>OX030948.1:117565928-118165928 GCA_943735915.1 Pherbina coryleti | reverse complement strand
GGTATACTAAAGATAAGCTAGATAAAATACTTGATAACGCCTCGAAGTGTACAACGCTTCTCGGGTATGCTAAACTACTAGTCAGAAGAGACCTTGCGTACAACACACGACTCCGCAGACTCACTTCATTGCGCATGTGCAGCGGCTTTTATACTCTTTTCTTTGTGTTGCTTGTGTTCTTCTTCTTCGTAAAGTCCGTTGCCAGACGCATGTTGCAGAGTGCGTGATGCGGGTTTCATGTTGATGTTGCAGAGTGCGTGTTGCGGGTTTCATGTTGATGTTGCAGAGTGCGTGTTGCGGGTTTCATGTTGATGTTGCAGAGTGCGTGTTGCGGGTTTCATGTTGATGTTGCAGAGTGCGTGTTGCGGGTTTCATGATGATGTTGCAGAGTGCGTGTTGCGGGTTTCATGTTGTTGTTGCAGAGTGCGTGTTGCGAGTTTCATGATCATAATCATATTCATATTCATTTACATATTATGTTATAATTTTGTGAGGAATGACAACGGCTTAATAACACGGTGTTACAAAATGAAAAAAAATCAGAAAACTTGCCTCGATACATAGTAGAGGCAGTAGGCCTGGTTGAACATAAGATAACTGCATACTTAGTTTTTTTAATATACCCTCAAAATCGGGATTTGTGGTCAAAAAACCAATTGTAGGTAGGTGCATGTATAGTTTGTTATGTAACTCCGTTATATCTAGCTCAATTTTAAAAATTTAAACATTGATAAAAAGAAGGAAAATATACCTTTAATATAATATACAGACCGTTTTTAATAAAAAAAGACTTGACAAAGTTACAGGTAAAATCATTTGAAAATTTCTCATTTTTTTTTAATTTTTTCACCTTCAACAACGTTTTGTTAACAAATTTTGTTTTGTGGCACTATTAGTTTTAGCAGGATTCTGAAAGCCTGTTAAATTTTGCGTTAAACAAGCTATCATTTACTTCAATTGTCTGAAATAAAAAAGCACTATCGAATTTTTAGTATTCGTAATAAAATACGTAATAAATTTTTCGTTTATATATATGTATATCATAAAGCTAGTGTATTGCCCGGATGTGACGGAACAGTTTGCAGTTTTCAACCACAAACACGCTCGGAATGAATGGCGTTTGTTTATTGAGGGATCTGGCAAGAGCATGATTTATTTAAAAACTTTTTGTGTGATTCTTGATATGTTAAATTCTGATATATGTAGGTTCGAAAGCTGTGCTATTACACAACAAAAATGAGTTACCATCGGTTCCTTTAGCTTATGCAACGAACATGAAAGAAACATTCGCCAATGGAAAAAATACTTCGTTTTATAAATTACAACACGTTTAAATGGCAAATAGTCGCCGACTTTAAGGCTCTAACAATACTGTTTGGAATGCAAGGTGGAAATACCAAGTATCCTTGCATTATTTGCGAATGGGATAGTCGTGCGACTAATAAATATAAGCAAAAGGAGTGGCCACTGCGTGCTTCATTTCAAGTTGTCAAAAAAAATGTTTTGAATACTCCACTGCTGCGACTTGAAAATGTAATCCTAGCGCCTCTTCATTTAAAATTAGGTTATATGAAAAAGTTTGTCAAGAAAATAAACACTAACAGCGATGCGTTTCGTCATCTGATTGCACCGTTTCCTAGGTTAAGTGAAGCCAAAATCAAAGAAAGTATCCTGCACGTTCAAATCTTTTATAAAAGTTATTTATTCATTTCGGTTATTCTAAGGTTTATTTGTGGGCCCACAAATTCAGAAAATTTTCTTGGACCTGATTTCGTTTCTAAATTAAATCCAGTTGAAAAAAAGAGCTTGGAACAGTTTTATTTCGTTATGCATTTATTTCCTCGGGAACAAGAAGAGTCGAAATTACTCAGATGTTGTAAATGAATTTTTAAGTGCCTACGAAGAAATGGGCTGCAATATGTCAATCAAAATACATTTTTTGCACTCCCATATAAGCTTTTTCCCGAAAGCCTTGGGCAGTTTAGTGATGAACAAGGAGAAAGGTTCCACCAGGAGATGGAAGCTATAGAAACTGGCAGATTACTGCTGGTACCTAAAACGTGAAACCGATGATAATATATATAAACGAAAATGGTGAAATAAACATTTTTAAAAAAAAAAATATTTTTTGTATTTTATTACGAATACTAAAAATTCAATACTGCATTTGTATTTCAGCCAATTGAAGTAAACTATAGCTTATTGTACGCAAAATTTAACAGGCTTTCAGAATCATGCTAAAACTAATAGTGCCACAAAACAAAATTTGTTAACAAAACGTTGTTAAAGTTGAAAAAATTAAAAAGAAATGAGAAATTTTCAAATGATTTTACCTGTAACTTTGTGAATTCTTTTTTTAAAAAAATGGTCTGTATATTATATTAAAGGTATATTTTTCTTCTTTTTATCAATGTTTAAATTTTTAAAATTGAGCTAGATATAACGGAGTTACATAACAAACTATACATGCACCTGCCTAAAATCGGTTTTTTGACTACAAATCCCGATTTTGAGGGTATATTAAAAAAACTAAGTATGCAGTTATCTTATGTTCAACCAGACCTAAATACAACCTCTACTATGTCTCGAGCCGAGTTTATTTTCACTGTTACACCGTGTAATCAACGCATCTAAAACTAAATTAATGCATATCAAACTACCACACATACCCAAATGCGATATAGCGATAAAATTCTACGACACAGATTGTATACACGGAAATAGCTTAGCACAAAACCTCGACAACGACACTTGCAAAACATTTATTGAGTTAGTTGATAACTACGAATACTTTGGAGTCAATGTGGACCACCATTTCACCTGGAAGGACCACATTATAGCACTAAACAAGAAACTACGCAAGGCATCTTATGTATAACTGCGCACCTCTAAATGTCACCAAACAAGCTTACTTTTCACTAGCTGAGTCCTATCTCCGTCATGGAATAACTGCATTTGGCAACGCTTCGTATTGTAAGATACTGCAACAAACCCAAAACAGACTTACCAAAATTTTAATGAAAAATATAGCTCACACACCAATTTACAGCCAAAATCAAATATTAAATAACCCTAATCGCGAACACTTTCAAAACAATAACAACGCAGACACACTTAAATATTTTTGTAAACAACACAACATATTAAACATAAAAAATCTATACAAAACAATAATTACAAACGAATTTCATAACGAAAACTTCTTGGAACCAGTGGGTCATCGGTATAATACTAGAAGACGGGCAGAAGGCATGTTTAAAATACCGAGATTCAACAACAAACACGGCAAAAACACTCTGAATGTACAGCTACCAATCACTTACAACTCCTTGCCTGCTGAGCTTATTAATATAAGAAACAAATTTAAACTTAAAAATATGGTAAAAAAATATTTAGTAAAATCGCAATGAAGCGACAAAAAATTCATCAAGACATATAGAATAAGATAGTATGAAATAACAAATGAAATGTAATTTTTGTATTACAGAATTTTAAATTATTACCCAACAACAAACTAAAGCACTCCATCATTGCAAAGTTTTATGATGGAAGTTCCATAACACTAACACGCCATTTTTTCATATATGATAACGACAATTCCCTGATTGACAGTGGCGCCGAAGTTTCAATACTGCCATTCTCCGAATTCTCCAGACGAGAATTCCCTTTCACTTTCATACTAGCAGACATGATAAGACCTATTATAGGCGCACACTTTCTTACGAAATATGGACTTTTAATAGATTTAAAACAGAAGAAACTCATTGACCCTCTCACAAAATTATCCCTCAATGCAGTTTCTGCATATTCCGAGATACAATTACCAAAATTATTTACAATCGACAATAAACACACACAGTTATTCAAACAATACCCTTCACTTTTAACAGAACCCGATTACACTGCAGCAATCCAACATAAAACAGTACAACAAACAGTTACAGAAGGCCAATTACAGGCCATTTTACAGTTGCCATTTTCACGACCACGACGTTTAGACTTACCAAAATTAAAAATCGCAAATCGACCGTTTGACTCAAACACTTCCTCTCCACTACACCTTGTAGCCAAACGTGAACCAAATGACTGGAGACCATGTGGCGACTGCTGTACCTGACCGTTACCCCTTACCACATATACACGACTTCTCCATTAACTTACACAACACAAACTTTTACTCAAAACTATACCTGGTTAGAGCCTATCATCAAAAGCAGCTATAACAACACTTTTTGGAATGTTTGAGTTTCTCCGAATGCCTTTCGGGTTGAGAAACTGGGCACAGACATTCCAAACATTTATACACGAAGTTTTACATGGACTGGACTTTAATTTCGTTTACTTTGACGACATACTAATAGCTAGCGAGACTGAGACAGAACACATCAAACACTTAACACAAGTTCTCCAAAGACTTTCAGACTACGGTTTAAATAATAAATAAAAATAAATAACTGGCCATTTCAGCCCTTGAAAGGACCTTGACCTAGCTTCTTATGATCAATTGTGTTGTGCGTTTTGTACACAATTGACCGAGAAATGGACCTACATGGCATTTTGATTACTCTCTGAGGTTTGCCATTGTCTGCAGAGAGGTGGCGGCCGTACAGAAAAATTATTTTAATTCAAATAATTTTCTGTCGCTGCTGGGGTTCGAACCTGGGTCTCCAGGTTCGTTGACATAGCGGCCACGCACTTTAACCAACTACGCCACGGACGCCACCTACGGTTAAATATTAAACCTAATAAATGCATTTTCGGAGCGACAGACATAAATGTTCTCAGTTACAACAGTTTTAGACAAGTTATCCGGCCTTCAGAAGAACGAACACAATGCATACGAGACTTTCCACAACCACAGACTGTAAAACAAATGCAAGAATTCATTGGTATGACAAATTACTATCACAGATGTATTTCCTAACTCGCATTTGCACTATGTCCAATTTATGAAATGGTCACCGTAGAATCAAAAACAAAACACAAACACTTACTCTGGACTGACACTACACTAAATGCTTTCACAATAATTAAAAATAGTTTTGCAACGAAAACGCTACTTTACTATGTTATTAGCAATACAAATTTATCGATTGCTGTAGATCAGTGTCGGCCGACACCTATGCACGCGTGCTTCGTGAAATTTCGTATTTTTATACCGACATAAAACTGGCTATCGAGCTTTTACACCAACACTGCCGATTATTCGTAGCAAGAGCGCTCAGTCGATGTTTCGCTTTTGACCAGCGTTGCCGTTTTGCTACAATTGTAGCAAATTTGCTACGTTTAAAATGAAAAGCTACAATGCTACATAACTTCTTAAAATGCTACATTTACATGATTTCAAACAATTTTTGTATTTTCAATAGAAAAAATTAGAAAACGAAGACTATATGTTAAAACAAAAACAAATTGTGTTCATACCTTTCATGCATTCACTACTCTAACTCCATTTTTTTCGATGCAAATATACACCCTATGCTAACTACAGGAAGTTTAGAGTGGAGTGGCTGGAAAATAAAAATGGCACGGATATTTGCAAAGCGTGCAACAAGAGTACTGTGAATTTTTTGTCACACCTTTATAGACACGCTAAATGTTCTGCACATGTACAAAACGTGGAATCCAGAAAAAGTCAAATATACTCATATTTTTTTTATGGTGAAAAGCGCTGATCAAACGTTTGAAATGTGGCAGAATGAAAGCGACACAAATTACAGAGGAAATTTCAGATTTAACAACTAAGGACCTGATTTAAACTTTAAAATCATGTAAATTTTAAATCATTTCTTTATTTACATTATTTGAGTTGGTTTTTTTTCCAACATTATTTAAAATAATAAAAAAAAATAAATAACTGGCCATTTCAGCCCTTGAAAGGACTTTGACCTAGCTTCTTATGATCAATTGTGTTGTGCGTGTTATTAAGTTTGTACACAATTGACCGAGAACCGGACCTACATGCTTAACGCCGACTCCGAACGGCGATGAACGGAATGTTCTCGTTCTCAAGAAGCTTTACATGGCATTTTGATTACTCTCTGAGGTTTGCCATTGTCTGCAGAGAGGTGGCGGCCGTACAGAAAAATTATTTTAATTCAAATAATTTTCTGTCGCTGCTGGGGTTCGAACCTGGGTCTCCAAAGTTCGTTGACATAGCGGCCACGCACTTTAACCAACTACGCCACGGTCGCCACTATTTAAAATAATAATTGTTCTTATTTTTGAATAAAATAAAAATATTAACGAATATAATTTTTGATAAAAGCAAATTCTGCCAAATAGCTACTTTTAATTATTATTGCTAGACTTTTTTTGCTACATTGCAGACAGATTTGATACGTATTTTGCTACGGAGAAAATGTATTAAGTGGCAACACTGCTTTTGACTAGTTAACACGCTTCTATTTTACCACGCAATTTATTACGTAATTTTAAATACTTAGACGTAAAAAATATTCAACCAAATGTGGGAATTAGCATATTTTTTCTTTAAAAATTGTTTTGGGGAAGCGAAAACTTAATTTTTCAGAAGAAAGTAGGGTGCGCTACCAGTGCTTTTTTTATTTTGAAGTAATATGCAATATAAATAATATTAGTACTATTAGGAGTCGGTAAAATGTTATTAGTAAAAGATTACTTTCCAAATAAATATGTAATATTGATATTTATAATAAACTAGAGGACCCGGCAAACTTCGTCCCGCCCTGAATTCATTTTTTTATTGAAATAATTCCGAGCAATCACGGTCCCACCCGAAATTAATTTTGTATCGAACATTCACGATCGATAACAAATGGTGCCAATCGTATTTCAATTATTGATTGAATGAATCACTCTAATATCCCTTATTTACACGGAATGTAAGGAGGTTGAGGGAATCACATGTCAGATCAATTCAATGCTTTTTGATAGACAACATTAGCAAAAGGAAACAAAGATGGATGCTTTCCAACACGCGAACATGTCATATATTGTAAACCATGCAAGAAGCTTGGGAATTCAAGATTAATAGTTATAGCAGTGGCGTTCCTAGGGGGGGCCGGTCCGCCCCGGGTACCACCATTTTAGGGGTGACACCATTTCGTTTTTTTTTTATTTCTCAAACAGAAAGAAAAAGGTACATATACATTACGTTAAAAAATTTGTGTCCCATTTTGTCGCATTGAAATTATTTCAACAATTTGTGTATCAGTAGCTTCATGCAAAAATAGTTTTTCAAAGCTAAAATTAATTAAGACTTATTTAAGGTCTTCCATGGGACAGGCAAGGCTTTCCGATCTTGCTATTTTATCCATTGAAAATGAGCTTGCAAGGAATAGGGTCAATTGCATACAAAATCCTCCTCTGAGAGTAAAATAGCAAAGTTAACGCCTGCTGAAAGAGCACGAAGATATCGGGAAAAAATAAAGCTAGATAAGGAACGAAATGAAGAATATAAACGAAAGCAAAAATAATGGTACCTACGTATGACTTTGACCTCATTTTTTCTTTTTGTGTTTACTAACTGATATCGCCCATTTCACATTGAAGTGATCAGTTGCACTGACCATCTCCGATTTGTCTCAAATATTTTTTTTGCATTGGTTTATTGATTTGAAAACCAAATTTGAAGTTATAAATTTTTAGAATTATTGTTCGCGGCCAAAATAGGGTCTATTTTGAGACAACATAGCTCAATCAACTTATGACCGCTATAACCGGTAATATAGTATCATTGGAAAAGTTATTTCATCTATTTTGAGGAAAAGTACAAAATTTTTGAAAATATTGTAATAAGTTGACTCATTCTTAATTTGTTTAAGTTTAATACCATACCAGCAACACGACCTATAATTTTTTTTTTTTGTTTATAATTTTAATTTTTTTACGTTTCTGCGTTAGGTTATACCTTTCCTATGATATAAAATGAAGATGTGGTTTAAACGGGTTTAGAAGTTATATTGTAAAACGTGAAGTCTTAATAAATTTTCAATACAAATTCAATTAGCTATTGAATTTTTTAATGTTTTGTAAAAAAATAAAGAAAAAAAAAATTGGATGAAAAGTTTATGTATAGCTGAATTATATACTTTAGATTTACTTTTTTTTTAAAAAAGAATAAACCTGGTTTTTGTTAAACTGCCAATTTGATTTAAATTATTTGGTTAAGCGCAACAAAATGTATTGAACGTCACAAAATGTTTTGAACGTCACTGTGTTGTTTTTTCTGAAATTGCTTATTATTTAATAGTTTTTTATTTTTTATTGCTGCAAGTCTACTACTTTGAAAAGAACTTCTATGTTGATGTCTTTTTGGAGAAATATTTTAATTTTTTTTCCGTTAAAATTGTAAAATATGTAGGGATTTTTGGTAAATAATTATTATTTCTGTAACTGAAATTTAACTGATTAAATAACTTAATAAACATCACAGTAAGCTTTAATTTACAACATTTTTAAAATTTTTAATGATTTTTCCCTGTGTGACGTTCAATACAAAATTCGTATAAAAACCATAAAAAAATGATTTTTTGCAGGGCCTAAAAACAACTTCGAATTCTCCATTAACTTTCACTTAATTTGACTACTCAACGGGAAAACTTAAAAATCATTAAAAACAAAACATGAAAACCTCTTTGTGTACGTTTTTTTTTGCAATTGACCCAATATTGATTTCGATAAGGTTATTTCAAATTTTGAAGCTCTTAAAGTAAGAAAAGTTCGTTTTTTAGACAACGTCATTAATGAGATTTCTTTGTTTAACCTTATACCTACATATACAAATATGTACCTGAAAATGTAATGTTTTTGTTCCGTCAGTTTTTAAGACTGCGAAGTTAATAAGTTTTCTTTTTTACCTTATGCCTACATATCTAAATATGTAGACACCTGAAAATGTAATATTATTGTTCTGTTTTTTACAAATTCTTATTGTTTGTCATATGGTGTTTGTTTTTTTTTCGTAAAACATAAAGATATTAATAAAAACACTTAATCTCATCGAATTGGTTTCTTTTTGCATTTAGAAATTTTTTATAGGGGTGACACCATGAGTATCCGCCCCGGGTGTCACCAAGCCTAGGAACGCCACTGAGTTATAGACATATAGCTATACATACATTTTTTACAAATAATTTAAGACATACATTGTTTTGCACTAACATTTATTTGCGCAACATTTGTTGCCATATAATTTTGTGAGCGGAACTTCCGTCCGCTTATTTATATCTAAAAAACTGAATGCACCTCCATGCTACAGGTGTAAAATAAGCTGCATTTGCATAGTCTACTTGCTCTCTCTCTTTATATGATCGTAGTGCTTTGCGCTCCATTATCTTGATATAAGTTAATATAAAATATTTTATTTAAAGTTTTATTTTATAAAATTCTTTATATGTTCACTATGTGAACATTTTTTATTGAATTCAAATTGTTTTCTGAGAAAATTATAATATTGAAATTGAAAATTGAAAATTGAATTGAAAGTAAAAAATTGAATTAAATTTGAAACATATCAAAGTTGAAACATAACAAAGTAATATAAATAAGTAATATAAATGAAGTATTAATATCATATTATAAATACCCCCCTTCTAAGTTAAGGCCGTCCTCGGGCGTTTGCAAGTAATAGTTCTTATGTATTACTTACTAGTAAAATTTATAAATAGGAAATAAGAATTAACAATAACAATAATTAACAAATCAATTAGAATAGATATTTAAATTTATGAAACGTGAAACGTTCAGTGACAAAAAATTCTTTGAATGTTTTGGTATCGAGAACTACCAGGCTTGATATTCTTTACGCAAGTAGGTACCATTTTTGAAATGCAGTTATTATATCTTTATCGTAACTGAATGAAGCTTTAGAGAGCAATCGTAATTGTTATAGTAGTCAAATAAATTATATTCCTTTTAAAGTTTAACCAAATGTTTAGATATACCTATTTCAGATTATCCTTATGGACTATTTTATTCTCGATAAGAACCGCAGTACCTAAATCCTTTTGAACAGTCTTTTGATTATAAAGTTTTCTAAACTTATTTCCCACCCTCTTATTTGTTCTGACGTTTACTTTTTCACCGGGCTCAAATACCCTGGTCTTTCTGTTTCTATTTTCACGACTCAGTAAAACGTCTTGGGCTTGTTTTCATTTGTTAACTATTTCAGCACGTAAGGATTCGGGAATTGAATGGATTAGCTCGATTGGCTTACTATTAGTAATGGAGTGAATGGATCGATTATACTTCGAGGTTGCCAAAAGTATAAGCTCGACAGTGTCTTCTATACCTTGTTCTAATTTAGTGCACCTAGCTATTTCCGTCAATGTGCCGTGAAATCTTTCAACCTGTCCATTGGTGGTGCTATGAAATGGTGGAATTGTAAATACTTCGACGTTGAAATGATTTCTTAGAAGTAATTTTATTGTCTGTGAGTTAAAAGATTTTTCATTATCGCATACAATTGTTTTTGTATTATTGAAAAAATTCAAAATCTGCATGAGAGGTTCTTTTACGTCTATGATAGAACGCGATTGAATTGGGAAAACTATTGCAAATTTAGAAAATTTATCCAAACAAGTTAAAAAATGATGCTTATCAGTAGAGAAAATATCTATATGAAGTATTTCGCCTGGGTATGATGGAATAGGGCTTGCTCCGATTTTAGCATTAATGGGACGTCTTTGGTATTTGGCTTCGTTGCAGATCCTACAGTTTGCTACTAATTCTTTAAGTTTTCTTAAGTTTTTTTCTTCATTTCTGGAAAGTAGTACTCAGTTAGGACTTGCTCCAAATTCTCTTCCACCGATCGGTGAGCTCTAGTATGTTCGGTTGACAATATTTCTATTTGATCCTCTTTATTGAAGATATCTGTAACTTGCTTTTGTGTGTGTCGGAATTTGACCAAAGGAAATGCTTGTTGAATTTTGTCTTGAATTTGTGCTAAGATTGAAAGATCACACAAGATGGCGTTAACAACATTCGAGTTAACCGATTTCGCAAAGGTCTCTAAAAGGTCATTTAAAGTAACAAATGTTATGTTGTGTCTGACACGGGACTGAAACAAAATTTTTGTAGTTTTACTTGGTTTTGCTCCTATCTCTAAAATTATTTGATTACGAAAACAGTTTACCGGTTTTTGTACTGAAGTAATTGTCTTTGATAGGGATTCCTCGCTATGTGTAGTTAATGATTGGGACTGTATAGAATCCTCTAAAGCGTTCATATGTTGTCTTGAAAGAGCATCGGCGACATGGTTTTCTTTGCCAGGCTTATAAAACCATTTGGGGGCGAACTCTTCTATAAAGCTTCTCCAGCGCTTGATTTTCGAGTTCGGATTTTTCTCAGAAATTGAAGAAATAAGCGGTTGATGGTCTGTAAAGATATTGAGGTCCGCAACTCCATACAAATAATTTCGCAAATTTTGCAAGGCCCAAACTATTGCAAGAAGTTCTCTTTCATTTGTAGCATAATTTTCTTCGGTTGGGGAAAGAGTCCTTGAAATCCATGTTATAGGACGACCACCTTGTGACAAAGTAGCACCGAGTGCTGTCGATGAAGCGTCGGTTGTTAAGTCAAATGGTTTCGTGTAATCAGGATACAGCAGCAGCACTTCCTCTGATGCCAATATTCTTTTTATTTTATCAAACGCAAGCAAAGCATCCATATCTAGAATTATTGGAACATTTTTTGATTGATGAGTTCCAATATGGCCATTTTCTCCTCGTAGATATTTCGTGAGAGGTTTTACGATTGCAGACAAGCCCAAAAAAGATCGCAAACCTCTGAGCGTCTTTGGAACTTCGTATCCTACAATATCATGTATTTTTTCCTTACATGTCTTTATTCCATTAGCAGAGACAACGAACCCTAAAAATTCAACTTCTTCTTGAAGAAATTTCGACTTTTTAAGCGAGATACGCATGTTTGCTTCATAAAGCTTAGTAAGAATTCGGTCGATATCCTTCAGATGTTGATCCTTAGTTTTTGAGAAGATAATCACATCATCAATATAGACATGGCAACATTTTCCGATTTCTTCTCGTAGCACGTCGTCTATTGCCCTTTGAAAAATGCTTGGTGCATTTTTTAGGCCAAACGGAAGTCGACAAAACTCGTATTTTCCATTGTTAATGGAAAAAGCTGTTTTTTCCCTATCTCGCTCGCACAATTTGATCTGGTGAAATCCAGATTTTAAATCTAGAGTTGTTAAAAGAGACGATCCACCCAGATTAGCCAGTATTATTGATGTGTTTGGAATAGGATACTTATCACTAATTGTTTGCTCATTAAGCTTCCTAAAATCAATAACAAGTCTCTTGTTCGGCTTACCTGTCTCATCAGTACCTTTTTTGTTGACGACCCATACAGGACTATTGTATGGAGACCGTGAAGGTCTAATAATTCCATCACGTAATAGACTAGAAATTTCATTATTAACAAATTCTGTGGCGGCCATTGGGTACGGATAGGATTTTGAATAAACTGCATCATTATTAAATGTTCTGATAGTGGCAACAATGTTTGTGTTGAAGGGCAAAACCTCACTTGGATCAGCGAAAACATTTGCATGTCTATTTATTATGTCAGATACTTCATTACCTTGTTCATTTACTGACAAATTATGAATATTTTCGTAGTCATAAAATTTAATTGATTCTTCCCCACCATTAAAATATACAACTTTTTTACGAAAATCAATTTGTGCTCCAATATCTCTAAGAAAATCACACCCAATTATTCCAGCGAAAGTAGTCAAATTTGGTAGCAGGTAAAAAACTGAATTTCTGCCAAAAATACTAATTATACATTTACTTGTGATTTTACTCGATCCATGCAAGGATTTTACTAAAAAGGGAGTATCGATTTCTCTTATATCTTTTAAGAATGGTAAATTTTTTATATAATTTTTAGAGGATCCTGTATCGATTAAAATTTTTATTTCTTCTCCATCCCATATTCTGCTGATGTATGGGAGGATGACACCCCTATAAAAATTAATTTCATCTTGAATTTCGGCAACGTGAGCATATGTTATGGCATCAGCATTGGTGTGATAGTACTGGTCATAAAAATCATTCTGATCTTCAGATTCTATTTCTGATTCAAAAATAGGTTCCTGTTCTTGTGAGATATGGTTAACGCGTTGAATTTTAGAAATTGTATTTCTGTCACTGTCGTTCGTTCGTTTGAATATTTTTGGTACGGCCCCTTTATTCACTGCAAAAGGGTTAGGACCTGCAGATCTCATAGACACATCAGAAATTTGGCTAGGTTGAAAATTTCCTTTATTTTGAGAAACAGTTTGAGTTGTGTTACGATTAGAAAGAAGATTAGGGTTAAAATTTGTCCTAGCCCTTAAATGAGAAGTGGAAGCATCTACCTCCATTGGTATCGGTCTATTGTTGGTACTCTCAATTTTTTTGTAATGTGGTGAATGGTTGGGTAGAAATTGACGCATATCATCTTTGTAATTGAAGGCATAAGCGAACGAGTTTCTTGCCCGATTTGCTGATAATTCCTGAGCAAGTGCTAAAGCACTTGGCATGTCTGTCGGACGTGATGAAAATAAGATGTCGTTGTAGGGTTTGTTTAGACCAGAAATAAAAATTCTGAGAGCATCTTGTCTGTATTTTTGGTTCAATGACATAATAAGTGCAGTATTACCCTCATGTAACATTAAAGTTTTATTAACAATAAGGGTTAATTTTTTCTCAACCTCATCATAAAATTCAGTTATGGAAAGTTTTCCTTGACGGAGGGTAGACATCTCTTGTTCTATTAAGTATACAGGCCTTTTGTCTGCATAAGTAAAATCCAACCGTGCTATTATAGCTTTAAAATTCAAAACCGTATTAAAAGATGCAAGTACTTGATCAGCTGGTCCGACTATCTTATTTCGAATAATCGCAACTGCTTGGTAATGTTTTGATGAACCATCAAATTCTTCAAAAAGTTTATAAGCCGTAAAAGCCGCTTGACGCCATTAAACATAGCGTAATGGATCACCATTGAATTCTGGGAGAGACTTAACTAAGTCAAGTGACTCATCACACTGTCTACCTTCCAGTATTGTTACCCCCACATATTCTTCTACTTGTGTTGGTGTTTCTAATTGATTTAGCCTGTCCGTTAACTCTTTTATTTTACGTTCAAAACTGTTTGCAGTAATTTCTGTCGCGCACCGAATTGCCGCGGTCAGCAAGTGCTGCATTGAAGCTTCATCCATTTTGACTAATTTATTTAATCTTTAGTTTTATTTATTTTTTTTAAACTGAAAACTTAGCAGTTCTCGATACAATTTATTTTAAAAAATAACGATCTTACTCATAAATATATTGTCAATAAACGTTTCACTTACAGTTTTTTAGCTTTGATTGATGGTTAGGTTGGTGATTAATGCTGGTGGTAAGTTGGTTGTTGTAGTTGTAGTTGGTAGTTGTAGTTGTTGTTACTAGTTGTAGTTGCTTGTTGTAGTTGCTTGTTTTCGTTGCTTGTTGTAGTTGCTTGTTGTAGTTACTTGTTGTGGTTGCTTGTTGTAGTTGCTTCCCTATACTGAGGGTTACTAGATGTTGATGTCAAATATAGGTTCCTTAATTTTCAAAACCTCGTGATAGTAGCTGGTGAGCGTTGTCTCTCAATTTGTTTGGAAGAATACTAAATTTAGTTTCAGGTAGTTTGTTGGAGTTGAAATCAATTTTGGCTGTTTGCTTGTAAAGCACGAACACAAAGCGTTGATAACCAATGCCTTTGGGTGGATATAGCTGCATGTAGTCGATGAGTACTTCGCCTTTTTAACATCTGCGCTCGGAATATTGGCGACAAACCAATTTCGCACCAATCCAATTACGCACTCTGGTTCACTTGCTTTTAGGTTTCCAACGGGATTTGGTGCAATTAGATTTCAGATTCACCTTCGGTTTTAGTTTTTTTAACATATAATTATGTATGTTTGTTATTGGTTTTTTGTTTTTCTTTTTTTCGCTTACTATGAAGCTACTTATTTTTTATTTAAATTCTTTTTGTAGTTGGGCGCCAGTTCATATAAAATATTTTATTTAAAGTTTTATTTTATAAAATTCTTTATATGTTCACTATGTGAACATTTTTTATTGAATTCAAATTGTTTTCTGAGAAAATTATAATATTGAAATTGAAAATTGAAAATTGAATTGAAAGTAAAAAATTGAATTAAATTTGAAACATATCAAAGTTGAAACATAACAAAGTAATATAAATAAGTAATATAAATGAAGTATTAATATCATATTATAAATTATACATTATATATTATGTTATTACTCGTATGTTATTTTTATTCTTAAGGTATAAAATTAGTTTTGATTTGATTTAATCCAGCACACAGTGCCATAATTAATTCCAAAGATTGGCCTTGTGATTCATTGATTGAATTCTTGGATTCTGTGCACTTCCTCGCCTTTGAATTGGCCTACTCAAATGCGTTCATCTTTGCTTGAAAAACATTATTCTTGAGTTGCTTCACGACCAATTTTGTTCCCTTGCAGAATTTGGATCGATTGAGGCATCCAACCTTAGGTGGTACCTTATCCAAAGCATGATAATAACAGATCCAACCTTCAGTGGTACATTATGTGGTGGTAATCCTTGCAAACCAATGAATTCAGGAACACTATTCGATAATTGGTTGCTTCGTCTGGACACAAACAACTGATTTGAACGAATGTAATTGTGCAGAAATTGCATTTTGAATTATGAAATTTAAATTGAGTTTTTTTTTAATGTTTTATTTTTTCATACAAAATGCATGGAACATCGATTTTTCCGAGAAAATTCCAATTTTTTTGCTGTTAAAAGCTACCTTGTGCGGAAGCGAACACAAAAAAAAAACAAAAAAAAAAGTGTTCTTATGTATGCCACTCCATTTTGTTTCTATATGACACTTATTCGGACAAGACAATCTAATTGTTTTCATTATCCGTCACTCGCTGCTGTGTGGCTTACACGTGTATTAGAGCATTTGACTGACTTCGTAGATCTATGTCAAGCTCGTCCCCTCCTTGGAGTTGTAATGAACACTGTACGACATTAAAAATTACCAATTTCAATTCTTTCGATTCTTTTTCTTCCTTCCTTATTTTCTTTTTTCCTACACCACATCAGTATTGTGGCGAACAAAAAAAAATTATTAAAATCGGCCGAGCCATTTCCGAGTTTTAGCAAGACTAACGTACGGCAATTGATAATTAAATATTCACAAAATAGAAGATAAAAACGCGATTGGTTTTTGTCTAAGAAAAATATAATGGGCTGCTATAATTCGATTTCAGAAGATTGTGCTGTCATATCATTTTATTGCAAATTCTATTAGGAAATTTTTGTAGTACATTTCAATTTGAATAAAAATAGTCAGCTCAACCGTCAGTTTTGGAGCCATGAGGTGGTCTAAGGCTCGATCCTCACAATGGGCAATCAAATATATTTTTTTAAAATTTTTTTTATATATTGAAATGACAGCTTTTGTGTTCTTTTTGGAGTAAAAAGTGAATATGTTGGAGCTTTCTTTAAATAGGGATTTATTAAGTGCTTAAATTAAATTTATCAACGAAAAAAAATTCAACGAAATATATTCAAAAACAACGGAGTTATTTTCATCGAAAGTAGGAAATACGAATTTCTGATAGTTTTTTGTTATTCTAAGGAAACGATGTTATTAGAAAAAGACGCTGCACTAAAATATTGTGCAATTTTGAAGATATGTGAATGCTTTTGGTGTTAAAATAAGAGAATTTTCTTTTGATTATTTAGACGAACAGTTTCGCTAATAAAAGTACGCTAGTAGGATAGGTTGCGATACTTGTAAAGAGGCGGAAGAAGGGGCGTGGTCAAAACAAAATATGCTGTAACCTTATCTAGGATTCAAGTAATGTGTGTGCAAAATTTGAGTGAAATCCGTTCAGCCGTTAAGATTTGTTGACTATTTAAAGTAGTCTGATGTGGCAATTCCCATACAAAATGACCAATTTCGATTTTTTCGATTTTGCCGCTGTTCCTTCGAGTTTTTCGTAATTTTCTTTTCTTCTAAACCTCATTTGTATAAAGGCAAACAACACAAAAAAAGAATTATTAAAATCTGCCAAGCCGTTTCTGAGCCTTAGCAAGACTAAGGCACACGCATTTCATTTTTATATATAAGAATATATGCATATTGATATTATTAATAAACTAGTAAGAAATGATCTTCGACTGGGTCGAAGTTAAAATACCCCCACGTCCGAACCAAAGTATATTCAAAGTCTTAGGCAGTCAAAAAAATGTTTATTTGTAAAAACATTTTCGTCATAGTTTTAACAGAAAATATTCTCTTTTGTTTTTTGATAAAGTCATTTTGTATTGGAGGTGTGAAAACCAGACCACTCGATTTGGATGAATTTCATACACAAAGTACAAGTTATATATCAAAGTTCATATGCAAAATTTCAAGTCCATATATTAAGTTTTGGAGAATTTAAAGAAATTTTACATTTTTGGTAAAATCACTTTGTATGGGAGGTAGGCATGGTTTTCACCCGATTTGGTTGAATTTCATACTCAGAGTGTATATTATATATGTATCAAAGCTCATACGCAAAATTTCATATTTCATATATTAATTTTTGTTGAATTCTAAGAGATTTTACTGTTTTGATAAAGTCACTTTGTATGGGAGGTAGGCCTGGTTATGATCTGATTTGGCTCATTTTCGAACTTTATTTTTTGGATAAAAGCTTAAATATCGAGTTTCGTGATGATAGCTTGAAAATTACGGCTGTAATCGTGATCACAGACGGACAGACAGACGGACATGGCTAAATCGACTCGGATGGTGATGCTGATCAAGAATACATATACTTTTCTATACCTACCACGCCTCCTTATGGGCCTTACAAACGGAGTGACAAAATTAATACACCCCATTTACGTTTTTTAAACATAGGGGTATAAATAATTATTAATATGAATGTTAATATGAATGTTATTATTAATAACCAGGCCCCTAGACAATAAATAATATTGCACATTATTTACCTAGTAAGAAATTTATTTAATTTATTTAATTTAAGTTAATAATAAAAATTTCTTTAAGCCTTCTGCGAAGTAAAATTTTCACAGTGTAAGCCAAAGAGAGATTCTTTGCTCTCACTTGGGCGCACACTTCTACAAAACTGAAAGAACTCTGTATGTATTTTTTTGGCCGACACTGCTGTAGATGCATCATACACCGCAGTCGGTGGCGTATTGCAACAACAGTATAACAAGATACTTGAACCTTTAGCATTATTTTCAAAAAAGCTTACACAGTCAGAAACCAAATACAGTACATTCGATAGCGAATTATTTGCAATATACTTAACAAACATTTCAAACATCATCTCGAAGGCGAAAATTTCACAATATTTACAGATTACGAACCTTTAACCAATACACTTCACACAAAAACAGAACGCAGTCCAAGACAAACGATGCACTAAAAATACATTTTACAATTTACAAATGACATCACACATATCAAAGGTACAGACAACGCGGTAGCAGACGCACTTTCACAAGCCGAAATTGATGTTTTTACACCTACAGACATTTAAGAACGCTACATATAGAACAAACTGCAGATACAGAATTACAAGACATACTTAACAAAAACATGTACAACTTTGAACATATACTAAATATAAAAATCTGGTACGAACAAACAGACTCAAAAACACGACCATTCCTTCCACAAACATTACGGAAACAAATTTTTGAGCAATTATACAACATTTTACATCCTGGAACACGAGGTTCACGACGACTACTAACACAGAGATACTTTTGGCCCAAAATGAATTCACAAATTAACAAATGATCACAGGAATGTTTTAGATGTCAATGATCAAAATACACAGACACACTAAAACACTTCCACATAAAATAAACATTCCACATGGACGCTTTGAACATGTTCATATTGACCTAGTAGACCCATTACCAGTATCAAATTGACCGAAACACACGTTGATCTGAAGTATATCCACTAAAAGATATCAGCACTGATGTGATAGTAGACATGCTACGAAGAGAATTCATATCACTCTTTGGCGTTCCTCTAGAAGTTACTTCCTATCGAGGAGCTCAGTTGACCTCTAGTACATTCAAGAATTTCGTTAAAGATCTCGGTAGCAAACACATAACAACTTCGGCTTATCACCCACACGCTAATGGAATTATAGAGCGTTTTCATCGTCAACTCAAAAATTCTCTGATCGCAAGCAATAACCAAACCAATTGGTACGCAGAGTTACCGTTAATTCTCTTAGGGTTTATCGACAGTCAAGGAAGATATTGAAGCTTCACCAGCAGAAATAGTTTTTGATAAAACACTTGGGTTTCAAGTTTCGAATCAATTAATAGTACATGATAATCAAACTTTCGTTCCAACTGAAATACTTGCAAAAGTCAAAGAAGTCGTTGAAACTAATCGAACATGCTTTTCACACCACAATACCAAATAACAACAATACATAACGCAAGTACTTAAACATGTAATTTCGTTTTCATTCGTAATGACTCAACTCATCGAGGTCTTAAAGAACCATACGACGGACCTTTCAAAGACGGACAAAATACCAAAACTCTTTACAATACTTAGAAATAATACCAAAGTACAGTTTACATTGATAGACTCAAACCAGCATTCATAAGCAAAGACACTTCAGAGACACCATCACCTTCGAAAGTACACTTTAATCTTTTGGCAAATACAATCAAAATCTGTTGGGGGGGAATGTTGTGGTGCTCCCATTATACATTAACGATTACACTTACTTTGAATTGTATTTCTACTTGTTAATATTTACTCGTTAAATTTTATATTTAAGAAAAACCATTTAAGAGAACCTATTGTTTTTAAAAATTAAACTGTCAAAATGAAAAAATTATTTTTCATTTTTCAAATTGTATTCAATAAAAATGTTGTGATTAAAAATATTATGATAAAAAAATGAAGATATAATTTTGTGTGTAACCGCATCTGACTGCACTTTGGATTTGTCCTAACCCTTCGCTCTATGGCTCTTTTGTCCACGCCTGACAAAATTTGTGGCCTGCTGGAACGGGGAAGATCTCAAGTTTTTGAATTTGTTTAGTATTTTTTTTAACAGTATTATGACTTCTGTCGGTAATACTAGCAATTTCCCTGAAACATTTGCCTTGAGATGCTAATTTTACGACTAAATTACTCGTTTCTATTGTTGTTTGTTTGTCCATGTTGAATATTAGTTAAACTATTATTATTGCAATAATTATAACCGCACAAATCATTGGCGTGAATACTACTGAATATTAGCAATGCGAATGCAACAAAACAAAATATAATAATTAAACATTGTGAGAGTATACACTTTGTTTTGATGCGCAAAAGCAGACCATTTTCCCTTTTTTTTTTAATTTCAAGGCTAACAAGAATTAAAAGAATTTTTGTTTTTGTTGAAATACACAACTACTCAATACATTTAAAAAAATGCAAGCTATTTTTTTGTTCCATCTCTCTTTTAAGATCTGTTAGTTCGTAAAAGTTAAACTATTTGCTGAACACTTTTTTGGCGCTGACTGTAAATCTGCAAAGCTGCAACACCAGGAGTACATTTTGAATAAGGGAGGACACCGCCACCCTCCATTCTTTCGAGATAAAGATCCTTCGTACGATCTTCAGTCCAATCTGCGTCAATGATGAGTACTGAATTCAGTGGAATCACAAGCTTTATCAGATGTATACCGACATATAAAGAGTGATTTTTTAAGTGCCTGATAACTTTTTTTTTAAAAAAAACGCATAAAATTTGCAAAATCTCATCGGTTCTTTATTTGAAACGTTAGATTGGTCCATGACATTTACTTTTTGAAGATAATTTCATTTAAATGTTGACCGCGGCTGCGTCTTAGGTGGTCCATTCGGAAAGTCCAATTTTGGGCAACTTTTTCGAGCATTTCGGCCGGAATAGCCCGAATTTCTTCGGAAATGTTGTCTTCCAAAGCTGGAATAGTTGCTGGCTTATTTCTGTAGACTTTAGACTTGACGTAGCCCCACAAAAAATAGTCTAAAGGCGTCAAATCGCATGATCTTGGTGGCCAACTTACCGGTCCATTTCTTGAGATTAATTGTTCTCCGAAGTTTTCCCTCAAAATGGCCATAGAATCGCGAGATGTGTGGCATGTAGCGCCATCTTGTTGAAACCACATGTCAACCAAGTTCAGTTCTTCCATTTTTGGCAACAAAAAGTTTGTTAGCATCGAACGATAGCGATCACCATTCACCGTAACGTTGCGTCCAACAGCATCTTTGAAAAAATACGGTCCAATGATTCCACCAGCGTACAAACCACACCAAACAGTGCATTTTTCGGGATGCATGGCCAGTTCTTGAACGGCTTCTGGTTGCTCTTCACTCCAAATGCGGCAATTTTGCTTATTTACGTAGCCATTCAACCAGAAATGAGCCTCATCGCTGAACAAAATTTGTCGATAAAACACATTTCGAACCGAACACTGATTTTGGTAATAAAATTCAATGATTTGCAAGCGTTGCTCGTTAGTAAGTCTATTCATGATGAAATGTCAAAGCATACTGAGCATCTTTCTCTTTGACACCATGTCTGAAATCCCACGTGATCTGTCAAATACTAATGCATGAAAATCATAACCTCAAAAAAATCACCCTTTACATAGTGAAGAATTTTTACACATAGCCTGAAAATCTATTGACTCCGCCGACTAGGTCACGTTTACCGGATGAAAAACGACGTCAAATATTCGACTCGGTACCTGCAGACTGTCAAAACAGAAGAGGACGCCCACATTTCCGTTCGAAGGACCAAATGTTTAACAATCTAGCAACGCTAGAGTCCAACTAGCAAGCGCAAAACAGAAATGGATGGCGCAAATTCGAATGTTTAGTGCCAGATAAGTAAGTTATGGATTGAAAGCGAAAATATGGATTGAATGCCCAACATTTACTTTCTTTGCTTCCAAACTATCTGCTTTATAATTTTATTATATAAATTTTTCCAGATCATGAAACATGTTTAGTAGACCTTACCTCAAAAAAAAGTTCGCCGTATACCAGCGAATATGACGCATTTTTGCAAGACAATTACGAAAAAACATATTTCTTCATATCTCTTGTGTTTACAGTCGGATTTTAAAGTTTGGTATGTTTTTGTCTCAAGGAGACCAATATGGCCTCAGACTGCCAGCCTATCCGTAAAATCATTTGTGGAAAACACTGTTCGTTCGCGTTTTTAAAATTTATATTTCAAACAGAATCAAACAGCAATAACAGCTAGCTAACGAAGCCATAAGAAGTTACAATTTCTTCAATATTTATATCTGTTTTCCAAAAATTAACACAAAAATACAACTTTTTGTAAAACGAAGGCTTTGCAGTGCAAAATTTGCTTGTTTGTCAGAGAATGGCATGAATGCATCCATTCGCAATTATGTGTCACTCAGAGAAAAGCGAATGCTATAATAGCACTGAGCATAAAATTGACGAAACGATGAAATGCACCAATCGCTCAATTGTTGTTGATACTTGTCGTGTATACACAACAGTAAGTGCCTTCGAAAAGACAACAAATGGTTGGAGGTGCAGTTGTTGATTTAAATACAACACAATCATAAACATTAATAAAATTTGTTTGTGTTGTAGTTATATGCATTCGTTAGTTGAGATTATTTACGGAACCCGTGAATGAATTTCGATGCGGTTTTAACCGTGATATAAAGTATAATTTAAGTTAAATTAATAAATATTAACTTTTAGGCAAAAGGCATCGGTAATGCGTTGAGTCATGAAAGCTTGATTTTAAACAACTTGTCAGCAGCGTTTTCAATCATTCAGTGATTGTTATTTGCTATAGACACGAAACAACAATAAATAAATAGCGCAATAAAGTCAAAAGCCCAAACCACGTTTCAGTTAAAATACCCCAACGAATATTAATTTTTGTGGTATATACAGAAATTTTACTGTTGGTTTTACTGTGGTTTTCGTCCGATTTCGTTGAACTTCATACTCAGAGTGCATATTAAATATCAAAGCTCATATGCAAAATTTTAGGTCCATATAAATTAATACTGTGGAATTCTAAGATATTTCAACACGAATGCTGTGAGGCATTTCACGAAGCACTCACGCCGTTAAAAAAGCAATAGCGTTTTTTCAAAGACACTGCAAAACAATGCAGTGAGCACTACACAATATGATTCATAGTCATTGTTGGCGAATGAAAGCATAGCAGAAGCAGTGAATGAACGAAGATAAAGTAAATGTGAAACATTCATTGCTGATCTCAGTTGTTTATTACAATTTTAATTAGGTAAGAAACGTAAGCTTGCCGTAAAGATTGACTAATAGAGCCCTGCATGAGTATGCTTTTTGTCTACTCAAATACATTCGGTTTCTGTCGGATAAAAAGCTACTCTCACCTTTTTTTCCAAAGCTCTTGAATGTAAAAAGCTCTCACTCTATTTTATGCGAAAGTAAGAAACTACGAGAGTGACAACACACTGCTCATGGTATAACAAGAATGATATATTACCAGATTGCGCATTGCGCATGTCGTCCATCTTTGTTATGAAGTTGGCTGCGAAAAATCGTGACATAGCTCGGGTTTGTCAAAGTGACTGAATGTAAAGGTAGTCACAATTTATTTATAGGGGGTTATTCATTTGTAAAGATGAAAAAACGTCGACATTTTCTTATTGAAACTTGGCGACTTGAAATGGAATTAATGCCATTATAAATATTTTTATAATTAATTTAAAGTATGTATATTTTCAGTACTATTCCTAAAAAAAATGCACGTATAATGGCTGAATTACAATACTGCGTTAGGTCGGTCGGCCTTTGACAGCTCGACTAGAAACAATGGGTTCTTATGAAGCAATACAAAATATGACTTCATGTATTGTGTCGACCTCATCCCGTAAAAATGAATTTGAGGGGGTGACGTACGATCAACGCTATGAGTAGCGACATGCTCTACTAGCTCGTGCTTTTGACATTCCATATTAACGCTGAGTTGCATTTTCGTTGAGAAATGCTAAAATGTGGGTATTCTTGGATTCCGATGGATAACTAAGATTTTCATAGGATTATCGTAGGAATAAATATTTTGATGCGAGTTTTTTTTAAATTGATAAAATTTTTTAAATTAACATGCTGCTTAAATAGTATAATAATGATTTTGATGAATTTAGAATGATATTAATATTATTGTTTTTATTAAATTGTATATCCTATTAAAATTTATGCATTTTTTAGTATATTATAAATAATATTATAAGGGTATTCATGCAAAATGGCAAACTTATATATTGGTCAATTAGATATTTTAATGAGGTTGGTTGAGGACGAATACCCTTAATATCATTGTTTGAATAATATAACACACAAAGGAATGTTGTGGTAAGATAGATTGGCAAATGCCGTTCACTTTGTTTTTGAAAAGTTGTACCCAAGTACTCACTAATTACAAGTGATTCAGCGAGCATTGTACAGGGGGGCGTGGCAACTCGAATCTGCAATATCGAATAACTTTGGAATTATAGGTCGCACAACATTGGAATTAGGTGTTCGGCCTCGATTTACATGTGCCGTTCCACTGGTAAAATTTTATGGGCGTTGGGAAAAGGGTGTGGCACTTTTTCGGCTGCCCAAATTGTGGATATAACTTTCGAACTATTAGTCACACATCAATGAAACTCGGTAAGAATGTACTATGTATTTAGTCTTGTCCTTTGACTGGAAAAATTGAGTGAGCATTGGACAAGGGGGCA
Source organism: Pherbina coryleti (assembly GCA_943735915.1). NCBI lineage: Eukaryota > Metazoa > Arthropoda > Insecta > Diptera > Sciomyzidae > Pherbina > Pherbina coryleti. Next base: position 118,141,106 of record OX030948.1, on the reverse strand, counting down.
TGGCACCGCCCATATAAGTCAAACTTATGGTATCAAGTAGCTTTGGAGTTAAATGCCGCATAATAATGAAACTCGGTATGGAGTTGCCACTTGGTAATGTCCATCTGCTAGAAAACCGAGACGGGCATTGTACAAGGGGGTGTGGCTCCGTCCATACAATTACAATTTTTGATATCGAATAGCCTATGAAAGTAAGTCACAAAATGTTGAATTTTAGAATAGAACTACTATTTGGTGATGCATTTTTTTTAAAAAATGTTGACAGGCATTGTTCAAGGAGCCACACCCCGCCCATACATGCCAAAGTTTTGACATCGAATAGCTATGGAAATTAAAGTCGCAATACATTAAAACTCACAATGAAGTTCCACTTGGTGATATCCTTCTACGCCTATGGTACTTGTAAATTTGTACTACAGCACCAACTGGTGTCTAAGTTGGATCAAAGAAGATAGCGACAAAATACTCACCGTACCTCAAAATCACAATATACCAATTTTCATTCTAATCGCATGAATAATTGTACTACAGCGCCCTCTGGTGTTCAATACAGGTCAAAAAAGATAGCAGCAAAACACTCAGCGTACATGAAAACCACTATATACCGAATTTCTTTAAATTTGTACCTAAGCGCCCTCTGGTGTTCAAGGTGGATAAAAATTGATTGAAATTGCCCCAAAACACGCACCGTACCAAAAAACTTCCATACACAAATTTAAATAAATATTTCCAACTTGCTTTCGTTGACGAAATTTCCTACATTTTGCTCTCAAAATTTGCAAAAATCTCAGCAAAAATTAACAGTAATAATAATAATAAATAGCAGTAATTTTGACAAAAACAAGAAAAATAATGACATCAAGCAATCATATTTTATAAAAAAAAACAATATACATATATAAATATATATATATACAGCCGTGGACACATAAATAGCGCAAAAATACATGTAGGGTGTTTCACATGAATTTGAATAAAATACATAGAGGAAAACAAGAATTTATTTCATGGTATTTGAGTTTGAACATTAAAAACTTAAAATCAGTAGCAACTTTGTAATTACGAATTAAAAATTAGAAAATTAATCAAAAATCTGAAATTGCTCCTTAGCTGAGGTGGATATATAAATGGCACAATTTGAATTCTGAAAAAAAGACATATTAATTTATTTTTATTTTACAATGAGCTTACGAATATGCTTACTAGTACTTGGAACTGTATCCCAAATTGTCCAAAACAGCCCGACATCTTCGTCCCATACTCCCCATAAGCTTCCTGACCTTATCCTTAGGAATAGAATACCGAGCCTTCTCAATTCCACTCCATAACTCATCTAGATTTCGAAAATTTTGGTTACTTATGCTGACCTTCACATCATTCCATAAATTTTCTATGGGATTTGAGGTCTGGGCTTTGAGCCAGCCAATTCAAAATATTTATTTTTTTTCCTTTTTTAGCCAATCAATCACAACATTTGCCGTGTATTTTGGATCATTATCGTGCATAAAAGTCCACCTAATAGGCATGTTTTCAAATGTAAATGGTTCCATCTGGTTATTAAGAATATCTAAATAAATATTGTTGTCCATTATTCCTGGCATACGAAAAATTGGCCCAACGCTGTGCCAGGAAAAAGCTCCACAAGCCATTAAATTCCCTCCTCCATGCTTTAATGATTTTTTTGTAAACTTAGGATTCAACTCTTGGCATTTGGGGCGCCGAACAAAATTTTTTCCATCTGGTTCAACCTTATTAATTTTAGTTTCGTCAGTCTAGAGCACGTTCTTCGAAAATTGGTCTTCTTTATTCACATTGGCCCTTGCAAACGCTAAACGATCCTTTAAAATTTTTTTGTTAAGAGCGGCTTTCTTCGGCTAATGCGTCCAAAAGGACTACAAAGGCTTCATGTAGTCTCCTAGATACCAGTTTTCTTGAAACATTAGGGTTATTTCTTCATTTATTTTCCTCATAATTTGCTTTGCTGACTTGAAAGGATCAGCCTTACTTTTGCGAACTATAAGTCTACCACTAGAAGCGGTGGTTTTACGCTGTCTAGAATTGCGCGGCTTACTCTCAAATTTGAATCATTTGATTTAACCAGCTTGAGTGCATTATAGACCATTTTTCGCGAAATGTTGAGAATATCCGCGATTTCAGATGGATTTTTGCCTTTTCGACTTAGTTCGTGAGTTATAGCCCTTTTTTCCCGGAGTTTGCCAATGTTTGCCACGACCCATTTTATTTAGAATCGGCGAAATTAACTGAATACAACTCTAAAATTTTTACAAACACCCGACCTTGTTAACTTTTATTTACCAACTAACATGTGTGCTATTTATATGACCACAGCAGATCGTACATGCCTATACAGAAAGAGATGGCCTGAGCAAATAAAAGTAAGTAACGGCACATCTCTCTCGGAGTTTTAAACAACGTCACATTGGAGTCTCAAAAAATAACAACTACAGTTAATGAATCCATTATTAGGCTAAAACGAAACGTTTAAAAAATAAGTTGACATTAGTGCTATTTATGTGTCCATGGCTGTATATATAAAAATATCGATTAATCAAAGAAAAATTTTTTGCAACAAAAACTGAAATGTGTTTCCAGAAATTCCATTTTAAATTTTAATTTAATTTCACATTTTATCATTAAATTGGAAAGCGTTCATTAATTTGAAGCTTCTAGTCCGAATTTTCACGTTCATATGTGACATTTTTCATTATTTCGCAGATTATATTACACTTAATAAAAAGATCTTAGCTTTCTAAAGTAGGTTTTATGGTTCTTAATGATTTTATGACAATATCTTTTAATTTTTTATTGATTAAAATTATAATTGCATGATTTCGGAAAAAGGGACGTTTTGTGGGATTTTTAGTATAGCTGCTTTTATTGGCATCACCAAAATGACAGACGCACGATCTGTCAACGCAACATTGAGTTTTGCAAAGTTTGAGGTCGTCCGTTTTGACAGCTTATATCGTACAGTTTTTACAACGGAGACCAAAGTACGGTCAAAGGCCGACCGACCTAACGCAGTATTGTAATTCAGCTATAATAGGGGTGTGTTCTCGCATTCGCACCGCTTCGTTGCTTGATGTGTTTGACAGCACTTGTATTGCTTCTTTATTTTTATTTTGTTTTCATGTTCTTCTTGTTTGCTATTTCGTAAAGACTTAGAGCCGCCGCACACTACAGACTTTTAGTCGGCCGATAGTTTGATTTGTTTTCATGTGGGCATGGTTGAATAAATAAAGTTGTCGCATGGGTGAGAGCGAGTTCCCATAAATGTCAAATAGAAGTTGGCAGCTCATACAAAATCTGAAAACGAAAATTAATAACATGAAAAGCCGTTGATGTTGTTGTTGTTGCTTTTCATTGATTTTGACAATTATGGGAACTAAGAAGAGAGTACGATCAGCCACGAGACAACCTTATTTATTCAACCATGCATGTGGGCATGGTGCATGGTTGAATGAATAAAGTTGTCTCAGGCTGATCGAAAAAAGCAAAAAAGCAAAGCAACAACAACAACTTTATTGGCCTTACATGTTATCAATTTTCGCTTTCAGATTTTGTATGACCTGTCAACTTCGATTTTACATTTATGGGAACTCGCTCTCACCCATGCGAGAACCTTATTTATGTCAAAATCTATTGCAAGCAATGGAAATATTTCATGGATGGGTTTTTGATGTTATGCTATTTCATTTTTAAAATGGCACCGAATAAATTAGTACGCTGCTCGCGCGCGCTTGATGCTTTAAATCAGTGGTGAGCTGGATTAAAAATTAAAAATTAAAAATAAAAAAAAAAAAAAAATTAGATCTTCGATGGCGATGAAAAAATGAAAAACAAAAACAACATGTGCTAATGTAGTCCTTAAAAAATAAAAAACAAGTAAAATTGAAAATGTCACAACAAAAAAACTAGCCACCACTTGAGTGTGTGCTATTAGAAAATACCAACAAAATATACACAGCATGTATAACCTTAATATCTTTCCACGCGAGCAAACAACAACAATGCTATGCACACTTTATTTCTTGCTGTCACAGTGCGATGCGCCGGCAGTCATTTCTGCGAATTACAACAAACACTGAAATATTGAATTTGTTGTAAGTGATTTACAACTCTGCTTTCAATCAGCCGGTATGAATTTATTATTTTATAAATTTCTTCTTCACGCCACTCCATTTTCAAGAACTTCATTCAATTTTTTAAATTTCTAGCCCTAACTTCAATTTCTTAAATTTTTGCAGTACCTTTAATTTTCAGCACATATAAAAATTTTGTCAACAAATTATAAGTTGATTTTAACAACATGGAAAGCAAAGAAATAAGATGTTTAAGAAGTTTAAACAAATTAATCACAAAAGTATTAAATATAAAGGGTGATTTTTTTGAGGTTATGATTTTCATGCATTAGTATTTGACAGATCACGTGGGATTTCAGACATGGTGTCAAAGAGAAAGATGCTCAGTATGCTTTGACATTTCATCATGAATAGACTTACTAACGAGCAACGCTTGCAAATCATTGAATTTTATTACCAAAATCAGTGTTCGGTTCGAAATGTGTTTTATCGACAAATTTTGTTCAGCGATGAGGCTCATTTCTGGTTGAATGGCTACGTAAATAAGCAAAATTGCCGCATTTGGAGTGAAGAGCAACCAGAAGCCGTTCAAGAACTGGCCATGCATCCCGAAAAATGCACTGTTTGGTGTGGTTTGTACGCTGGTGGAATCATTGGACCGTATTTTTTCAAAGATGCTGTTGGACGCAACGTTACGGTGAATGGTGATCGCTATCGTTCGATGCTAACAAACTTTTTGTTGCCAAAAATGGAAGAACTGAACTTGGTTGACATGTGGTTTCAACAAGATGGCGCTACATGCCACACATCTCGCGATTCTATGGCCATTTTGAGGGAAAACTTCGGAGAACAATTAATCTCAAGAAATGGACCGGTAAGTTGGCCACCAAGATCATGCGATTTGACGCCTTTAGACTATTTTTTGTGGGGCTACGTCAAGTCTAAAGTCTACAGAAATAAGCCAGCAACTATTCCAGCTTTGGAAGACAACATTTCCGAAGAAATTCGGGCTATTCCGGCCGAAATGCTCGAAAAAGTTGCCCAAAATTGGACTTTCCGAATGGACCACCTAAGACGCAGCCGCGGTCAACATTTAAATGAAATTATCTTCAAAAAGTAAATGTCATGGACCAATCTAACGTTTCAAATAAAGAACCGATGAGATTTTGCAAATTTTATGCGTTTTTTTTAAAAAAAAAGTTATCAGGCACTTAAAAAATCACTCTTTAGTCTGATTTAAAGGCACACAAAATACTTCTTTAAAATGATCAGCGAAGAGGTTACAGATCATTTGTGGGTTGGAAGAAATCTCGTTACCTTTAAACATAGACGTAGGGTAACCACATGATTTACGTTTAATATTAACGAAATCGAAGAATTTTTTAGGGTCTTTAATAATATTCTCACCAATTAAATTTGTGTAAGATTCATACGCTTCATTTGACTTGATAGAGAATTCTTTAGACAGTTCTTCATATTTGGTTTTTTGTTCGTCACTAACGTTGTGGGAGTTTCTAATGATTTTGTGAAGCTTATTTCTTTGATTTCTTAGATACCTAAGATTTCTATCTAGCCAAGGCTCTGAAAGTTTGCCTCTTTTCTTAATTTTTGGGACGTGCCTATCAATTATATTAAGAACACGCTGGTAAAAGAGCGACACAGCACTATCCAAGTCCATAGCCGCAAGTTCATTCCAGTTCCAAGTGCTCATATCAATTACTATACTTGTGTAATCCGAGTTACGAAAATCGTAAACAATTGAGTTGTTGAACGAAAAGGCATATGTTATATTAGTAATGGACAACTCAACTGTTATAGCTGTGTGGTGAAGTGTATTAGAGAAAATATGTTCGGCATAAGAAGCTTGACCAACTTTGACTTCATCATAGGAGTTTGTGAAGACTAAATCTAACCAATTGCCATTCTGATTTGGGCGTGGTGCAACTTGCTGCAGATCATTATTATAGAGCGTACTAAATAAAGTGAAATCTATCGAATTTAAGAGGTTAACTGGTAGAAGGCAGTTGTCATTATCATCAATTTCAAAGGAGACATTTGGACGATTAAAGTCACCAAATATTATAACCTTATTTTCTTCATTCAAGGTCATCATTAACGATGAAATAGATTCACCTAATACGTTGTACGCGTTTTCTGTTGCTGGAGGAATGTAAACGACACAAATGTAGATGTAGAGATTTTTTCGTAAACACATCCTGATTATTAGGTGTTCGAAAAATTGGCAGGAGGTGGTTTCGACAAGTTCAGAAGGAAGGGAGTTTCTAGTTGCGATTAAAACGCCACCTCCACGAGAAAGGCCAGTTTTTAAATAATCCCGATCATTTCTGTAAAGTGTCCAACTACTGTCCAAAATTTCCTCATTCTTAAAAGTGTCATTTAACCATGTTTCAGTGAAAACTAATACATTGAAGTTGGTAGATTTTCCTTCCATGTACAGTTTATTTAGTTTCCCTCGCATCCCACCACAGTTGTGATAGAATGTGTTTAAACTGGGTATAAGACAGTGTGGATATAAGTTAGGGACAGTAGTAATTTTTAAAGTTAGAACGCGATCTTTGCAGATGCCAGAGATACTTTGAACTAGTGTGCGAGGCAAACGCAGTGAGATCATTTTCCACATCTCTTGGCGAGATATTAAGACTTTCGTGAAAATTTACAAACATTTTTTTCAACTCAAGTGGGTCCGTCGGAAGACCTTCTTGCTGAATTGATGCCATTGCGCTTGTTTTTGTTGTTCCCTCAATGCAAACCGATTCTGATTTGTTGTGCAGATATGCTAGGTACAAGCGCACATTATCAAAGAATCGACGGTCTTTAAGACGAGACATAATAAAGCGGCCTTCACTACTAACATCAGCTAGATTTTTAGTTAACTTTGCCGTTGGTGGGAGAAGAGGATCAAGAAAGGCTAGTGGTGCATTAGTGGAGGGTTGGCTAGAAGGTACTTGAGCTGTCGTAAGATTAGCGAGTGGAGTTGGGGTGGGAGTTGTTATAGTGGATGGTTGTTCTATATGTGTAGGATTTGATGAGGGTGGGGAAGGATTTAAAATATGGGAGCTAATGAAATTGGGGTAGTTTATCGTAGGCGCAGACATTTTTTTAGTAGCGTTAGTGCTTGAGGGAGGATTAGTTTTCGGTGAAAGGTTAAAAGAAACTCTTTTCTGTTTAGAATCTTTGGGCTTAGATGGATGTTGGGAACCATTAGTGTAATAAAAGAAGAAGAAGTTAAAGGCTGTTTTGAAAGAGAAGAGAAATTAGGGCAGATTGTTGTTTTGCAAGTCCAATTAGAATCTGGTAAAGACTTTTTAGATACATTAATTATATCATTACTATTACGCATATTTCTTATTTTACTTGATTTATGATTAGGATTGGAATAAGGAATAAAATTAGAAATAGAATTAGCATTATACTCAGGCTTACTTTTAATTTTTCTTATGTTGTGATTAGAATTAGAATTAGAACTTAAATTAGAATTTGAGCTAAAATTGGAATTATATTGAGTTTTTTTGCTGTTGGTGCTTGGTATTTTCGACTTCCTTCTAGGATTATCTATCCATTTGGCAATAACCCAATTCCCATATTTCGCACTCCCACCAGAGCCATTCAGGAACATCCACGCGTACTGAGTTGGAATGTTCAGTTTGAAGCTGCAAAATTTTCTAGCTCTGCTAGACATCTTTATACAGTTTGAGATTGAGATGCCGAATTTCTTCCGAAAATAGTTACGCATCCAAGATACACTTGTTTTCACAGATGTGCCCTTAATGAACAAAGCCGTTTTTTGAGTTTCGTTCGCACTCTCCAGCTTTTTGATCCTACTGTCCCATTCGGATGTTGTCCATGATGGTGGTAGAAATGGACGAGCCGACGGAGAAAGAATGGTATCAGATGGTGAGTCCAGAACAATAGAAGCTATATTGTAAGATTCTGACGGTGAGCGTGATGAGGCTTCAACAATTTCTTCAAATATTGAAGATGGGTTCTGATCAAAGATTGAGGATGAATTTTGTTGAGGTAATGTTAACTCTGGGAAGTTTTGAATTCTGTTGGGTGCAGAACTAATGACATCCGATATTTCTGCAAGAGCTGCCCGAAATATGCCTAGATCGTCACTGAGTTCGTCTAATTTATCAAATAGCACAGTCATCATTGGATCTGGCTGCTGGGGTGAAGACGCGGGCTTATTTGAAGAGGATTGAAGCATTATGTCGAGGTCACTTCTTAGGTACGAGAGGTTTTCTTTGATAATGTTTATCGACTCATCATTGTTATTTTTTCCATAATTTGTATTAATTAATTTTTTTATATCCGTGATTGCGCTTGCAAACGTGCTTGCGTTGATATTGTTTTCGGAATTTAAGTCCGTCACTTTTTCGCAAGCTTTTGAAATTTTATTTAGTTTTGCCTCTAAGTTTGTTTTCCCTATCTCAAAAGCGCTGCTGAAAATCGTAATTAGGTTACAATCGGTTAATAGCTTTAAAAAAACGTTGTTGCCGATTTGCAGCTATTTATTTTTTTTTTTTTTTTTTTTTTTTTTGTTTTGGCTTATGTTTTGGTTTGCTTTTGTTTAGGATTGTTTTTTTTTTTTTTTTTTCACTCGCACTGGATTGACCGTTATTATTTTGCAGAATTGCAGTTAAGCACTTAGGTATAATTTTATTATTTAAATTGTTTAAGTTTTAAGCTGTATTAAAAGTTGTAACTTTGCAGAACTTACACAGCACAATGGGGAGTTAAAGGTTTTTTTTATGCTTACAACGGCAAGTGGGCTCGCGGAGCTAATTATTATCACGTCCGATCGGTTTAACTAGTGAAACTCAATTTTCCCCTAAAAATAAAAAAAACCCCTAAAATTTTTTTGAGTTAATTAAATTTATTGAATACTTTGTTGAATTGATGTAAATAAATACAATATCAAAATAAATTTTTGGACTAAATAACAATCAGATTAGTTTTTTTGTACATATTAAACCTCTGCACAAATGCACTCGTTTTTTCCACAACAGTAGATCCAACAGTGCAGAGTTCAGAGCTTGACAGAACTCTGTTAGTCAAGCAGAGCGTATCCAAGTCATTTAATGATAACGAACGAACACTGCAGAGCACTCGTCAGCAGTGTTGCCACTCAATACATTTTTTCCGTAGCAAAAAAAGTATCAAATCTGGCTGCAGTGTAGCAAAATAAAAAAAAATTGTAATTTTTTGAAAATTTCATTTGTTTATATTTTTATTTTATTCAAGATAAAAAAAGCAATTATTGTTTTAAATAGTATTAAAAGAGACACTTGAAATTCTGTAAATAATGGAACAATTCTTGTTTTTATAAATATGAATGTTACGGGCTGTGCCACTGCTTCATTATCCCAACTTCTTATTATTGAATATTATCTATTATTGAATTTTGTTAATAAGCGCCTAAGCCAGGTCTCTTTGAGTGTTTCAATGCGCTAATGAAGTTACAGTAATGAAGCAGTGGAACTGCTTATATATCAAGCATATATATCCAGAGCATGACCATCGTTAATTCTACGTTTTTTACAATTTTATCCATCTACTCTTTCTCCGCATCCAAAAATGAATCCATCAATATTTGTCTTTTTCGGGATTCCACATTTTGTACATGTGCAGAACACGTAGCGTGTCTATTAAGATGTGATAAAATATTGTCAGTACTCTTGTTGCAAGCTTGCAAAAAGTTTTTATTTTACAGCCATGGACATTTTTTCAGCCACTCCCCTCTCAACTTCCTGTAGTTTTTCTTAGATTCACCGCAAAGAAATAGTACAATATCAAAAAAATTTCTCTCATGAGAGCTATATACAGAAACATCCAAAATACTTACATCTCATACATTTTTTCTCCACTTCAATTTCTTCGTCCACTTTTTCTACTCTTGGTTTCTTAACCCTTTCAGTGCCAAATTAGCCCGGGCAATGCCAAACATTCCAAACTTCGTTCAGCGTCAGTTTTTGACTAAAATAAGCTGAGTATGAAGTTTGAAAGCCGTATTGCTTTCCTAATAGATACTACAAAAATTTTTAGAAATATTCAAAAAAATTTTAAAAACTTCTAGCGGTATAAATATCACATATTTTTTCTAACTAAAAATGTAAATAAAATCTCTTACATTCGTAGTATTCAGCCCTATTCCAGGATCCGTCGTAATAAATCTACGAACGTAAGACTACGCTACGAATACGAAAAATTTGCTATTCTAGGATCCGAACAAAACGATGCGGAGCGTTGCCTCATTGAAATTTAATTTCGAAAATTCGAACACTGCTGTTTTTGACAGAAGACAAGAAACTTTAATAGAAGTGATAAATTAAAGTGTTTAAAAAGTGTCACATAAATTGTGTTTTAAAAGAATTACTTCAAAAGAAGAAGAACTGTAAAAGAACTGATTAATTAAAGTATTTAAAAAGTGTCACAAATTCTGTTTTAAAATGAATTCCATTGCAATTTCAATTTTTGCACAGCATGAGGAGGATATTCTTCATAAAAAAGCGTTGAAAATTCGGCGAAAAGTATTGAGAGACTACAGTGATCCTTTTGAAATGGATGACGAAATGTAAGTTGTGCTCGACTTAGTGGATGAAAACTTATTTTGTCAACGATCAGGCATGCCGCGAATCGTCTCTAGATCCTTATTTGCCGCAATGAATTGGCCGGTATTTAACATCAGCATTTATGCAAAAAAAATTATTTTCAAAACGCATTTAATACACTTTCGACATTCTTCGACACAAGTTTGTGACTGTGTTGACTTGGTGTAATTAACTTTTTCTAACGTCTAAATACTTGCTAAATCCCTGCGCCAAATCTAGCCTTTCAGTCATTAAGCTGACCAAACGCACGTATTGGTTTCTGTTTGTTGTTTTTGACCTATAAAAACAGACAATACATTTTTTTTGGTGATTTAAATGAAAATACTTACATTTTTTCCTAAATGCAGCTTATTTTCAAAGAAAACACACAATTCACACACGAACTCTGCAACAATTATACTTTAAAATTCTTGTTCAAAATTAATTCCGCCAATAGAAACCTGTCGTAAGAAATCCGCAAAAACAACTGTCAAATGTTGATGCGTTCGGAACGTGGAATAACAATGTTACAAATTTCGAATACGACGTAACGATTCGGATCGTAGAATACAACTTTACGAATTCGAAAGAAAATCACAGCTACGACGGATCCTGGAATAAGGCTGATTATATTTAATTACCTTGAGCTTTAGAAAATTCTCGGAAATATTTAAAAATATAATTTTTTAATTTGCTCTTTTTTGAAGTCGCGTGGCCGCGCTCATGAGTTCATGAGTTCATGAGTCGCGCTCATGAGTTCACTTGGAATAACCTTGAAAAACATGTTATAAAAATTAATTTTCGTATTTTTGATTTTCTCTTCTTTTTCATCACATTTCAATCTATTATTAAAAAGCGGGGTGTCCAAAACTAGAAACAAAGCCACAAAGCAAACTGTTGCCGTATGGCAACAAATATGCCGAAAGGGTTAACCACGAATTTAAAAAAAAAACAATGAATTTAAGCCTGTTGATTTAAAATTATAAATTAGATATCAACTTACGTATCCAATTTAAGCTTTACAAAAAATCTCATTAAAGTGAAGATAGCAACGAATTTTACGTTGACATTCATCAACGAATCGCACAGTTTATTTACATCGAAAAATAAAATGGAGTTTGAGAGGTGAATGCACTAAAGGTTTGTTTTAAAATATAAAGTGTCCGTTTTCTAATTTTTTCTATTAACAATACAAAAATTGTTTGAAACTATGAAAATGTAGCATTTTAAGAAGCAATGTAGCATTGTAGCAAAGATCATATAATATAAAGATGAGTTACGTAGAACATTAAAATGTAACAAATAATTTTCAGACCAACACGATAGCTTTTGTGAGTGCGATATGAAAAAGCTTTTAATTCTTGCTTGAGAGAAAAGTTTTCCGTTTCTCCATGCCCTTCCTCACCGCATGATCTACTTAACATCAATTGCTTGCATTCTCTTCATTATGATTTTGATAGCGAACCATGGTATAATAATACATGGTAGCATTGACAACTGCTTATTTTCTCTTCAACAGGAAAATATAAACTGTCAAAAATAGCTTTTTGTGGAAATATATCAGCAGCTGCTGTGGTTGTTGTTTTTTTCACTTCAACGTTTTCAACATTGCTTGTGTTTTCAATGGCGGATTGTGAGCGCTCTCTTTTTGAGTATATTTTTTGACAGTATATGATTTCCCAAGCAACTGTCAATGCTACCTTGTATTATTATACCATGGCGAACGAGTACAGATGGCTTGTTTTATGCGTCGGAGAAAAAAAAACAAAGTTTTTCTTGGTATTGAAATAGTCATTGAATTATTTCAATTGCATTTCTATTGTTTCCCTTCTTTTCTTACCACAGTATTTTGTTTGATATTGTGTGAATGGATATTTAATTGATTTATGATTTTGATATTTATTTCGGATTGAATTGATATTCAAATATTTCACTTAATACGATTTATATGATTTTGATGGCTGCCCTGGATTTTATTTTTACATTCTATTACATATGATTGGATTTTTACTCAATTCTGTCAAATTGTAGGAAATCAAAATGAAATTTTCCGAATTTAAAATTATTTAAATTTCTTGATTTTGAGACACCCTTTATTCGTATGTGGACACAGAAATGCCATTAATTATATATAAATAATTATATATTAATTATATTATTAATAAATTATATAATTTAATCTATATCTAGCATATAAAAAAGATTTTTTGTGTGTAAATACGCAATAGACTCCTAAACTAATCATCCGATTAGCATGAACATTTCTGTATAGAAGTTTTTTTGTACGGTGCGTGTTTTGAGGCTATCTACTTTGATCCGCCTTGAACACCAGAGGGCGCTGTAGTACAAATTTTTTACAAAACCGCCTAAAACTCAAAAACCGCTCATGCGATTCGAATGAAAATTGAAATATAGTGGTTTTCAAGTAGGATGAGTGTTTTTTCGCTATCTTCTTTGATCCACCTTGCACACCAAAAGCGCTGTAGTACAAATTTTTGACCAAATTGCGTAAAACTATAATATGTCTACAATATATATATATATATATATATATATTATGGCATATTTTTTTTGTTGTTTTAGATTACATACCATATGAAAATCAATTACAAAATTTTTCTTAAATTTCGTAAAATTAAGAAAATTTTCGTTATTTTGATACCAAAAACACTTACATTTCTTCAATACTGCGAAAATTTTGATCACAATGAAATTTTAGAAGCGAGATCTTTCCCTTAGCAAAACCAGTGCACCAAGATTTGTTAAATAAAGATTTTTCGTTTAACTAACATAAAAACAAATTTCGTCAATTTGACACCAAAAACATGAACATATCTTGAAAACTATGAAAAATTTTAGTGCAACGATATATTTAATACAACATCGTTGCTCAGAAATGAGAAAAAAACAATCAGAAATTAAATTTTGTGACTTTCGATTCAAATATCTGATTTTAACACATTTTATTGAAAATTTTTTTTTTGTCTTAAGAAACCTACCTTATTGCAAAAATACCTTTAGTTGAGTGTATAGGTATATTTTAAATATTTTTTTCAAAAAGGTCTGAAATATTGGAGTTTTCCTAAAAAAAAGGGACAAACATTGTTTTTATTGTAAAAATAATTTAAATTCAAATTTGCAAATTTTTTCAAAAAAGTAAAAGTAAAAGTCATATTTTAAGTTTTATTTTTGACCGAAAAAGTAAGTCATATTTTAAGTTTTATTTTTGACCGAAAAAGTAAGTCATATTTTAACATTTATTTCGGACCGAAAAAAATAATAGTCAAATTTTAACTTATATTTTTGACCAAACAAAAACCGATCAAAAAATAACCATTAGTTTTTTACTTTTTTTAAAAAAGTCAAATAAATAAAAAGCTTTCAAGATTATTATTTCTTAGCTAACAAGCACCACATTGCTTTCTCGAAAAGACAAATTTTTTTCGCCTGACTTGATAAATTGAAATTTCGAAATATAACAGTTATTTTCGGACCCTGGCTATAACATTTATAAGCTAGAGTTATTTCAAATTCACCCAAAAATTAAAAACAGCTTTTGTGGTTCAGAAAACAAAGCTACCACTTGATTTTTTTGAAAAAAATTGTTTTTCCAATATTGTATTTTATTGAATTGCCACCTCAGAGTGATGTGGGGAAACTTTTAAACTGAAACGGACAGTGGACCATGTGCTTGGTGTCAGACTAAGGGTCTAATTAAAGTTTTGAACTTACTTAATATAACAACACGCCGGGTGTAACAACGCGCGCAGGGAATCGCTAGTATATGTATGTATATAATATAATATAATATAATATAAAATAATATAATATAATATAATAAAATATAATATAATATAATATAATATAATATAATATTATATACTATAATATAATGTAATATAAAATAATATAATATAATATAATATAATATAATATAATATAATATAATATAATATAATATAATATAACACAATATAATATAGTATAATATAATATAATATTATATAATATAGTATAATATAATATAATATAATATAATATAATATACTATACTATAATATAATATAATATAATATAATATAATATAATATAATATAATATAATATAATATAATACAATATAATATATATAATTAATATAATATACATATGTAATATATTACCTTTTTATAACGTGCGTAGGGTATTTAAATACAAATCATGCCTAAATTTTTGTTTTTTTACGCTAGACAATTTAGCTACAATTCGTTTGCAGACACATCGTTTGTTGAGATCTTTCGTAAACTAAACAATTTCATGTGCTCTCTCTGCTTCTCAATATTATACTCACAATGTCGCTTGCTTATTCTCCCGCTCTCATAAACTTTAACTCGTTCGCTCACTGACTCTCACAAAGCTTTAAAGTGGATTTATGATAAATCCACATTCTATTTTGACTGTGTCGCTGATTTGTATGGCCGTGGCGCATCTTTATATTGTATGATCTTTGATTGTAGCTTTTCATTTTAAACGTAGCCAATTTGCTACAATTGTAGCAAAACGGCAACGCTGCTCGTCAGCTTCAAATCAAACCATGTGTTCGGTTTGCTTTAACAGAACAATTACTAACATCGAGAAATGCACCAATCACACCTAACACAACAGAACCTTGGCGAAGTAAATATTTCTACCATTGGCAAATAGAAATGTTATTTTTACGAATTCGATGTTTGGGCGAACACTAGGTCAAACTAGGTCGCTGAATCCGAAATCGTTGTCAGTATTTTAAAATGATAAAATTTTTAACAAAAGGGTTGCCACCTTATAATGTATTTTTTACGAGTTTTAAACATTGTAAAACAGTTTTAGGGGGGGTCACTGTTTTCGAATCTGATGTCAGAATTTTAAAATTAAAGATAGCTGAAAGGGCTGCCACCTAATTTTATTTTATCTTTCGAATTCGATGCTGGGGCGAACACTAGGTAAAAATGGGTCGCTGAATCCGAATCCGTTGTCAGAATTTGAAAATTATGAAATTTTTAACCCTATAGGGTTGCCACCTAAAAATATGCTTTTTTAAAAGTTTTAATCACTATCTTACAGTTTTAGGGGGTCGCTGATTTCGAATCTAATGTCAGAATTTTAAAATTCACGATGGCTGATAGGGTTGCCACCTAATTTTTTTTTATTTTTACGAATTCGATGCTTTTATTACAACGGATTCGGATTCAGCGACCAATTTTTACTTACTGTTCACCCCATCACCGAATTTTTTAAATTACAAAAAATTTAGGTGGCAACCCTATCCACCATCTTTAATTTTAAAATTCTGAAATCAGATTCGAAATCAGCTACCCACAAAAACGGCTAAACACGAAATCTACAGAACTCTAAACGGTCTTAATACGCTTAAGTTTTTCCTACACTTCATTGAATTATTTGGATACTTGAATTATTTGGATCGGAGCCACACCCATTTGTCAAATCCCCATCCCAGTACCCTGCTTCCCATATTCTACTTTCTAGTAGAAGGATATCACCAAGTAAGAACTCCATACATATTGAGTTTCATTGTTATACGGCATTTACTTCCAAAGCTATTCAAAGACAGCATAACTCCAAGCGTTCTGCTGTTGTGTACATAACAACATAACTTTCTAGTCAGTGCACACTTCTTTTTCGAATCGTGCCTAACATTGCTTTGGTTTTAGTTTGTTCTTGTTCTGCTCAAGCGACGAGTGCTCTTTGTAGTGTTAGGCTTGATTTCATTGATGAGAGCAAAACATAGCAAAACATAGCAAAAGCTTGCGCTACAAACGAGTGCTTTGAAACGCATTTCAAGCGCACTCGTGCAGAGGTTTAGTACATAGTAAGGAATAGTAAGGAGGAACTTAAAAAACAAAGTCAAGTAATAAAGAAATTACATATTTTGAATTTCATTAAGATCGCTTTAATATAAGAGCTATAATCGCCAAAACAGGCAGACAATCGGACAGCCGGAAACATGGCAAAAGGCGGGAGAAAACAATAATATATCTTACTAATTTTAAGTACCTTTGTTAATTAACACAAACACATCTTTCACAAACATCTGTTAGTTCTATAACAGAATTTGTTTTGAAAATTAGTGCGTTTTGAGGAAAACTTGTTTTCTAAGCTTTTTTTTAAATTAAGTGTTTTATCTTATGCGCAACTTTGCGCAGCCAATTTTTTAAGAAACATAAGGCAGATATACACTATATTTTATGAAAGTATAATTCTTCGATTGTAATTAGTTTGAACTATTTAGATTTTTTCTACTAATTTTTAGTAAAATAAAAACTGCTTAATAAATTTAGAGACATACTTCCACGTTTTTTCTAATTTTTGTTTTGTAACAATTTTTTTTTTGGTTGTTACAAATTCAATAGTATTTAAGTCATTAAAAAATACAAAACAAAAAAAAAACAAATTTAAATATATGCTTTCTCGTCGTCAGAATTTAAAACAGCCTCACGTTTCACACATATTCTGGTGCTATTTCACTCATTCGACAAACAATCAGCAGCATTGTTTCGACGGTACGCAATTGTTTTGACTCACTTTGACGAAATAAACCTTTTAACAGGCAAAAAAAAAATGAAAACTAGAACACAAAAGGGTGCAACAAATGCATAAAAAACAGTTCATAGTTGATGCTGTCACTTCTTTTAGATTCCACTAAAAATTCTCAAAAAACCCTAACAGAAAATTAAAATCCCCTAAAGTTTTCCCCTAAAGATTTTTGACCCCTAAATTTTCTACTAAACCGAAAAAACCCCCTAAATCTAGGGGAAAATCCCCTAATCTGGGAACACTGGCAGCGAGGTTGCAAGGTTATGGTTTGTAGCCCGTAGACATCAGTTTGTGTTGCATCAATCCTGTTTTTACAAATCCTTTCATTATTCGAAAATAATGCCTTGGTTTCCTCTTTATATGCCTTCACATTATTTTTGATGATTTTATTTTCACTTTGAGGTAACAATGTGACAGATTGCGGCCCGTAGACATTATGGTGAGGATTCTCAATATGACTTAGGCCATTCGGCGCATATTCCTGCTCCATTCTCCTATTTACACAATTCCTTTTGTTACCCGTAGGTAACACATTGTTTTCCTCTTTTGTGAGTTTTTCATCATTTATATGTGGCTTTGAAATTTTATTTTGACTTACTGCCTCGTTTGAGCAGTCTACTGGTATTTCCAGTTGTTTATTCTTGAAATCAATTCTACAGTTAAATTTTGTGAGAAAATCGCTTCCTAAAATTCCATCATAGGATATGTTTGTTTAAAATATGAAAATTATGACTCAGTGTAATAATCTGGTTATTAAATGGGACTTTGATTGGTTTTACTTGTTCGCCTAATGTTTACATTGCATTGCCAGAAATGGTTGAGACCGTATGTTTACTTTTGTTATAAATTGTGCAATGCGGTTCAGTGTCTTTTAGTAAGCTTATTTGTGCGCCTGTGTCTACTAATAGTGAAGTAACATGTTTATCTGAAGGTTCGAGTTTCATATGCAGCACCGGCTCTTCGTATTCTTTGCAAAATGGAATAATGATTGAATAACTTAGTTTTGTGCTTGGTGCATTCCGTTTCCCGAGGGATTTTCTGCACGGTGCGTTTATTGTATTGACCCCTGAAAGGGTTGAAGTGTACACTTGGGCCATCGTTAGCTCTTCGATTTTGAAAATTTCCAGCGTTTCGCTGTCGAGACCTACACTCTTGATACGTGTGGTTCGGCCGTTTGCAGTATGTACAAAATATTGTTTGTACTTCCTTTTTTATATTCGGGTAGCTTTTTCTATTTTGCGGAGAAGTGTTGTTAAAATTAATTGTATTGTTTTTCTTATAGCAGGTTTCCTGCGTGTGCCCTATTTTTTTACAGTAATAATTACAAATGGTTTTATTTTGACTAGGAACAAATTGAGGCGGTTTTTCGAGCCTCACGGAGTGCTCTTCAGCATAAGCTATTGCCTTCTTTAAATTGTGCTCATTGTGAGCCTTTACTATCAGTCGCAAGTTTTGATTGCGTAAACCGTCTTCAAATACCTGAATGGCCAGTCGGTCATTTTCTAGCTTTAAATATGCCCTAACAGCCTCATCGCTAATGCCCAGCAAACCAAAAGTTCCGAAATCGTGACGAATTCGTTTCGAATATTTCGGTATCTTTCAGATTTCGGAATCCGATTTCGTTGCGAAATAGTAAAGAAAATCGTATGAAGGGGTTGACACGAATTCGTGAAGAAGTGTCGTAACTATTTTGTAACCATATTTCGTTACGAAATCGAAACTCTATCGAACGCCTTAGAAAAATCCGTGTATACCACGTCAACTTGATAACCACGCTCAAACGATGATATACAGTACTCGGAAAACACGGCCAGGTTAGTTACCGTAGAACGGCCCGCTACGAAACCATGCTGCTCAGGGCAGATATAACGTTTAATTAAGAAATATAGCTTGGCTTTCATTATACATTCAAACAATTTAGAGACGTTTGATAACTTAGAGATTGGACGATAATTACTTATACAATTTTTTTTTCCTGCTTTGAAAATAGGCGTGATGGAAGCAATTTTCCAACACTTAAGATAAACACCCTCAGATAGGGATTTGTTGAAGATTTCACATAAAGGAGCAGCTAAAGAATAAGCGCAATTTAAAAGGAAAATGGTAGCAAAACCATCAATATCTTCCTTAACAGAAATTTTCATACCAATTAAGTGCTCAATGACATCCCTAATAGATATGGTTAACGACCCCAGATCAATAAAAGTATCAACGGACTCAGTAATGTCTTCAACAGAAGACTCTTCATCAACAACAAAGTTTGATTTGAAAAAATCAGCGAACAGATTAACCGTGTCAGCTATGTTTACGGAGGACTTGTTTTCAAGAAACATGGAAGTGGGTATTTGTGAGCCACCTTTTTTAGACTGGATAAAATTCCAAAAACATTTAGGATTAGTTTTAATATCAGATTCAAAACGCATAATGTACTGCTTGTATAAAAACTTGTTCAAAAAATTAAATTCTCGCATATAATGCACATAATTACAATGATGCAGAGGGTCATTTGTGGCCCTAAACAACTTTAGAAACTTGTTCCGCAAGTTTTTAAGCTTCTTAAGCCCCTTAGTATACCAAGGCAGCTTATATTTTTTCTTAATATAACGCGGTATATTCTCGTCGCAAATAATGGATATTTCAGATTTGAATATATCGTAGCAGACTTCAGTATTCTTGCCTTGAAATAAAGCACTCCAATCCCGTCTGAAAAAAAGATTATTTAAATACTCAAAATCACATAAATTGTAGTTATACGATTTTTTTACTGGAAAACTATTAAGAAATTCATAAAATTCAAGACAAATTATGAGTGGTTTGTGGTGCATATCCGATTTTAAAATCGGACAGAGACATTCAGACAACTCAAATTTTATATTAGACGATACAAATATTAAATCAAGCAATTTTAATAAATTGTTAAATACATTATTAATTTGATACAAATCAATACTGGCAAGACTATCGATGAAATAAATTTCGTGATTCTGATTTATATTAGTCGGAGTCAACTCATCAGCAATGTATTTCCAGACAATCCTGGATAAGTTGAAATCACCAAAGACAGACAAATGACTATTGTTATCGATTGATGAATGAATATCCAACAAATTGTCAACATGTGCTGCATAGAGCACCTCGCTACTATTTGGTGGAATGTAAGATGCACAAATAAATAAAGAACCAGTTGCACCCATAATTTTAACGCAGATTTGGTCAAGCAAGGTGTCAGAATTACCCAGTGAATGAAGAGTCGAGCAGAATACACGCTTAACGGCTATGAGAACGCCACCACCACGCATGTGACCAGTCACTATAGGATCTCTATCCTTCCGATAAACGTTGTAGAGATCCAAATTAAAAAATTCACCATCAAAAAACTCTCTATTAAGCCAAGTTTCGATAAAAACAAACACGTCATAATTTTCATGAGAAGAGAAATTGTAAATGAGATCAGCTTTAGTTCTTATTCCCGACATATTCTGGAAGTAACATTTTAAGTTGCTTGTTGATTTAGTACCGGAACAGTTATCAGATGCTAATCTGTTTGAATTTTCTTCGGTTTTGTCCGAAAATTTTTAAACAAAGATACTTTAACATTTGCTTGCCAAAGCGACGGACTGAGGATGGTGTCAAGACAATGCTCAGCAACACCAAGCTTGAAAGTAATTCTCTTGACAACTTCAGGAGCAGTGCCTTGTTTAATAAGTTTGTAACACGAAAGATTTTTTTCTTCAATATTTGTGTGTTTAACTATATAATTAATAATATCGCGCTCCGAGACAGTAGGTCTAAAAGCAGATAAATGGACAAATCTCATTTTAGATACAACATCAAGTTCATGATTGCTATTATGCCCAACAATAAGAACTTCTGGAGAATGTTTCTTCTTATGTTTTTTTTTATTTTCGGCTAAAATCCAACCATCAATTGTTTGCTCATTAGACATACCAACGCCAGCAACAGTATTGATCGCTTCGTGACTTCTTAAGAAAAATTTATATCAACCTTAAATGAAAAAACATCGGCTGTAGTATTCCATTGAATACCTAATGTCTTGACACAATCAGATTTATCAAAATTCAATGTAGATGCATGCTCTCGAAGATCTGGAGGAATTTGCTCCATGAATTCACTTGAATTCGAAATCCACTTTCTAAGCTTGCATTGACCTTGTTGCAATAACTCGCATAGGTCCTTATGTAGAGCAATAGCATCAAACACATTATCAGCACCTGATATTATGTCATCTACATAAGAATCTTTAAATAAAATATTAGACGC
This sequence comes from Pherbina coryleti, assembly GCA_943735915.1. Lineage (NCBI taxonomy): Eukaryota > Metazoa > Arthropoda > Insecta > Diptera > Sciomyzidae > Pherbina > Pherbina coryleti. The sequence continues at coordinate 118,119,539 of OX030948.1, read as the reverse complement.
AATAGGATAACTTGATTTGTAATCAAGTGATATTTGTTGAATAACTTTTATTGCTAAATACGGAGCAGAAGTTGTGCCTTATGTCACCGTATTTAATTTGTAAATAAAAATTGGGTCATTTACATTGAAACGCCACAAAATTTGCTGAAAACATTGATGTTCTGTAGCGACATCAATTTGTCTAAACATCTTTTCGATGTCAGCACAAAATGCAATTTTATGCCTTCGCCAGCGAGAAATAACTTGCGACAAGTCATTTTGTAGGGCGGGCCCAGAGCTAAGTTCGTCATTTATAGAATTTTGATTATTAAATTTGCAACTGCCATCAAAGACAACGCGCAGTTTAGTGGTTGTACTGCTTTCCTTTAAAACTCCATGATGAGGTAAGAAATTGCAATTTTTCTGTACATCCGCTGGGTAAGTTCCAATTTTTGTCATATGATTTAAACTTTCATATTCAGACATAAATGATTTATATTGTTCAGCAAAATAACTCTTTTTTTCAAAACTATGTTCTAAGCTTTTGAGTCGCTTGAGAGCAGTTATGTGATTTGTATTGAAAACAGGGTTTGCGTTATTTAACAAAATTGATTTGAACGGCAGATGAACAACATATCTACCAGAAGGAGATCGTTGAGTAGTTTCGTCAAAATATTTTTCACATAAATCTTCTTCTCTAGATAAAACTCTCTTATCTAAAACTTCTTCTTGCTCCCAAAAAGATCTAAGAATCGACTCAATATTGAAATTGTTAACCATAAGTGCATTCGTTTTTTGATTACTAGCCGAACCTGAAAAGACCCAACCGAATTTAGTATTTTGATAAAATATTCGGCCATCAACAAAAAATTGCCCAGTCAACGCTATATTACTAAACACGTCCGAACCAAGAATCATGTCCACTGGATCTGAAAATTTGAAACTTGGATCTGCTAGATTATTCAAGACCATATCACAGGTTTTAAAATTGTCCAATCCAGGTTTCGATACATAAGCAGATAATTTATTTAAAACAAGAGCATTGCATGAAAGCACGAACATGTTTGAAAGCGACCATATATTCAAGTGAACACTACTACGAGACAAATGTTCAGTCTGGCCACCAACACCAGAAATTTTACAAAAAATTCTTTGTTTAGGCAAATTCAATAATTGGACAGCACTTTCAGTTATCAAAGTGGCTTGAGAGCCCTGATCGAGTAAAGCTCTAAAAGTGTACTGAGTAGTCGCTGATTTTACAACAACACGAATAGTAGCCAGCAACACATGTGGAAAGCATTGGGCATTATGTGTAGAAATATTGTTGATCGAATCACCTTCTGGAGGTTTTGCAACTAGAATGTCATCGAAACGAACTAAATTTTGATTTAATTGAGTAGTGTTCGAACTTATATGCGTTTTATTCAAAACAGAATGATCATCGATATGTAACAGAGTATGGTGCGATTTTTTACAGATGTGGCAGCGAAATAATGACTTGCACTCCATTTGAGCCACATGGTTAGAATAAAATTTGTTTTTCGAATAAGACTTTTGTTGTTTTGTTCTAGTAGTTTTATTAGAAGACGGTAATTCGTCATGCACAGATTCGAGAGTTCGAAAAGTACCCTCAAGAAAAGCAAACATATCTTCCAAAGCTGGTATTTCAGTGGAAGATGTCAATGATTTTTCCCACTCCTTTCGAGTTTGAAAATCAAACTTGTGGGCAAGTAAATATATCAGGAATGGATCCCAATTTGAAGTATCAACATTCATATTTTTTATCGACGTTAAACATTCCCTAGCGGAATCGAGCAAAAGTTTAACACTTTGAAAAGATCCGTCTGACACGGGTATACTGAATAACTTTTTGGTTAGAGTATCAACAATTAATCGTTTATTGCGATACCTATTGGTTAAGATTGACCATGCGGAATCATAGTTCATTTCTGTTGCAGAGATGCTTTTGATTAAATTTGCTGCTTCTCCAACCAGAGAGCCTTTCAAGTAATAGAATTTCTGAACCTTTGGTAGTGCATTGTTTGAATGAACTAAAGAATTATATATGTCTTGGAACGATATCCATTCTAAATAATCGCCAGAGAATTTCGGCAATGAAATGTTTGGTAATTTTGCTTCCATGCTTAAAGATGTCTCAGCATGATTACCCGAATTCGGTGTTACAAAAGTGCTGGAATAAACTTCTGTAGAATTGTTGCCTTTTTCATGTCATGAGTCCAGCAAAGTACCTTTAAAACTCATGTACAAATCCAAGAATTGATAGTAAACATTGAAGTATTATCATGAATAATCGTAATGATATTTTCATGTCTTTTGTCAAATTTTTAATGCAAATTTTCAACCTCTTCAAGGACACAAGTTAAAAATCCACGTGTCTTTGTTGCATCAGATTTCTCTGTGAAGCCTTGGTACTGAGTTTTAAACCTATTCAACAAGTCTCTTTGTTGCTCGATTTGCTTTTCCAAGACGCACATTTTGTTCTATTTTTATAACAATGCACTGCCAAAAAAACGCGAATAAAAAATTTCAATAGAATCTAAAATTCCAAAGTTCCAAAAAATTTTGTTTTTTTTTGTCAACAAAATATAAGTTGATTTTAACAACATGAAAAGCAAAGAAATAAGATGTTTAAGAAGTTTAAACAAATTAATCACAAAAGTATTAAATATAGCACAAGAATGAAAACGAAGTTGATTCGTTTTATCAAACAAGCGAACAATGTAAAGAAAATTAAGCTGTAAAGAAAAGACAAAATTGTTAGCTTAAAATATATTTATTATAATAAGCTCTGCTGCTGGCTGCTTGTTTAATAAGAACGATTAAAGAAAGAAGCTAACTGCATGGAACCTGCGCTAAGCTAAGAAAAGCTACTCAAAACCAGTTTTCAAGCAGTAAGGTGAATAATCAACTTGACAACTGCAGCAGAGAGCGTTTACAGTACAGGCTAATTAATTCAAACAAGAAAAAAATGTTTTAAGACTGTACATAGCTAATTTTAAATACAAAAAAAGTTTATAATAACAACTTTAAATGAAATTCAGATTAAGATAAAATAATAAAAAAGTAGTCGTTTTTTCTACAACATACTCCCCCCTAAGAACAACTGTTCTTGATCCTCTTGATAAGCGGGACGACCCAACGTTGGAAGTTCTTTAGTCGAGTCAATTAGACTCCGCTATGCTCCGACTCACAGCGATACACAGGAGCGATCTCCATCCCCTTATCCCCCAGGTCATCAGTTGTCTCTGTAAGATCGTGGGCATTATTAAAAGGACTATCTGTGGGAAGAAAACATATTTTAGTTATTGGTCTTTTAAAAAAATGTTGTTTAGAAAAAAGTGTGCCAACGCGAACTTTGCCATCGCTGCCAGGGTGAACCTCATGAATTCTGCCTAAGAGCCACCGGCCTGGTGTACATCGATCATCTGCGACCAGAACTAAATCTCCTACTTTGGCATCGGGTTTACTCTTTAACCATTTTGGACGTGCTTGTAGCCTGTTCAAGTATTCGCCATACCAACGTTTCCAAAAATGCTGCTTCATTTTTTCGATGGCTTTCCAGCGCGAAAGTGCATTTATGTTGTTTTCCAATAAATTTTCCTCCTGTATGCTATTGGTAGGCTCTCCGATCAAAAAGTGAGCTGGAATTAAGGGGTCACAATTGGACGGGTCAGAAGATAAGGGACATAAAGGACGCGAATTCAGACACCCTTCTATTTGGCATAAAAAAGTCGCAAGTTCTTCAAAACTTAAAATGCGTTCCCCAACAATTCGTTTGAGGTGGCGCTTGACTGACTTTACGCCTGCTTCCCAAAGCCCACCAAAATGTGGGGAAGCAGGCGGATTAAAGTGCCAATCAGTACCCATAGACACCAAGCTTTCCTTCAGATCGTTAGGAAGTGACATCTGACTTTTGTTGAAGAGAACTTTAAGCTCTTTAGAAGCACCAACAAAATTAGTGCCACAGTCAGAATATAAGTCGGTACAATGACCGCGGCGTGATACAAATCGTCTAAATGCTGCTAAAAATGCACTGGTGGTTAAATCTGACACCGCTTTTAGATGCAGCGCTTTAGAAACCATGCACACAAATAGACATATATATCTATTAGAGATTGCTGCGGACCTTAATGTAGAGTTTTTCAACAAAATTGGACCAGCATAATCTACACCACTGTGCTTAAACGGCCTTGTAACCTTAAGTCGTACGGGCGGAAAATTACCCATTATTTGCTGAGATGCTTTCGCAGTGTAATTAAAACATACTTAACAGCTGCCTATTAGTTTCTTAGCAAGCTGCATGCCGGATATAATCCAGACCTTACGATTGACATAAGCCATTGTTAAACTTACACCGCCATGTAAAGTTTTTTTATGTGCATCTAAAATGATTAGTTTTGATAACGGATTGAATTTTGTTAAGATCATAGGATGTTTTATATCAAGCGGTAGATCGGCGTTCTGAAGGCGTCCACCTACTTTAAGATATCCATCATCGTCGATAAAAGGCATAAGTTTTATCAAAACTTTGGATTTAATTCCTTTATTTCTTTTAATAGTTTCAAGCTCCGATTGAAAATCGATTTGCTGAACAAATTTCAAAATTTTGTGCAAAGTATTTTTCAGTTCAACTGCTTTGAGTGAAGAAACTTCACGATTTTCTTCATTTAATTTGGAGTTCTTACAGAATCTAAGGCAAAGCGATAGAACGCGCAGCATTTTACTCAACGAAGAGAATTTCAATAAAAAGTCTGGATAGAAATCACAACTCACAATATTGGACACTATCTTAGACTTAACTTCTTCTAAATGAGTTTGTTGATTATACTCTTTTTTAGGCCATGAAGATTCAGGCAATGATAAAAAGGAAGGGCCATGCCACCAAATGGTGCTTGTTAGCAAATTTTCTGGCATCATTCCTCTGGAAGGACAATCAGCCGGATTATCAACTGATGGAACGTATCTCCATTGATGAATATTTGTGTGTCTTTGAATTTTACCAACTCTATTAGTTACATACACACTCCAGCGCGAAGGTGGTTGTCTTATCCAACTGAGGACAGTGGAACTATCGCTCCAATATGTGATATTTGAATCAGAAAATTCATGAAAAGAAATTTTAATTTTATCAACAAGTTTTACTAGCAGCACCGCTGCACAAAGTTCCAGTCTTGGAATTGTAACAGTTTTAACGGGCGAAACTTTCGATTTCGCTTGAAGTAAATGTATAGAAATGTTGTTTGCAGTTTCAACTCTTGCATAAACTGCAGCAGCATAAGGCACTTGCGAAGCGTCGCAAAAACAATGCAAGTCTTATTTTGATGTAGGGGAAAATCCAATCCAGCGCGGAATTTTAATGTTTTCAAATTGTACTAGGGAGTCTCTATATGCAACCCAATTGTTGTATATATCAAGTGGAACGGGTTCATCCCAATTCACACCAGCTAACCATAACTTTTGATAAACAATTTTGGCAAGAATAGTAGACGGTGCTAACCACCCCAATGGATCATAAAGACGTGCCGATGTAGAAAGTATTTCATTTCATTTATTCAGTCTAATGGAGTTACAAAATCCTTACAGACTACAATATTATAACAATAATAATAAATAAATATATATTGGAAGCATACATTAACACATTCTAGTTAGACTAAAAAGATATTGTTAACTGAGTTTTTAAAGATATTTTTTGAAACAGTGAGGTCTAAATCATTACTACTAGATAAATCATTAAAAAGTAATAAAGCCCTAGTCAAAGGCTCATTTAATGCATAATTTACTTTACAAAGTTTTATGAAAAATGGTTTATAAAATCTGAGTTGTCTGGATGGAATATTAAACAAAATTCGTTCTAAAAGCGATTGACAGTCAATATTTCCAGAAACCAAATCGTATACAAATACCAGTGAAGCAATCTTACGCCTTGACTCAAGGGATTTGAGACCTAAAAGCAATAACCTTGAATTATAGGGTGGTACTTGTTCATTAAAATTCACGGCGCGCAAAGCAAACCTTGAGAATATCTTTTGAATTCTTTCCAGTCTAAGAGTGGCGTTATCAAAATAAGGACTCCAAATAAAGGAGGCATACTCCAACCTCGATCTAACAAATGCATTAAATAGCATTTTCAAGGTGTGGGGATCAGAGAACTCAGCACTATTTCTTCGTATGAAAGCAAGCAAAGAGAAAGCTTTAGGAATAAGAAAATTTAAATGATCTGCGAACGTAAATTTACAGTCAAAAACAACACCCAGATCTCGATAAGAGTTAACTGAATGGAGGTAAAAATTACCTAGATAATGTGAATTGAATAGGGTATGTAAAGTGAGTTTAGAAAAGGTCATATGGAAGCACTTTAGAAAATTCAGAGCCAGACCATTAAGTTCGCTCCACTTCACAACCCTGTTCAAATCAGCCTGCAAGGCAGCTACGTCTGAAATAGAAGATACTTTTTTAAACACTTTGAGATCATCTGCATAAAGTAGAAATCGTGAATTTCTAAAACATTTGGATATGTCATTAATAAAAAGAACAAAAAACATTGGGCCTAGAATGCTCCCTTGGGGAACACCCGAAGATGCAACAAATTCATAGGAATTGACATTATTAATGCTGACAAAACATGTTCTATTAGCTAAATAAGAATGTATCCAATTCCAAATGGCAGAGTGAAAACCCATTTTCGACAGTTTCAAAAGCAACAACTTGTGCGAAACTCTATCGAACGCCTTAGAAAAATCCGTGTATACCACGTCAACTTGATAACCACGCTCAAACGATGATATACAGTACTCGGAAAACACGGCCAGGTTAGTTACCGTAGAACGGCCCGCTACGAAACCATGCTGCTCAGGGCAGATATAACGTTTAATTAAGAAATATAGCTTGGCTTTCATTATACATTCAAACAATTTAGAGACGTTTGATAACTTAGAGATTGGACGATAATTACTTATACAATTTTTTTTTCCTGCTTTGAAAATAGGCGTGATGGAAGCAATTTTCCAACACTTAAGATAAACACCCTCAGATAGGGATTTGTTGAAGATTTCACATAAAGGAGCAGCTAAAGAATAAGCGCAATTTAAAAGGAAAATGGTAGCAAAACCATCAATATCTTCCTTAACAGAAATTTTCATACCAATTAAGTGCTCAATGACATCCCTAATAGATATGGTTAACGACCCCAGATCAATAAAAGTATCAACGGACTCAGTAATGTCTTCAACAGAAGACTCTTCATCAACAACAAAGTTTGATTTGAAAAAATCAGCGAACAGATTAACCGTGTCAGCTATGTTTACGGAGGACTTGTTTTCAAGAAACATGGAAGTGGGTATTTGTGAGCCACCTTTTTTAGACTGGATAAAATTCCAAAAACATTTAGGATTAGTTTTAATATCAGATTCAAAACGCATAATGTACTGCTTGTATAAAAACTTGTTCAAAAAATTAAATTCTCGCATATAATGCACATAATTACAATGATGCAGAGGGTCATTTGTGGCCCTAAACAACTTTAGAAACTTGTTCCGCAAGTTTTTAAGCTTCTTAAGCCCCTTAGTATACCAAGGCAGCTTATATTTTTTCTTAATATAACGCGGTATATTCTCGTCGCAAATAATGGATATTTCAGATTTGAATATATCGTAGCAGACTTCAGTATTCTTGCCTTGAAATAAAGCACTCCAATCCCGTCTGAAAAAAAGATTATTTAAATACTCAAAATCACATAAATTGTAGTTATACGATTTTTTTACTGGAAAACTATTAAGAAATTCATAAAATTCAAGACAAATTATGAGTGGTTTGTGGTGCATATCCGATTTTAAAATCGGACAGAGACATTCAGACAACTCAAATTTTATATTAGACGATACAAATATTAAATCAAGCAATTTTAATAAATTGTTAAATACATTATTAATTTGATACAAATCAATACTGGCAAGACTATCGATGAAATAAATTTCGTGATTCTGATTTATATTAGTCGGAGTCAACTCATCAGCAATGTATTTCCAGACAATCCTGGATAAGTTGAAATCACCAAAGACAGACAAATGACTATTGTTATCGATTGATGAATGAATATCCAACAAATTGTCAACATGTGCTGCATAGAGCACCTCGCTACTATTTGGTGGAATGTAAGATGCACAAATAAATAAAGAACCAGTTGCACCCATAATTTTAACGCAGATTTGGTCAAGCAAGGTGTCAGAATTACCCAGTGAATGAAGAGTCGAGCAGAATACACGCTTAACGGCTATGAGAACGCCACCACCACGCATGTGACCAGTCACTATAGGATCTCTATCCTTCCGATAAACGTTGTAGAGATCCAAATTAAAAAATTCACCATCAAAAAACTCTCTATTAAGCCAAGTTTCGATAAAAACAAACACGTCATAATTTTCATGAGAAGAGAAATTGTAAATGAGATCAGCTTTAGTTCTTATTCCCGACATATTCTGGAAGTAACATTTTAAGTTGCTTGTTGATTTAGTACCGGAACAGTTATCAGATGCTAATCTGTTTGAATTTTCTTCGGTTTTGTCCGAAAATTTTTAAACAAAGATACTTTAACATTTGCTTGCCAAAGCGACGGACTGAGGATGGTGTCAAGACAATGCTCAGCAACACCAAGCTTGAAAGTAATTCTCTTGACAACTTCAGGAGCAGTGCCTTGTTTAATAAGTTTGTAACACGAAAGATTTTTTTCTTCAATATTTGTGTGTTTAACTATATAATTAATAATATCGCGCTCCGAGACAGTAGGTCTAAAAGCAGATAAATGGACAAATCTCATTTTAGATACAACATCAAGTTCATGATTGCTATTATGCCCAACAATAAGAACTTCTGGAGAATGTTTCTTCTTATGTTTTTTTTTATTTTCGGCTAAAATCCAACCATCAATTGTTTGCTCATTAGACATACCAACGCCAGCAACAGTATTGATCGCTTCGTGACTTCTTAAGAAAAATTTATATCAACCTTAAATGAAAAAACATCGGCTGTAGTATTCCATTGAATACCTAATGTCTTGACACAATCAGATTTATCAAAATTCAATGTAGATGCATGCTCTCGAAGATCTGGAGGAATTTGCTCCATGAATTCACTTGAATTCGAAATCCACTTTCTAAGCTTGCATTGACCTTGTTGCAATAACTCGCATAGGTCCTTATGTAGAGCAATAGCATCAAACACATTATCAGCACCTGATATTATGTCATCTACATAAGAATCTTTAAATAAAATATTAGACGCAATAGGATAACTTGATTTGTAATCAAGTGATATTTGTTGAATAACTTTTATTGCTAAATACGGAGCAGAAGTTGTGCCTTATGTCACCGTATTTAATTTGTAAATAAAAATTGGGTCATTTACATTGAAACGCCACAAAATTTGCTGAAAACATTGATGTTCTGTAGCGACATCAATTTGTCTAAACATCTTTTCGATGTCAGCACAAAATGCAATTTTATGCCTTCGCCAGCGAGAAATAACTTGCGACAAGTCATTTTGTAGGGCGGGCCCAGAGCTAAGTTCGTCATTTATAGAATTTTGATTATTAAATTTGCAACTGCCATCAAAGACAACGCGCAGTTTAGTGGTTGTACTGCTTTCCTTTAAAACTCCATGATGAGGTAAGAAATTGCAATTTTTCTGTACATCCGCTGGGTAAGTTCCAATTTTTGTCATATGATTTAAACTTTCATATTCAGACATAAATGATTTATATTGTTCAGCAAAATAACTCTTTTTTTCAAAACTATGTTCTAAGCTTTTGAGTCGCTTGAGAGCAGTTATGTGATTTGTATTGAAAACAGGGTTTGCGTTATTTAACAAAATTGATTTGAACGGCAGATGAACAACATATCTACCAGAAGGAGATCGTTGAGTAGTTTCGTCAAAATATTTTTCACATAAATCTTCTTCTCTAGATAAAACTCTCTTATCTAAAACTTCTTCTTGCTCCCAAAAAGATCTAAGAATCGACTCAATATTGAAATTGTTAACCATAAGTGCATTCGTTTTTTGATTACTAGCCGAACCTGAAAAGACCCAACCGAATTTAGTATTTTGATAAAATATTCGGCCATCAACAAAAAATTGCCCAGTCAACGCTATATTACTAAACACGTCCGAACCAAGAATCATGTCCACTGGATCTGAAAATTTGAAACTTGGATCTGCTAGATTATTCAAGACCATATCACAGGTTTTAAAATTGTCCAATCCAGGTTTCGATACATAAGCAGATAATTTATTTAAAACAAGAGCATTGCATGAAAGCACGAACATGTTTGAAAGCGACCATATATTCAAGTGAACACTACTACGAGACAAATGTTCAGTCTGGCCACCAACACCAGAAATTTTACAAAAAATTCTTTGTTTAGGCAAATTCAATAATTGGACAGCACTTTCAGTTATCAAAGTGGCTTGAGAGCCCTGATCGAGTAAAGCTCTAAAAGTGTACTGAGTAGTCGCTGATTTTACAACAACACGAATAGTAGCCAGCAACACATGTGGAAAGCATTGGGCATTATGTGTAGAAATATTGTTGATCGAATCACCTTCTGGAGGTTTTGCAACTAGAATGTCATCGAAACGAACTAAATTTTGATTTAATTGAGTAGTGTTCGAACTTATATGCGTTTTATTCAAAACAGAATGATCATCGATATGTAACAGAGTATGGTGCGATTTTTTACAGATGTGGCAGCGAAATAATGACTTGCACTCCATTTGAGCCACATGGTTAGAATAAAATTTGTTTTTCGAATAAGACTTTTGTTGTTTTGTTCTAGTAGTTTTATTAGAAGACGGTAATTCGTCATGCACAGATTCGAGAGTTCGAAAAGTACCCTCAAGAAAAGCAAACATATCTTCCAAAGCTGGTATTTCAGTGGAAGATGTCAATGATTTTTCCCACTCCTTTCGAGTTTGAAAATCAAACTTGTGGGCAAGTAAATATATCAGGAATGGATCCCAATTTGAAGTATCAACATTCATATTTTTTATCGACGTTAAACATTCCCTAGCGGAATCGAGCAAAAGTTTAACACTTTGAAAAGATCCGTCTGACACGGGTATACTGAATAACTTTTTGGTTAGAGTATCAACAATTAATCGTTTATTGCGATACCTATTGGTTAAGATTGACCATGCGGAATCATAGTTCATTTCTGTTGCAGAGATGCTTTTGATTAAATTTGCTGCTTCTCCAACCAGAGAGCCTTTCAAGTAATAGAATTTCTGAACCTTTGGTAGTGCATTGTTTGAATGAACTAAAGAATTATATATGTCTTGGAACGATATCCATTCTAAATAATCGCCAGAGAATTTCGGCAATGAAATGTTTGGTAATTTTGCTTCCATGCTTAAAGATGTCTCAGCATGATTACCCGAATTCGGTGTTACAAAAGTGCTGGAATAAACTTCTGTAGAATTGTTGCCTTTTTCATGTCATGAGTCCAGCAAAGTACCTTTAAAACTCATGTACAAATCCAAGAATTGATAGTAAACATTGAAGTATTATCATGAATAATCGTAATGATATTTTCATGTCTTTTGTCAAATTTTTAATGCAAATTTTCAACCTCTTCAAGGACACAAGTTAAAAATCCACGTGTCTTTGTTGCATCAGATTTCTCTGTGAAGCCTTGGTACTGAGTTTTAAACCTATTCAACAAGTCTCTTTGTTGCTCGATTTGCTTTTCCAAGACGCACATTTTGTTCTATTTTTATAACAATGCACTGCCAAAAAAACGCGAATAAAAAATTTCAATAGAATCTAAAATTCCAAAGTTCCAAAAAATTTTGTTTTTTTTTGTCAACAAAATATAAGTTGATTTTAACAACATGAAAAGCAAAGAAATAAGATGTTTAAGAAGTTTAAACAAATTAATCACAAAAGTATTAAATATAGCACAAGAATGAAAACGAAGTTGATTCGTTTTATCAAACAAGCGAACAATGTAAAGAAAATGAAGCTGTAAAGAAAAGACAAAATTGTTAGCTTAAAATATATTTATTATAATAAGCTCTGCTGCTGGCTGCTTGTTTAATAAGAACGATTAAAGAAAGAAGCTAACTGCATGGAACCTGCGCTAAGCCAGAGACTATATATTCTATAGACATTGCATGAGATTCACCACACCAATATTGTGAATACCGAATGATGTAAAGATTGGCCCAAGAAAAAACATTGGCACGGGCAGCGAAAAAGCAGCGCTGGCGGCGGACCTTTGTTGCTAGAATTTGTTGATAGACTCTAAAATGTCAAAATCTTATCAACAAAGTTGTCGAGCAGCCATGTTTATTTTATTTTTTCCATGCAATTCTATGCGGACGGACGGTTGGATTGTTTACATTTTTTTTGCATGCTTTTTGTTGTTGCTCAACTTACTCACTTTTGCAGGATTGTATTTACTGTTTTGGCTGCATTTCATTCATTGATCGTCAGAAAAGTTATATTTTTGCGATTTTGTCTATTTCAATGAAGCTATAGAAAAATCGTAATTCTGTAACTTTTTAAGTTCTGATTGGATTGAAATGCATCCAAGGACAAAATTGTACATAATTTTATCGCCTATTAAATGGCATCAAAAATTATTTTTTAACTATATTTATTCATTTTTTTCCCTAAAATTTTTTTGTATGGTTTTCTTCTTGCTCAACTTTTTCAGTTTTGCAGAATTTTCTTTACTGCTTTGGCTGCATTTCATTGATCGTCAGAAATGTTATATTTATGCGATTTTGTCTATCTCAATGAAGATATAGAAAAAACGCTGTAACATTTTTAATTCCGATTGGATTGAAATGTACCCAAAGACAAAAATCTAGAAAATTTTAACATATTCATAATGCAATCAAAAAATATTTTCTTACTATGATATTTGGATATGTTTTGTTCTTGCTAAACTTTTTCATCTTTGCAGGACTTTCTTTGATCGTCATGCGTTATAAAAGTTATATTTATGCCATTTTGTCTACTTATTTCAAATTATGAAGCTATACAAAAATCGCTGTAACTTTTTTAATTCTGATCGGATTGAAATGACACCAAAGACAAAATTATAAAAAATTTTATCACCTTTAAAATGGCATCAAAAATTGAAATTTTTTACCTAAATCCCTTCATTTTTTTTCAATATTACAACTATTGTTGTTATTTGTATTATAGCCACGCAGGAAAATCGCCATCTACACCAACTAGATTTTATTGTTTTTGCTGTACTTACTTAGTTTCCACTAAAATATCCAATAAAAAGATTTAATTTTTCACTTCAAATAAATAAATATTTTATTTTCAATAAAAAACTACGAACATATTTTTTTTGAATGCATATAATAAAGTATTAACAGAAAATAAACATTTAGCAAACATTTTCATATAAAATAAATAAATATTTTATTTTCAGTAACAAATACAAAAATAAATTTAAGTGAATGCATGTAATAAAGTGTATGTGCATAAAAAAAACATTTAGGAAATCATTAAGAAAAATGGAGCAGAAAGGAATTTCTTAAAGTTTTTAAAATATTACAAAGAAATATTTATATAAATATTTTATTCAAAATATGTATATAAAAACATTTTCAAAAAAAGAAGAAAATAAATATAATAAAATTTATCATAACACTTGAAAATATTTAAAAAAAATATAATAAAATGACAAATTGTGCAGTACATACAACAGTTTAAAAAAACTTTAGAAGTTTAATATTTATATTGAACCAAAAAGCAGTTACAACATGTTTATGCATATTCTGCATATTTTACAAAATTTTTAAAGTTTTTTAATATTAAAAAGCTTTGGAATTATTTAACGTTTGTAAGCTGTTATCAAATATTTTTATGAATACGGCTGTAAGAATTTATATCCATAAAAAAATAAAAATACTTATAAAAGCATGAAGAAAAAATTGCTTCTAAGTAAAAACAACAAAAAACAAAAAATGAATAAAAGCATAAGGAACACGTTGCTTCTGAAAAAAGCGGTCCATTCAGTAGCTAGTTGCACAGTGCTGAGAGGTCGACCAATGGACTTAATTATTGTGGTAGCAAAAACTTTTATAAAAATACCAAAAATTCAATCAGACGGACTATGGACTTCGGACAGACGGACTTAGACAACAACATCGATTTCCTACAGCAAATTAATTCGGATTAACATTTGGACAGACTAACAGACTGACGGACAAAAAGAGAAAAGGACAAACGGACGAAATGACAGACGGATTCTTTTAAAAAATCAAAACGACGAGTTGACAGACGGACTTTCAGACGGACAAACGGACTTTTTAACGATTGACAAGCCTTTGCATTGTTTTGGGCTTGCCGTTCGTTGGATCGGATTCTTTTGCTATTCTTTTCTTCGGACTCTAGTTTTTCTTTTAACCATTTTGAGTTCTTTCGAATCAAAACAGTTATCAGAAAATCTAGAATGGTTCGCCTGTGCTCAAAACAACTACCATTTTCGTCGAACCACCCTGGAGTTGTACGATTTGAGTGTGCAATACAGGACTTGATAATATTCTTCTTCAATCCTGATTCGTGACAACTTTTATCGAATATACCCTTGTATATCGAAAAATGTTGTGCACAAATCTCGAAGAAGTCATCGGACGGATTCTTTAAAAGAAGATGACTGTCACTGAAATTTTTGATACCAAGAAAAGATTCAGAGTCGAAAGAAAACTTTTCGAGTTTTAAAAGATTTTCTTGGCATCTTTCGCATTTAATTTTTTTTTTCAAATTTGGCCCTCAAACCGTACCCGACAAAATAACGACCCACTGCTGTTTCCAACGGGCTTAAGGAAGTGGGCTCAGAAGTTTCCTCTAGTTCTTCTGTTATTGTTTCAATTAGCTCGGACGGACTCATTGGTGAAATAAAAGGCGAACCTTCATCGGATGGAATGAAGTTCCATTCCAACATAAGATCATTATCGTTTTCACAATTGGAATTTTTAGAATGAAACTTATGTGTCAGGAGCTTCATCGATAAAATTCTTGCTGAGAGGTATTGTACTTCTCTCACGGATGGCTCGGTGTTGTTGCCTAGCTGTGATCTAAGCACAGCAAAAAAATTTTCTACGCTATCTTGATTTAACCTTCCAAGCATCACAAATTTCACATTTGGATCTTGGAATAGGTCATTTATTAGAGAAACCATAGACCGCAATGTAAATATTAAGCCCGCAATGCACTTATTTTTGCTATGGTTGCTCGACTCAAGCTTCAACGATTGCAAAAAACAAATGAACTCATCTATTTTTTTTAATTTATTGCAGTCTCTTGTGACCGGACGCTTATTTATATTTTTATCATATAAGTTTTTGCTATCGCAATAATCAAATCCATTATTGCAGTTCTGAATAAAATGCAAAGTTGCTTCAGCATTCGTCCTATTTGCTTGATTTAAGAAAAGGTTTCCATCAATGCACTGACGAATAGCTGAAGCAACTGCATTGCTTAATACCTGAACTGCAAGTCCAACCCTCATCTTGTCAAAAATTTTTGGAAAAATGTGCTTTTCCGTAATTTTTGGCAACATTCGGAGGGTACTGGACTGGTCGATCCTGTAAAGCTCTCTCAGCACCTCCCAACTAGCCACCCCTTTTTCAGTACTTACATCATTTGTAAGCAATGTATTCTTTATGCTCTTAAACAAATGACAATAGTCGTACAATACATAAATTGTTGGTCCCAAAATATCGAAATATTGATTTTGGAACCCATTCGTTAGCTTTCTAACGCACTGAATATTTGCTGAGCCTTGATCAGCTATTATTGCTTTTAGGTTAAAGCCACACTTTAATATTGATTGTATCACACCTAACAAAATTGGATATAAGGTGTCACCTGAAATAAGAAAAACAAACAAAACAAACAAAATGGAGTAAATTCTTTACAACATTAATTTCGCGAAAATAAAGGCCTTTTTAACGGATAAAACGGATGAAACCATATTAGGATTTGGACAAGGACTTGGATTTACAACTTACCATTCATTGCGTGAGCTGTGCAATAAAAGCTATGTACAAATTTCCAATTCTGTAATAACCCTCTCACCATAAAGGCCTGTAATGTGGTGGCAAGAACTTTGCTGCGTTGACCGCCTCCTATGTCGACGAAGCCATCAATGTGATCCGCTGTCACATTGTATTCCAGTTCTCTTCTAATGATGACTTCGTCGAACATTAGCACACAGTTCCGGGATTGGTCATCCATACTGGCAGCTAATCTTGAGAAGTGCTCCTCCATCTCATCGCTAATGCCTATGTGGTGATAAGTTGAATATAAATAAGAATTTATTATTATATTATATTATTATAAGTATTATATTATTCATATTTTCGTAAAACAATCAATATTTGCTTTAACTGTACCTGGCATGATGACTTTTATAGGGCGCCATCTCCAAAGAGTGCTTATATTAGGCAAATTAAACTGCAGTTCATTTTTAAGGAACCTATAGGCCCTTGAAGAGTAATAGTTTAATGCTTGGAACATTTCGCGTTCCTCATTGCTATATTCTCTTATTTTCCGCTCGCTCAATATTATTTTTGAAAATAAATTCGCATGTGCGAAGTTCGAAGCAACTGCTGTTTCTTCCAGTTGCTTCGTAGACTCTTTCAAACTTTTCAATTTTTGCTCCAAAAATGCAATCTTTTGACCAAGATCTTCTTGAGATTTTTTATGTGAGCCTTCCTTCTCTGCAATCTCCATACTTAGCGCCACGCACTTTTTTTTATAAAAATCGGCGAGCTTGCAAAACTTATAGCAGTTATCGCATACATTTTGCTGCCGATCTTCTGTAGTTTCCTCAAAAATACTGCTCTCAATATTAAGAGGTTCTTCCGCTCCTGAAATTCCATAAGAAGGAAATGCGGTGTCATTTAAATACCGGAGCCCTATATCTTCCGGTTTGAAGTGACTTTCACATATAAACAATTGCTTGTTTGCTTTTTCTTGCAAATTACATGCCTCCAGCCAAGCTTGACGCCGAATTGGACAATTCGGAAATGCATGAATTTTTCCGACTCGTGCATCTTTGCCACATCCTGAAATATCGCATGCTCTTATGCATTCGCGGAGGATGCATTTAAGCTCAGGCAAATGAATATTTTCATCATTATGACCTAAAAATTATGAAATTTTAAATAAGATGTGTTCAAAACATACGTGTATACAGATAAATTAGTATTGAATTGTGACATAAAAAATAGCGATACTAACAATAAAAAATAAAAATGATTTTTGTTAATACAGTAGACGCTCGTAAATTACAACCACTTTGTTCCCGGGGTAGTTCTTATTTACGAGAAGTGCTAATTTCCAAAGTTTTTTTAAATTAAAATTAATATAAAAGTGCATCTTCGCTTAGAAAATACACAAAAAAACACTTTGGCTTAAAGTTATTTTATTTTTATTCACATAAAAAGAACACTAAACATACCGATACATTAAAATTCATCACAGTTTAAAGAAAAACAAAAAAATATTTCAAAAACAAAATTGTGCTCGCTCAATTCAAACATATTGTTCTCTCTTATTCAGTTGTTGAGTAGAGATCAAGAGCGTCGTTGAAGAGAGATATGACAGAACATTCATACGAAAAATTTTGTATGATATGACGACTATGCAATTTTTCAGTATTAAAAGCAAACAAAAAGATTTGTTCTAATTTTCGAGCGTATACTGTATACATTTAAGGGAGGTTTTTGGCAAACATTTTTAAAACCCGGTGCGCTAGAGTACTTGTAAAGAGTAAATTTTACCTTAAACGCGTTTTTCTTGACACATACTTTATCTAAAAGGGCCACACTACGCCAAACAAACTAATCGACTGATTTATTTTTTCTTCTTTAAATCAGTTTGCAATGTAATTCTACACATCTTTTACCAATCTGAGCAGCTTTACAAAATTTTCTAGTTTTTACACAAATTTATTTTCTTCATAATTTTTTTAATTTTTCATATTTTTCATTTTATTTTGGTAAAAAATGAGCATTTACTTATTTTTGTTTTTTTTTTTTCTTAAGTATTCTTCTTTTACTTTTTCAGAAGATCCGGAACCGAGCTATGATGTGGGCCGATTTTCAACTTTTTTTAATATACAAATTTGAACGCCATCTTTGAATTTTAAAAATAATTTTTAAAAACAAAAAATAATTATTTTAAATTTATATTTATATTTAAAAAACAAAACACAACTATTTTAAAATGACTGCAAGACAAATTTTTCCCCCAAAATAAAATAATTTAACGTTCAAATGGCATGTGGCTAAATATATGTATATGTCAGGAAAATACTACAATACTATCAAGTCGTTTTAAAGAAAGCTTAGGAAAAAGGAAATAGTAGAAAAATTGCTTATAATAAAAATAGTTTGTAATACTTACCAAGATTAATGGTGGGAATTGAACCTTGTTTCAACTTCTTGCTTCCCATGCAAGATGAGTCGAAATGTCTGCTGCATACTCGACTTCTTGAGCTGATGTCAGCTTCATACACTATTTTTAAATTAGCGCACCATTTCTGTAGTAGCAATGAATCGGTTGGGAACCGAAACATTCTAATGGTGGCTAAAAATATATCAGGCACGCTTTCGCAATTTTTTGCGGAACATACGTACTCAGACATATTGTTTGTTTTTTTAAAATAGTGTTTGCGTTTGTTTTGAAAAAAACAGATGGGTATAATTTAAATTTTAAAAACACTTGGTCACTTTTCAAAAATACACGTTAACAACGATGATATAGTTTTTGAAAGTCTAGTTTTTAATTTAAAAAAAGAGTTTGGATTTGTTTTGAAAAAAACAGATGGTTCAAGTTAAAAATGTAAGCACTCGGTCACTTTTCAAAAAAATACGCGATCAAACGACACTAAAGTTTTTGAAAATTTGAGGACACGGTAAAAACACTAAAAACACAAGTCACAAAAAGACGCTTTCTCAATAGCACTAGGACGTAAAGAGAAAGAAATATCACTTCGCAAGTGCATTTATAAAAACTTCAAGATAAAAATCTACTTTGCAGCTTGCAGACACTACAAATTTAGAAATACAAAATCATAACTGTATCGAAAACGTAAACACACGATCTCAGCTTATGCTATGTAAAACAACAACAACAATAAAATCTAGTTGGTCTAGCTGGCGATTGTTCGCGTGGCAACTAGACCAATATGATTTTATGTAAAATAAAAGTTTTTAATATAGATAGCTAACGGGTGGATATATAGAAAAGGTACATAGATAGATTCAATAAAATAAGAATAGTTGTAATATTGAAAAAAAATGAAGGGATTTAGGTAAAAAATTTCAATTTTTGATGCCATTTTAAAGGTGATAAAATTTTTTATAATTTTGTCTTTGGTGTCATTTCAATCCGATCAGAATTAAAAAAGTTACAGCGATTTTTGTATAGCTTCATAATTTGAAATAAGTAGACAAAATGGCATAAATATAACTTTTATAACGCATGACGATCAAAGAAAGTCCTGCAAAGATGAAAAAGTTTAGCAAGAACAAAACATATCCAAATATCATAGTAAGAAAATATTTTTTGATTGCATTATGAATATGTTAAAATTTTCTAGATTTTTGTCTTTGGGTACATTTCAATCCAATCGGAATTAAAAATGTTACAGCGTTTTTTCAATATCTTCATTGAGATAGACAAAATCGCATAAATATAACATTTCTGACGATCAATGAAATGCAGCCAAAGCAGTAAAGAAAATTCTGCAAAACTGAAAAAGTTGAGCAAGAAGAAAACCATGCAAAAAAATTTTAGGGAAAAAAATGAATAAATATAGTTAAAAAATAATTTTTGATGCCATTTAATAGGCGATAAAATTATGTACAATTTTGTCCTTGGATGCATTTCAATCCAATCAGAACTTAAAAAGTTACAGAATTACGATTTTTCTATAGCTTCATTGAAATAGACAAAATCGCAAAAATATAACTTTTCTGACGATCAATGAATGAAATGCAGCCAAAACAGTAAATACAATCCTGCAAAAGTGAGTAAGTTGAGCAACAACAAAAAGCATGCAAAAAAAATGTAAACAATCCAACCGTCCGTCCGCATAGAATTGCATGGAAAAAATAAAATAAACATGGCTGCTCGACAACTTTGTTGATAAGATTTTGACATTTTAGAGTCTATCAACAAATTCTAGCAACAAAGGTCCGCCGCCAGCGCTGCTTTTTCGCTGCCCGTGCCAATGTTTTTTCTTGGGCCAATCTTTACATCATTCGGTATTCACAATATTGGTGTGGTGAATCTCATGCAATGTCTATAGAATATATAGTCTCTGGCTAAGCTAAGAAAAGCTACTCAAAACCAGTTTTCAAGCAGTAAGGTGAATAATCAACTTGACAACTGCAGCAGAGAGCGTTTACAGTACAGGCTAATTAATTCAAACAAGAAAAAAAATGTTTTAAGACTGTACATAGCTAATTTTAAATACAAAAAAGTTTATAATAACAACTTTAAATGAAATTCAGATTAAGATAAAATAATAAAAAAGTAGTCGTATTTTCTACAACACTGCCAAACAAGAAAAATTACAGCTCATTGTCAAGTTCGTGTTGGCAATATGTATATGTCTTGCAATATTGCAAGCCATGTATTGTCAACTTCGGCAATTGAGTGGTCTCTATTGGCAATATTTGATGTTTGACAGATGGTATGCAATGAATTATTGCTAGTCGAGACGCCCGGTTACATAATAATCTAATAAAAAATTGTTTAATATTCATAACCACACCAAAATCAACACAAAATATGTCAGTAACAAAAAATTTTATAAAACTCAAAACAGCCAAATAATTTTAAAACTACCCATGAGAATGTTTCTCAAATACAATTGGCAAACTATCCGGGCACAGTGTACGCAGCTACAACTAACTTAATAGTTGGCTTGTCAGTTGCGGCCAATCAAGCATCAAACTATCGGCCGGCTAAAAGTCTGTAGTGTGCGGCGGCTCTTAAATACTTGCGCTGCTTGTGCTTGCTATTTGCTTTTTTTTGATATTTTCTTTTGTATGTATTCATAAAGTGTCACAGTTGAAAACACGGATGACGTAGGCTGAGCAGTAAATTTTTTCTCGACGCTTGGACTGCGCAATCCTCTTATCTATCATTCTTGATGGTATAATAATACAAGGTAGCATTGACAGTTGCTTGGAAAAACATCTCCTGTCAAAAAATATACTCAAAAAGAGAGCGTTCACAATCCGCCATTGAAAACACAAACAATGTTGAAAACGTTGAAGTGAAAAACAACAACAACCACAGCAGCTGCAGATGTATTTCCACAAAAAGCTGTTTTTGACAGGAGATGTTTTCTTGTAGAAGAGAAAATAAGCAGTTGTCAATGCTACCTTGTATTATTATACCATGACACTGCTGAACTTATAACAGCAAGACCAACTTCTTACAATAAAAAGTAACGCAAACACTAGGTACACTGAATATGAATACACATGCACTGAATATTTTGCGCATTATTTTGTCATGAGCAAAAATGTTTTGTTTTGCAAGTGACTTTCAATGAGATGCAAACAATATACATATATGTTTTGACAGTTTTACAGGAATAAATTGTTTTTATTAGATTATGTAATTCGTTTTCCAAAAATAATTATTATGAATTCACAGCAAGAAATTTAAAAATATAGTTTAATAACAATATTAAATTATTGCTCGAGTCTAAATTTAATGAATAAAATTATAAATATAGTTATGATTAATGTAATGAGTAAAAAGTATAGTACTGAAAAAAAAATTGAAAAAATAAGTTCATGAGTAAAATTAAAATAAAGTAGGTTAAATGGAATCTTACAACCAGTCAAATTTCTGGCAAAAATTTGTGTGCCAAAACATAATTTAATCTTCATAAGACCAAATTGAAGATATTTTTTCACTTGCTTGCAGTGCTTGCAGTGTATGTGAGAGTATGTGTATGCTAGTATACAGAATAGAAACAAAAATAACGCAAACCTCTCAAAGTTCAGATCAGTACTTGCAGTGTATGTGAGAGAACAGATAAGGCATAAGCAGCTCGTGCGCAGATTTTCTCTTCACTACACGACATGTTGCTTAACTTGTATTCAGTTACAGTGTACTCTTTAGCAGTGAAGCAGAGTGTATTCGCTTTGCGATTATACTCATGCAGGGCTCTATTGGCTAACATCTTTGTTTGAGATAAAGGTATATATTTTCTTACAACATCACCAGAACTACCATTTGATGAATTTCATGTAAAAATCGAGATGCATTGAACCCGACCACCTCAGATATCGATGAAATTTTGTTCATAGCTAAATTTGATTAATACAAACAAACCCTCATTTTTAGAAAGGACTGTTTTGCGATTTTTTGGGCGTGGCACAGTGGGAAAGTTTTCGAAAAAACGCGAAAATGGTCGAAAAGAGCTCCATTTAAACTGCAATAACTCAGAATCGGCTGAACCGATTTCCATGATCTTGGTATCATTAAAAAGATATTTTAACAGGCTTTATGACACGTTTAAAAAATTGTATAACAAAAAGAAAATTTTACCTAACGAAAAAACCAAAAAGATCAAAGGTTTTTTTACAGTGTATTACTTTTTTAGAAAGGTTTATCCTTCACCTATAACATATCAAAAAATAAAAATGGGTTCTTTTTTAGTTTTTTTTATATAATTTTTTAAGTAGTGGCACTTATAGTAATTGCCCATATATTTTTATATTGAAGCCACGAAAAATAGCCAAACATCTGTTATAAATGTTGTAATCTGTTTATTACTGAGAAGTGTTCAAATTTCAGTTATATTCAAAATATACTTATAATGTGCAAAGATTATTGATATAATATGCATAAAAGAAAATTATGTATGTATACAGGTAAAAAAAATAAACATTGTCCCAGAAAAATTATGAATATGTTTTAACCCCAAAAAGTTCTTGCGGCCGTACCAGCCCAAACCAATAAGTATACAGGTAAGCATATGCGTTTTTAGATTATTTAAATTTTTGAAGCAGTGACCACACATTGAAACGCAACACTCGCTTTTTTGTATGTCACCATTACAAACAACGAATTTGAGAACATCTTTGTAATCGGTAAATGTGCATTGTCCTTCAATACAAATTGATTTTAAGCCACTTTTTTCAAACATCAATTTCATATTCTAATGCAATGTGCATACACAGATATTTTGCTGGTTTCCAACTCCAAGTTTGATACAATTTTTTGGCCTTAACATTGTAAATTTTGTAAAACCCACTTTGGCCAAGGGATGTTTTTTTTTAAATTCGTAGTAAGATTCGCGTAGTGAAGATAACATCAGTCTTTTTTGAACTATTTCACGTAAGTTTCCTTGTTTAACAGTAATTGAATCTTGCGATTCTGGCATCATTCGGCTAATTTCATCATCTTCATAAAATAACTTCACTGTGCTTAGAGTTTCGGTTGGTAAACTACGTCTGCTCATTTTTAAAAGATTGATATCCGCAAACTTCGTTTTATTCCTTTGGATATCTTTACTTTTTTTGATACAATCGTGAGATATATCATCCCCAAAACGATCTTTAATTTCTTCGTGAGTCATATTGATTGGTAAGAGAGATAAAAGTTTTTGCTTTTCCAAAAGATTTGAGCTGTTCTCTATTTGATGTTTTGCAAAATTTGATCGTAAATGGCTTTGACGTTTTCAAGTTGCGCTGACAAATCAGATAATGGATCAGCTCCAAGTGAATCTGCTATATTTTCCAAAATTTGCAGTGATTTTCTATTTCTGTATGCATCTCGTTTGGTTATTTCCTTTTAAGAGGCGACATTTGGTTTGGTAGATGAGGAATAATATGATCATTTATATTTTCAATGAGTTCGTTGCTTTCGATGTTTGCATTACGGCTGGTACAAGTTGGAAGTTCATCCAATTCTTCGCTAATTTCATCGCTGGGCGTTGTTGGTAAATAATTTGAGACTTCATTTCGCTCCACGTTGGATTCATTACGACTGCGCGCTTTTCTTAGTGTATTCCGGCAAGTTTCGCAAATACGGCTACAATGAATGTTGGCGACAGCTGGAAAATATTCAATTATATTTGCAGCCTCGTTTTCACTTATTTTACGAAGCGAAGTGCAACACTTATTAGATATTTTTATGCATCTGTACTTATTGTTTGAATTCATATTCACTCAAAATTTTAAAATATACACGTAAAAATTGTAATGGGATATCTTGGCTTCTTGAAACGGCTTATAATTATGAATTTGGGTATGTTCATCAGGTGCATTTATATAGCAATATTGAAGGCAATTTTAAAATTAATTCTTTAATTAGGGGTACCTGCAGTGTGTTTATTTTGCTAATCCTAGAAACACAGTTACAGTAAGCATTTTATGCGCTTACCTGTATACTTATTAGTTTGGGCTGGTACGGCCGCAAGAACTTTTTGGGGTTAAAACATATTCATAATTTTTCTGGGACAATGTTTATTTTTTTTACCTGTATACATACATAATTTTCTTTTATGCATATTATATCAATAATCTTTGCACATTATAAGTATATTTTGAATATAACTGAAATTTGAACACTTCTCAGTAATATAACAGATGTTTGGCTATTTTTCGTGGCTTCAATATAAAAATATATGGGCAATTACTATAAGTGCCACTACTTAAAAAATTATATAAAAAAAACTAAAAAAGAACCCATTTTTATTTTTTGATATGTTATAGCTGAAGGATAAACCTTTCTAAAAAAGTAATACACTGTAAAAAAACCCTTGATCTTTTTGGTTTTTTCGTTAGGTAAAATTTTCTTTTTGTTATAAAATTTTTTACAGTGTAATTTTTTTATTTTT
Source organism: Pherbina coryleti (assembly GCA_943735915.1). Lineage (NCBI taxonomy): Eukaryota > Metazoa > Arthropoda > Insecta > Diptera > Sciomyzidae > Pherbina > Pherbina coryleti. The sequence continues at coordinate 118,094,637 of OX030948.1, read as the reverse complement.
TAAACGTGTCATAAAGCCTGTTAAAATATCTTTTTAATGATACCAAGATCATGGAAATCGGTTCAGCCGATTCTGAGTTATTGCAGTTTAAATGGAGCTCTTTTTGACCATTTTCGCGTTTTTTCGAAAACTTTCCCACTGTGCCACGCCCAAAAAATCGCAAAACAGTCCTTTCTAAAAATGAGGGTTTTTTTGTATTGATCAAATTTAGCTATGAACAAAATTTCATCGATATCTGAGGTGGTCGGGTTCAAAATTTCAGTTTTATCTAGATTTTTAAATGAAATTCATCATATATGAAACGATCGTAAGATGCATTGTAAAATTTTAAAAAATTTAAAATCTTTTACAAAAATAAGGAATTATTTACAAATCTTTTCTTCCAACAAGAACTATACAGAGCGTTTATGATATCAATACCACAAGTAACAACCTTAATCGAAATGACAACAAAAAACCAAAGATAAAACTTAAGTTAACTTTAAATTCAAATTTCAGAGTAAAGGCTACCCAGATCATAATTATCTGGAGAAATTAAGACCTTAACGGTTTTTTTTTTGCTGGATAATTTATGGATTATCAGCGTATCATCGATATTAAACGTCACCCCACAAAAAATTCGAAATCCTGCAGAAACCGTTTTCAGAACCATTTTCGAAAATATTGGTGCCACCACTCCAAAATCCACATCAAACTGTCACTCTCCTTGGATACAGGTACTTCTCGAAAATCGCGTATGGGGTTTCCAATTTCCAGATGCTACAATTTTTATTAAATGAGTCCCTGAGCATACGCCTTGTCACAAAAGAACATTTTTTTGGCCAAATTGGACGTTCAATTAAAAATGCTGCAAAACCTAAACTGAGAAGATATTACGAAGAGTAAAGTCATTTGACTTGAAATGCTTAGTCAATTGGACCTTGTAAGCGAATAATCCGAGATCTTTGTTCAAAATTCTCATCAGACTGGTGCGTAAAATGTTGAGATCGATGTCGAGTAAATATACCTGGGATGAATGTTTACTGGGATGAATTTCGGTCAAAACTTCTCTTCAACAATCGAACAATTTGGGTAACACAGCATTGACTTTGGAAGTAAGTTTCAATATTTGCCAACGTTGTTCAAACGTAAAGCGACACATTTTATTTTGCGGGAATATAATACTACTATAATACTATAATACATTCGGTCAAGATTTTGATCTGCAAAAAGCTGCTAGTGTCAAAATAGCATGGGGTTTAACAAATATACCTGTATTTGGACCACTCAACGGAAATAAGTAACAGGTTACAAGGAGAAAGTTAAAAATGACTGAGCATTAATTTGTAACTGGTGACATATTTTGAGCGGGATAGAACAGAAAGTATCAAAATAACGAATTTTTCAAAAAGAAACTTCTATTTGGACACTTTTTAACCAGAATTGCATGCATGCTGCTCCCAGTAAAATTACCGATCTAATATTTTATAACTTATAGCCATATTTTGTAAAACGAACGCAGTCACTTGCGTTAAGATTTTCAGTCTGGCAATGCCTTTTTCATATGAAGTAAAACAAACTCTCTTTCTCACTCAGAAATTTTCTATTAAAATATATTGCCAGATAAGAAAACCCGAAGTGACGTGATTGCGTGCGTTTTACAAAATATGGCCATTAAAAAACAAGACCCCCAATAATCGATTAGTTTAAGTGCTAATTGATCAATTGGACATTGTGAAAATACAATCCATGAAAGTTGTTACATATGTCAATTATTTATTATTAAGGCCATGTGCTATTCGGAAACTTTTCACTCGGATGATGAAATTTTGACAGTCTGAAAGAGAATATTTGGCACTTGTGAGGTGAATATGACTGTCAAAAATTCATGTAGCCCCAGGGGCTAGTATAATTTTTGACAATCGGAAAGAGAATTTTTGACACAAGCAAAAATGAAAAAAAAAACACGACTTGTGAGTTTGTGAGTCGTAAAGAAGTTAAAAATTTAGCAACAGCATAGCAACCAGAATCCTTTATTTTCAATATATATCAACAATTTCGCAAATTAAATTAAATTCTTGTGCTAATGCACTCTAAAATCTAAAACGTCAACATTTCTAGTTGTCAAAATTTCATCGTCCTTTTGGCACAGCAAAAATTACAATTTTATTTCAACAGACAGAAATTGTATTCAACTCACTAAATTCTCTCATACCACGAGTGAAAAGTTTCCGAATAGCACACGGCCTAAGGCAGTTATATTTGTTAGTCCCAAAACTGAAGTTATTTGTTTCGTCCTATTAGTACCAGTTCAATGCAATATAGAAAAAGCATGAAATTTAAAGCAATAATTTGGACGAAAAGTATAAAATACCTGTATAAATTTATTTTATTGTATTGAAGCTGTTCCTGCTTGATTTAAACTCCAAATTACATAAAAATATGTAGGTATATATTAAAAAAAAATTCGAAACCATTTTGATCCCAATTACACGATTTCAGCTAAAAGTATAATCATTGCGTATGCATTTTCTTCAATCTGTACCCGTGTCCGGCCGATTGCATTCAAAACAAACGCATTGGAGCGGTACATAAATAGTATGTTCTTAACCTTAACAATCCCGCTGTGTAATTATTAACACCCATAAGCACTGTTCTTCTGTTTATATTCTCTTTCTTAAGTAAGCTGCAATATAACTGATATTTGAGAGCACTTTTAAAATTGGAAATAGATTGAACGGAAACGCGTTAAATTCGATAGGCTGATTAATACTGTAAGTCTGCGAAAGCTTGTCTAATGTTAACTTCTCTTGTTATATTGAAGTAAAAGTTGATCAATAATACAACACCGTTCCTGCTGCTTTCATAGCCACTGCATCAATCTTCAATAAGCAACTAGAAGTGTGTCGATGGGTATCCTATAATGTAGCAAATCTTAATAGTAAGCTTAAGGTATGTTGCAAATTGGTGCGCTCGGTATTCGAGTCAAAATTTAAAACTTTTTTACAGGAAAATGGTTTAAGATAATGGAAAAATTTTTTTACCGTGAAAAAATACATAAAAATTTTTGAAAAATTTGTTATGGTGAAACTTTAATTTGAAGCTGACGTGCCGATATCGGAATGAGCTGATGGTTACCATAATAAATAATGTTTGGCAGCACCTAGAAAAACAAAAAACAAAATTCAGAAATAATATGAGTATGGTTATCGTGTGAACTAAAATTTTTAAGTTTGGCAAAAAAATAAAAAAATCCTGAAGATTTGAAAAAAATCGTAAAAACGCAAGTTTTTTCTGGATTTTGTGCAAAAAAAAATTGATGTTAATCGGACAAGGTAATTCTGTGTAACGATGGTAACCAGGTATAAAAATGTAAAAAAACTGCAAATTTAAGTTTTTTATAAAAATTTATTTGAGTGTATTAATTCACCCCAAAAAAATTTTTTCTAATATCTCTTACGGTTTTCCTGTAAAAAACTTTAAAATTTTCACTTGAATACCGAGCACGCCAAATTTATTCTCATTTGTTGTTTATGTCCGAAAACCACCGCAAATTAATTATGCAAGTTTTTGCTTTGGATGAAACACCGAGACCGAGAAACTACGAGACGCCCTTTTGGAAATAAAAACCTCTTAATTATATTGTGATCCATTTTTCGTGCCAGCATCGATAATTGAAATTGCTCAGCACTACACATATTGGAAACTGTAAATAAAGGTATACTGAAATAAACCAATATTGTATGTAAAATTAAAACTTACCGCTTTTATTCTTTATTTTCGGTGCATTTGCGAGTAAATCTTGGTCACCTATTGAACAAGATTTACTTGCAATAAACGATTGATTAAGCTTCCATCTCGCAGTACCTATTGCCGCCTGAACGCCAGCAGCCACAGTGAAACAATCACTAGGAACAAATAGCAGCCAATTTGTTTATGGTCCTTTGAAGCCGTCTTAATCAGTCACGAAGAAAATCATCCCCAGCAGTTAAAAAAGTGAGTTGGTTAATTTTCGTGTGTCTTAGAGTTTTTTTTTATATACTTATTTGAGTGCAAAATAAAACAAGTGAAAAGATAAAATATATATAAGTGAAGAAAAATTTAATGAACTTAAAGTGCCTTAATTAAGTGAACTAATTTTCAATTATTGGCATAATGTAAAATTAAAATTTTTAAAAAAATATATATTAAATTAATCAAAAAAAAAAAAACCAAAAAACTGAATTGCCAATAAATGTTAAATATCATAAATTTTTCTTCACACACACATAAACACTCACAATCTATATACATAGCACAAAGTGTCCGTCCGTACGTGCGACAATTTCAATTATAACGTGCGTCGGTGAAATCAGTTTTATATTTTCTTATATAAATTCAATTACCTGTGTTTGGCTAAAGATCAGCATTAAAAAAAATAAAACAAAAAAAAATAAAAAGAAATTAAACAAAAATCGGCACACAGTAAACCAAAATATAGTGTGTTTTGCCGTCGGCATTTGCATGTTTTCAACACTATTTTTTTTTTCTTCAACGTTCGACATTAGTGTTAATGGCTTATCAAAATACGCGATTAACTAGTTTTTAACACTTGATTACACCGGTTAAATTTCATTAATCATTTCATTTTTAAAATTCTGAAATTCGCAAAATAAACACTAAGCACTTTATTTCATTTGTTTCATTTACTTTGTGCAAAACACAGACACACACACACACGCGAGAACAAAATATAATTGATTTCACATATATTTACACATAACAAATTTTATGTTATCGAGTTCATTATAAAATTCTATATAAAATTTAAAATTTTTATAGGTATAATATTGAATGATTACAGCCGAGTTAATAACTACCGGCTATTTATACGAAATCATTGGTTGTTTAAAAAAAAAAAAAAAAAAAAAAAAACAAAAACGCGGATGGACTACAATAGACCAAGAGTTTTCTACATATTAGAAAACTTGCCTATTGGAAAAATTACATTTTTTATAAAAACAACCTTAAGCAATTGTCCGTCGGCAATTGCTGCACAACAAAGCACTTTTTTTTGCGTTGTTTTGGGGCACACACTCGCATACATACGCGCGAGCAAAAAAAAAACTTTTTTTGTCCGTCCGAAAGTTTTAGCAGGTTTTATTCTGCACTTTCGTTGAGGTTTTTTATTACTTTTATATTCGATTCTTAATCGATATATTTCGCGGTTTTTATTATTTCGCGTTTTCTGTTTGTTTTTAAAAAAAAAACACAGTGTTTTATTATAAATTTATTATTATAATAAGACACTCTATTTGGAACAATACTTTGTTTTGTTTAAACAAAAACAAGCACTCACACGAACACACGTATAGAAGCAAATCAATTGCTTCGCCACATAATTGGCCCGCCACGATTTTTTAAACGTTTTTTTTCGGTTTTTGTTTTTTTACCGCACTGCATTAATTAATATTATATTATTATATTGTGTTATATTTGTTTAAAATCGTGTCAAATTATTCGCGAAACAACGCAAAAACAAGCGAAGAAGCGGACAACGAAATCAACAACACGAAAATAAACAACACATCAAATAGAGAAGGAAGTTTCGGGCATTCGAGACAGCTGGATAAGCAACTTCGAAAAAGAGTTGCCAACTCGACGAAAGCTTATCGCACCTATTGCGACTTGCAACCTTGGGGCTTTCGTCATCAAAAAGGCTTTGCGAATCTTCGTGGGAGTTTGTTTTAAGTTTAATATATATTGATAAAGTATAAATTGTAATAAATAACAAATTCAAAAAAAAAAAAAATAAACTTAGAAAAAAAAGAGTTACAAAAAAAAAAAAATTGTTTTTGTTTATCAGCGATTTTATTTCGCAAAGAAAAAAAAATTTGTTTTTATTTTTGTTTATCAGCGATTTTATTTCGCGAGAAAAAAAAATTTAACACCACTTATATTAGTTTTATTTGTGAAGTTCAAACGGAATATAAACCAGGTATACAACGTTTTAAGCAAATTAAGCCTGATATTACCTACTGGTTTATGGTTTCTACAAATTAGAAACTGTCAAAAAATAAAAATATTTTAAGCATTTTTGAGCTTCTAATTAACAATTCCAAAATTTTTTTTTTTTCTACTTATTAGAAAACTATTGGTCCAATTTTTGCCAATTTTTCATAGTTTCTACTTATTAGAAACTTGGTAAAAAATATTTTTAAGCATTTTCAGCTTAAAATTTTACCAAAACCTTAAGTTTTTTTCTACTTACCTATTAGAAAAATATTTTTTGAATTTTTGTAAATTTTTCGAGTTTCGACGAATTAGTAATTGGTGAAAAATATTTTTAAGCACTTTGAGCTTAAAATTTTACCAAGACCTAAAGTTTTTTTCTACTTATTAGAAAAATATTTTTTGAATTTTTGTCGATTTTTCTAGTTTCGACGAATTAGTAATTGGTAAAAAATATTTTTAAGCATTTTGAGCTTAAAATTTTACCAAAACCTAAAGTTTTTTTTTCTACTTATTAGAAAAATATTTTTTGAGTTTTTGTCGATTTTTTCTAGTTTCGACGAATTAGTAATTGGTGAAAAATTTTTTTAAGCATTTTTAACTTAAAATTTACCAAAACAAAATTTTTTTTTTTGGTGAAAAATATTTTTAAGCATTTTTAGCTTGAAATTTACCAAAGCAAAAAAATTTTTTTTTTTACTTATTAGAAAAATATTTTCTCGATCTTGGTCAAAATTTTTATTTTTTTGCTCTTCCCTCTTCATTATACTTTCTCAATAAATTAAAATGGCGAAGCTAACCTCTTTCATGAGAAATGCGGACACCATTATTGATCTTGAGAAAGATTTCAATGAAATTCCTCAAGAGGAACATACAATTTTCGCGCTTAGAATTCAAGAGGATGAGCTGAAGTCTCAATGGAATAACCTTAAGTCTTCATATGACGCTTGCTTGCTGAAATTAGTGGCAGCGAGTAATGATGATGATGAGACTGTCACCCTCGTGAAAGTAAAATATCGCCTATGTTATCAGACATACGTTCGATGTCTTGCAACAATGAACGAACTAAGCGATCAGTTGTCCAGGGCGAAGATACGTAGTGAAGTTGATATTTCACGAGTGGAGCTGCCAATGTCAGGCCACAATATCAACTTGCCGCCATGTGACATGGAAATTTTTCATGGCGATTATGTAACATGGTCTTCATTCAGAGATATGTTTTCAGCCATTTACATTTCAAATAATCGGCTAACACCTGTTGAGAAACTTTTTCATCTCAATCAGAAAACCCGCGGAGAGGCAAAAGAGATTGTTCAAAAATCCCCTCTCACGCATGAAGGTTTGCAACAGCTTGGAAAAACTTGACTGACCACTATGAGAATAAGCGGATTTTGGTGAACAGTCAACTTAAGGTTCTATTTAACTTGCCAGCTGTTGCAACTGAGTCTGGAAGTGGTATTAAAAAGCTACAGAGAGATATAAATAATTGTATTTCTGCTCTAAATATACACAAAGTAGACATTAGCAACTGGGATGCTATTTTTACTTATTTGTGTTCCACGAAATTGCCAGAAACGACGCTCTCCTTATGGGAGCAATCGATTGAAAACAAGGCAGAAATACCCAAATGGGCTGACCTTGATAATATTCTAAAAAGTCGGTTTCAGACTTTAGAAACAGTGTGCGACTTTAGAGGTGCCAAAAGGGCCAAAACCTAATGCACCTTCACCAAATGTGAAGAAAGTCAACACATACCAGGCAAATGTGACGAACAACAATTGCAAACTGTGCAAAAACCAGCAACACGCATTGAAGTTCTGTCCAAAGTTTTTGGTGATGAGTATTAATGACAGATCGTCAACTGTTAGGCGTTTTCATTGCTGCCTAAACTGTCTGTCAGCCATGTTGCAAAAAATTGCAAAAGCGGGTACAACTGCTCCACATGTGGACAACGACATCATTCGTTGCTTCATAGAGACTTTCGAGGTGCAAATAATCATCTAAATGCGGGAGGTCCAAACACAAGCTCGATACAGTCCACTCGACCGCTCGCAGCGCCATCGCAAACATCTGCAAGCGCTAGCGAGAATATACAATCGTGTTTTGCCTCAAGCAGCAAAGGTATTTTGCTGGGAACCGCCATTATTAACATTTGCCATCGAGGAGCTGTATTCAAAGCCAGAGCACTTATTGATTCTGGCTCCGAAGGCTCTTTCATTTCGGAAAGACTACAGCGAATCATCCAGCTACCCACTCGCCGTGTTTGTGCTCAAGTCTTCGGACTTAATAATGTGGTATCTGTCAGAGTGCAAAAAGCCTGCACTTTGGTGATAGGATCACCTATTGATCCGACTATTCAACTTACCACAAGTGCTTTAATTCTGGCAAAGATCACAGGAAACCTTCCTTCATGCTCAGTAGATCCGTTGATGCAGCAAGCCTTTCCAGAGCTTGTTCTTGCGGATAAACGTTTCTACTGCAGCGATCAAGTAGATGTGTTACTAGGTGGTGATTTATACCCACAACTTCTTCTTGACGGTATCCGTCGAAATATTCTTGGGTCACTTATTGCTCAAGAAACAATATTCGGCTGGATATTAACCGGCTCCGTTCCAACCACCGCGCAGAAACCTCCCTCCTCGACTGTCGTGTCATATTTCAGTGAAATTTCACTGGATCGACAGTTAGCATCATTTTGGGAGCTTGAGGAGTTAACTCAAAATATTGTGTCCAACAGCGCAGACAAATTCTGTGAGGACAACTTTGTCAACACAACAAGGCGTAATTCGGATGGTCGGTATGTAGTGACTTTACCTTTTAAGGAAAGTTATCCGCAGAAAATCATTTTAGGAGATTCACGCTACATTGCTGTCAGACAATTTCTGTGCAACGAGGTCAGGTTAAATAAGAATATAGATTATAAGAAGGAGTATGATGGTGTTCTGAAAGAATATCTGGAACTAGGCCATATGAGAGAAGTGTCGTCTTGTCTTTATCCGAAGCCGACTCAGAGTTATTACTTTCCTCATCACGCCGTCATGAAACCAGATAGCACCACTACAAAGGTTCGTGTGGTCTTCAACGCGTCAAGCCCTACATCGAATGGCTTAAGTCTGAACGATGTTCTGCATGCAGGACCAGTCTTGCAAAGTGATCTAACTTTGCTAATCCTGAAGTGGTGGTTCTTCCAATTTGTTTTCAATGGTGACATCGAAAAGATGTACCGCCAAATTTTAGTGAGGGAAGACCATCAGCGATTCCAGCGAATAATTTTTCGTGACCAAACAGGGAATCATCTACAAGATTTTCAGCTGAAAACTGTCACCTTTGGGGTAAATTGTGCTCCATTCCTAGCGCTGCGAACATTGTTGCAACTAGCCGACGATGTGGAAAGTAGCTTGCCACTAGCGTCAAAAATTTTGCGTCACCATATGTACGTAAATGACGCACTGGCGGGAGGTCATGACGTAGAGTCAGCAGTCCAAGCTCGAATAGACTTGGAGAAAGCGGCCGAATCACCAGGCTTTACACTGCGAAAATGGACGGCCAACTCCGATGAAGTGCTATGTGGAAACCCGAAGGGTCATCGGCTACGTGAAGATTTTCTGGAGCTGGAGGACACGAGCAACGTGAAGACTTTGGGCATTCGATGAAACGCCCGGTTTGACTTCTTCTACTTCCACGCTCGGCCGCTAAATCAAGAAGGTAGTTTTTCCAAACGAGAGGTTTTGTCGGCGATCGCAAAACTTTTCGATCCTGCAGGGTGGTTGGCTCCGGTCGTGGTCATCGCAAAAATCCTGATGTAACAAGTTTGGTTGGATGGCATCGGGTGGGATGATCAACTGATCCCGTCGACTTTGCAGCGTTGGCAAGCATTTTTGGAAAACTACCCTCACATAAGCATTATCCGAATTCCACGTTGGATAGATTTTTCTCCCGAAGGCGATCTCCAGTTCCATGGCTTCTGCGATGCTTCAGAGAAAGCGTATGGAGCCGCCATCTACATTCGCGTTAGACATCATAAGCGTCCATCTCCTCGTAGCGAAAACAAAAGTGGCACCAGTCAAGACGGTGTCCTTACCTAGACTCAAGCTGTGCGGTGCACTTCTGCTGACAGAGATGGTTGAAGCGTTTCTGACAAATTTAGAAACGTTTAACAATCAGCTGTACTTATGGACAGATTCGACCATTGTGCTGGCGTGGTTGCGTAAACAGCCATGTGCCTGGACCACTTTCGTCGCTAATCGAGTCGCAAAAATCAGCGAAAAGGTAGGAACCGATAACTGGAGTCATGTGGATTCAGCAGACAATCCAGCAGATCTGGCCAGCAGAGGTTTGGAGCCACAACACTTGAAGGATAGTTCATTGTGGTGGCATGGACCAGTCTGGCTACAACAGGAGCCCAGATCGTGGCCAAATCGAGGTGACGAATACGAAACCACGATGGAAGCAAAGCCATAAAAGCTCATGTGGCATGTTATCAAAATGAGAACCTTTTAGAGCGATTTTCTTCACTGCCTCGCGCCTTACGAGTTCTGTCGTACGTTTTACGATTCTATTATAGAACTCACCGGCAGAACAAAGATAATTTCTGTCATAAGTCTGTGACAATATCACAGCAAGAAATTAAAGAAGCAACCAAACGCCTCGTTATTGAGAGTCAGAAATTGGGCTATCCATCTGAATATGCCCAGCTGTCGAAGAAAAATCTGATTGATTCAAAGAGTTCAATTTTAAATCTAAATCCTTTTCTCGACAGTAAAATGATACTTAGAATTGGCGGACGATTATCGGAGACGGAATACACGATGAACGGCATCCGGTGATTCTACCATATGATTGTCAATTTTCTAAGTTACTCGTGAAATTCACCCATGAGATCTCCATTCATGGTGGGAACCAACTTGTGTTGCGACTTATTCGGATGCAATATTGGATTCCCAGAGTTAAAAATATGATCAAGTCCATCATACACAACTGCAAGGTCTGTGTTATCGACCGCAAGAGGTTGCAGACTCAGATGATGGCATCTTTACCGCCAGAGCGCACAAAACTATCTCGTCCATTTGCCTCCACGGGAGTTGATTTCACGGGTCCATACGACATTAAAAATTATACCGGACGTGCGTGTCTCATCACCAAGGGCTATATTTGTGTGTTTGTCTGCTTTGCTACGAAAGCCATTCATTTAGAAGCTACCAGTGATCTCAGTGCTGTCACTTTTCTGTCAGCATTTACGAGATTCGTGTCACGTCGAGGATGTCCTGAAAAAATGTATTCGGACAACGGAACCAACTTTTTTGGAGCCTCTCGTGCATTTAAAGAAGATTTTAAAGCTTTCTTGAATGACACCAAGGAGAAAGTAGTGTCTAAATTTGCACATCAGCACCTCACTTGGCATTTTATTCCAGCCGGTGCTCCCCATATGGGAGGTCTGTGGGAAGCTGGTGTCAAAAGTTTTAAGTTACACTTTCGGAAAGTAGCGTCCGACATGAAATACACGTTCGAGGAGCTCTCAACATTGCTATCGCGGATCGAAGCATGCTTGAATTCACGCCCTCTTAGCCCAATGTCGTCAGATCCTAATGATCTTGCGTCCTTAACTCCTGCACATTTCTTAGTAGGGGGACCTTTACTTGCACCAATTGAGCCAGATATTGACGAAAATCCAATATCTATCATAAATCGTTGGCAAAAGTTGAAGGCATTAAACCAAAAGTTCTGCCAAATTTGGAAACATGACTACCTCAAGGAACTTCAAAAACGATACAAGTGGAAACATCCCCACGAGGACTTGAAAATTGACGACCTGGTGGTGATAAAAGCGGATAACCTTTCGGCGACCGAGTGGCGATTAGGCAGAGTCGTAAAAGTTTATTTAGGCTCTGACAATCGTGTCCGTGTCGCCAATCTGCGCACGGAACGTGGCATCATTACTCGGCCGGTGGTCGAACTAATTATTCTGCCACTTTTAAATTAAAGTGGCAGAATAATTAAATTTTGTTCCCGGTGTCTCTCCCCAAACCACAAAACCAGCGAATGTTCCAGCGACGGGTGTTGCAGCAAATGCGAGGGGTCGCATCACACTATGCTGCATCTAAACCAATTCAAGGTCTCAGTAAAGTCGTCACCGCCCAAGCCGCAAGACGAAGAGAGGCTTAGCTTATCTGAGCCTTCTAGTCAGCGCGGGACGGGCGCCGAGGGGAGTTTTGCCGACCAGCCTAATGTCGTTGCATTGAGCGTTGAGGGGGATCAGGTGCCTTCCGAAAATGATGAGGCGCGATTGGCTCGATGCATCCGCAACGCAGAAGAGTTGCGTGCGTTCCGACCATCGCTGCACAGCCAAGATCGCGTAAAACACGGCGCTCCGGTAGACGGTCACGAGCATCCAAGGAAGAGCATCGCAATCGTGGTCAAGGACGGACACGACCAACGCACCGCCGCTCAAATAGTGGCGCTCAGCGCCTGCCCTCGCCATCACCGTTGCCATGTCTGCAACAGGTGACTTCGCTCCTCCCCACGGCGGTCGTCAAGGTGATCGATAAGGGTCGCCTGCATCGGGTTCGTGCTTTGATAGACCCGTGTTCAGAGAGTTCAATAATCTCTCAGCGTCTCGTTCGCCAACTTGGGTTGCCATCGAGAATGGTTGGTTCTCAAGAGTTTTGCTCCCTAACCCTCCGAGCAAACTATGAATCCAACCAATCGGTGACAACACAAGCTAAGGTGTTGCAACATTTTGCGCGAGTCACGCCTAGGCAGAGTCTGGACGCGTCTATCAGAGCACAGTTTTCGAATCTGATGCTCGCTGACCCCGACTTTCTTACCTCGTCTCCGGTCGGTATGGTGCTCGGGATCGACGTTTACCCCAAGATTATTCAGCCAGGAATCTCTCCGTGTGGTTTGGGGGGAGTCGTCATACAAAACTCCATTTTTGGTTGGCTACTGTCAGGAACGGTCGCCCAATAATATTACACAACAATACCATATATTTTGTCTTGAACATATTTTTTATTTTATGAACTTGTTTTGCACAAATTAATTTTATCTTTAATAAAGTTTTGAGACACAATGAATTGATCAACACTTTTTTACTAGATTTAAGGTATTTCTAAGCTATATTTTTGAATTTATCTTACAGTAATACTGCAAGGGGGCCGGCATGTTTAGGCGGCAACCCTGAAGAAAGAAAGGTAGAGGATTAATGCCCACCGATGTAAAAGATTACATACTTACTTACCGACTAGTTCGATTATCGATTTTCGATAGCCGAACGAGTCCCTCGATCGGCTTCTCCGACGAGTTTTCGGTCGGCTTAAATGGCTTCCCTTCCTTCTTTTTTGGTCAGCCGAAACTACGAGACGCCCTTTTGAAAGTAAAAACCTCTTAATTATATTGTGATCCATTTTTCGTGCCAGCATCGATAATTGAAATTACTCAGCACTACACATATTGGAAACTGTAAATAAAGGTATACTGAAATAAACCAATATTGTATGTAAAATTAAAACTTACCGCTTTTATTCTTTATTTTCGGTGCATTTGCGAGTAAACCTTGGTCACCTATTGAACAAGATTTACTTGCAATAAACGATTGATTAAGCTTCCATCTCGCAGCACCTATTGCCGCCTGAACGCCAGCAGCCACAGTGAAACAATCACTAGGAACAAATAGCAGCCAACTTGTTTAACGTGTTTGGTGTTTGTGTTTGATTACACATGACGGTGCTAGATGTAAGAATCCTGAACCTTCCAATGGTATTTGTGTTAATTGATTATCACATATTGCCATTACTTGTATCCGTTCAGCCGTAGTCTGAATCCATACGTGATCATACATTTGCACAAATCAACATTTGTTGATGAGCAAATTGACTTCACATGGGCAAGTATTTGCGCCCTTGTTGTAGATTGGCTACGTGTTGGGGCATAAGTATGCGTCTTATTTCAATTTGGTGCAAGACTGCAAATTTCCTGTGTTGGTTGGAAAGTATTTGACACAATGCAGCGTGATGACAAGTATTGGTGTTGCCGGTTTAAGGTATTGCTATCAGCCGATATAACTCAAATTGATCTGGTTCGGTTCGGTTAGTGGGTTCGGTTAGTGGGATGGGGAATATGGCATGTCTTTTACTAATGCTTCCTTGGACCTTTATTAATATGTATATTGATGGAAGGTTTTCGTGGTAGCCTGAAATCTGCCTGGTTGGTGGTAATTGTGTTGTGATTTTTGTAATTTCCCTATTGAGTTGTTGTGATGATACGCTGATGTATTCGTAGTATGTTTGATGATGTAAGCATTAATTAAAATGCCTACGAAAAAAATATTTGACTTAATTTCTCATTGTAGACCTCCTGCTCTTCTTCTTGAACCATGAATCAACAAATTTTTCCTAGAATTTTGCGAAGGTTTTTTGTGCTGTGATCTGGTCGTGTTTCATGATATTAATCGTTGAATCATGATTATTGAAGCGATTATTGAATCGATGCCTGCTGCTTTACCAACATCACCACCTGCTGTTCGTTGTTTTCTATAGTTGTGATTGTGTCAGACATTTTATTAGCGTACTTGGAGTCCAACAATCCAAACAACGAATTAGCTATGTTTCCCACAAAATTGGTTCCTACTCTTTTTTGGTGCTGAGGAGTCAAAAAACTGTTGTCCATGACTAATTATTTGCCAGTATGCAGAAATTGCGTGACCAGATCTTCACATAACGTTTTTTGCTTTAATTGCTGACACACAAGTTGCATGGCGTATGTGCCATTTAAATAACTCGATTTCAGTAAATAACGGTTTGGGATCATAATATATCACCAGGTTTCATTCGCTGGTAATTTTTTGACTCTTCCCAATATGTTCAAAATGAATGCCCGCAGCTGAATAAATTTTCTCGATCTTGATTGGACTACAAAGCACGATTGGTAACATCAGTCGGATCGCCAGAATTGTTATTGGAGTGTAATTTAGTGCTCTTCTTTGCCTTTTCTTGGATACTACTTCTTTATTGTCCTCGAAATTTTGTTGTGAATTTATTCGTCGTTCATGTTTCCTGGATCCATTTGTTGAATTGGATTCTTTGGAACCTTTTACTGATCTAGTTTCCCGGATTGACGAAACAGTTTCATTCTTGCCATTGTTGCTTGGTGGTAGAATTGTACCTTGTTCATCGTTTTCTTCTATATTAACAGGTAAAGAAGCTAGGCGATGAATTGCACGTTTGAAGACACCCTTGGTAGTTTTTACGTCAATGACTCTTACAGATCCTTCGGCTCCCTTGTAAACCTGCACGATGCATAGCCAATATATGAATGAATATATGACAATAGCCAATGCATGAATGGGACATTATCTTCCTTGATGATGACCATGTCTCTAGGCTTGATGTTAGCAGTTTGTCTCTTTCATTTATGGCGTTGCTGGAGCTCGTTGAGATATTCACTGGACCATCTTTTCAAAAAATCATTCTTTAGTTGAGATACCTGCTTCCAGTGAGATAATAGCGTTAATTTTGTTAGTTCTGCTTGAATGTCTGCTGATTTTGTAACCGCTTTACCTATGTGCAAATGGGAGTTAGTGTTGCTAAATCAGTCGGATCATTTGAGGTCGGATTTAAGGGCCTTAAGTTGAGTATTGCTTCCACCTCTACAATTACGGTTTCCAATTCTTCGTACGTCAGTGACGCTCTTGAAATGTTTCGTAGCAACAGGTGTTTTGCAGATTTTTCAAACACTTCCCACAAGCCTCTAAAATGTGGTCCCCTAGGGGGAATGCAGTGGAAATGTATTCCCTTTGTGCCGCATGTGGAGATGATTGTTTCCTGTCCATAATCAGAATAAATGTTCTGAGGCAGATCTGATAGTTGATTTTTGGCACCTACGAAATTTATTGCATTGTCAGAATAAATGTTCCGACAACGTTCACGACAGCTTATTAAAAGTTTTAGTGCCCCCATACAGGCCTCTGTTGACAAATCGCATACTAATTCCAGGTGGACTGCCTTGGTGGGAAAACAGCAGAATACAGCAATATATGCCTTTGTTGGTCTTTTCCCCCTCATTTTGTAATGAATCCAACATGGCCCGCAGTAGTCAACGCCAACATTGATAAAGAGTCTTGCGGGAGTCACACGAGCAGGTGGAAGATTGCCCATGATCTATTGGAAAATTTGTGGTCGAGACTTTTTGCATATTAATCACTGTTGAACAGTTGCTCTGGCTGTTGATTTTCCCTTAATTGGCCAAAAACACTGTCTTATTATTCCCAGCAACGCTTGATCTCCACGGTGCTTGTTATTTTGATGTACCATGATGAACAACAATTTAATCAATGGGTCCTTGTATGGGATTAACATTGGGTGTATAGAGTAATATGGTAATGCAGAAGCATCCAGACGTCCTCCCACTTGAACAAGGCCTATATCATCAATGAAAAGAGATAGACTGGTGATTGAACTTGTTTTTTCCACTTTATGATGCGTTCTCAATTGTTTTAGTTCTTGGCTAAAATTAGAAGCCTGACTTGTTCTCACAATGTGTAAACGCTGCAAAAGAACCATTTAGGAGTCTAATGATTTCAATCTCAGAATAAGTTGAGATTGAAAACAGTTTTGAAATAGGAAATAAATAAGGTCGTGAGATGGTGGGAAAAAATATGTATGCTTTTTATTTGTTCTTACCAGTTTGGGCGTTTATGATAAAGTGAACTTAAATCTAGAAAGTTAACAACAAGGTAGCTTAAATATAAAGTAAAATATAACAAAAGAAAGAAATAGAATAAAAGTAATAGAATTTTTAGGACAGCGTGAAGCTCCACCTGATGGCAAGTAGTATTTACTATTTCTGGTATAAACATCGCCGCCCGCCTTGCAGTATTACTGCAATTAAATTCAAAAAGTACAATATAAATCAAGAATATAATTCAATGTGGGATACAATTTATATAATAATTCAATTCATAAGAACTAGTAAATTATTAGTTTAGAAATAATTCAATTCGTATAATAAGTAGATTTTGTGCATTTTCATTTTTGTTTCAGTTTATATTAGAGCATTTTAGTGCAGTAGAGAATCAAATAGGATAGAATTTTAGTTTCTTAGTTAGAGCATGAAGCGAAGAGTATATAACCGAATATTGTATTCTGTTCAACAGGGAGGCCGCCGCTGCTCGGTATAACCCCTGGTAGGAGAATTTTTGAATATAAATCAGCACCCAGTACCAAGGACATGGCACCGGAACAAAAGAAAGTTGATCTACCAGGGTTATATTATGGAAAGATGCCTTGATGGTGGAAGCCACGGATTTCGGAGGAACTCGTTTGGTTAAACGATCTTCTATTTTAATCGTAGCTTCAATTTTAACATTACGATCAGAAAGAGCGCGTATCATTACTGAGGAAATCGTTTCGTTGCCGATTTTGGTGGTTTTAATCTTTAATGCATGAACCATTGTTATGGAAATATGACTGTATAAATTAAAGGAAATAAAACACACTAATTTTTTTCTTTCGGGAAAAAAGCCGAAGCTCAAAAAACCCGACATTTATTGTTTGACCTTTCCTCTCTGATGGTCTTTCTAGAACTGAAACTCTAAATGACTGGCTGTCGCTTACAAAGCCTTCAACGACAGTCAATCGCAAAGCGACAAAACTGCATTAAAACTCATTCATGCTTCAAATTCAAGCTACAATAAATGAGTTTTATACACTTCCGCCGAAAACATCTGTTTTCCTATGTATAATATAAATTTACAATCACATAAATAAATACATACATAAATACATGATATGATATGATATATATATGAAACATATATATTTCTACAATCTCTCTGCTTCAGCCGGTACAATGCAGATCATATGTACTGCTCTTCTAAGTATGTTCGTGGGTGTGCGCACCAAAACCGATCGGACCTTTTCATCATCGCTCAAAATCAATTGTTCAATTCTACCCATTGCCCAGTGTGCAGGTGCAAAATTCTCACTCTTAAGTAGCACCAACTGTCCAACTTTCAAATTTTTTTCTCTCTTCTCCATTTCTTTCTTTCTTGTAGCGTGGTTGAATATTCTGTCTGCCATCTGTCCCAGAAATGCCTCAGCATCTCCAGTCTTTCTTTCCACAGCTTCACACCAACGGAATATGACGGCTGCGTAGTATCAATAGGTAAAGGCAGAACTAATGGCTCGCCTACCAAAAAGTGACCTGGAGTCAAAGCCTGTATGTTTTTCGGATCATCGTTAATTGGATGGATTGGGCGCGAATTCAATATTGCTTCTATCTGTGAAAGAAGGGTTAATAAATGTTCATATAATAAACCTTTCTGTCCGACTACTCTGACAAGCTGATATTTCATCAACTTAACTGCTGCTTCATAGATACCAGCTTAATGTGGTGTAGCTGGAATCATAAATTTTCATTCGGTCCCCTTACTAGCTAAATGTCTAAGAGCCTCATGATTGCTCCAACTATGTATGTTTTTCGGATCATCGTTAATTGGATGGATTGGGCGCGAATTCAATATTGCTTCTATCTGTGAAAGAAGGATTAATAAATGTTCATATAATAAACCTTTCTGTCCGACTACTCCGACAAGCTGATATTTCATCAACTTAACTGCTGCTTCATAGATACCAGCTTAATGTGGTGCAGCTGGAATCATAAATTTTCATTCGGTCCCCTTACTAGCTAAATGTCTAAGAGCCTCATGATTGCTCCAACTATTCTATCTTACTTCTTTCCACTATGTTCTGTCTTCTTTCCAACGCCGTTAATTCAGCATTAGTATTCCTCTTGTGTCTCTCTCAAAATAAATTTCATAGCCATGCTTCTTTCCTCTGCTGTTGGTATCTCAATTCTGTCCATTCTCGGTCTAATTATTTTTCTACCAGGCTTTGAGCGTAATGCATTCATGTAACGGACCACATATGCCAGAATATTAGCTGTACTCTCAAACATTCTACTATATGCCAACAAAAGTACTCTTTCCTGAATCCCCTTAACATGAATGCTAAATATCGACTCAAACCTTGAAACTGTGTAAACTCTCATCTCTTCTTTCACCTTTGATGGCTCTCTGTCTAAAAACTTGTCTTTGGGCCTCTTGGATTTATCGAGTTCAAGCCAACTCAGACCATGTAACCATAATATATTGTCTATGCATTCTGCTGGTGACAACCCGCGACTTAATAGATCAGCAGTATTCTCTTTTATACGGGCATGTCGCCAATATTTTATCTTTGAATTCTCCTGAATAGAAGCCACTCGATTAGTCACATACATTTTCAGGTTATAAGGTGCCTTTCTTATCCAATGCAAAACTATACTTGAGTCTGTCCATAGATTATACTCCGCCGATGGCCACTCCATCCATCTCCTTATGTCAGCAAATAACCTTGCTAACAACTCAGCTGCCGCCAATTCCAACCTTGGCACAGTAACCGTATGTAAAGGAGCTACTCTTATCTTTGCCACTAACATCTTTGATGTCACCTTTCCATTTGGATATTCTGTCCTTATGTAAACCACAGTACCATAAGCTGCTAATGAAGCATCAGAAAAATCCTGTATCTGTACACTAACATCTTCGGTTGTACCTGTCAATT
Organism: Pherbina coryleti; assembly: GCA_943735915.1. Classification (NCBI taxonomy): domain Eukaryota; kingdom Metazoa; phylum Arthropoda; class Insecta; order Diptera; family Sciomyzidae; genus Pherbina; species Pherbina coryleti. The sequence goes on along the minus strand of OX030948.1, from coordinate 118,075,069 downwards.
CTTAATCCATCTGTCAATTCTTAATTTTTCTAATAATATAATTTCTCTCCAAAATTCTGTCCACCTCTTTTTTAACTCAACTGGGACCATCTCATCCCAACCTATCCCTGACCTCCATAAGTCTTGAATTAAAATCTTTCCGACTATTACAACAATTGAAATATAACCGTTTGGGTCATAAAGCTGAGCTACGCAGCTAACAATCTTTGTAAAATCTTTCTCCAATTGCGGGGTTTTTACCGAAAACGCAAATTGGTCTGTCGCAATAAATCACTTCAAGCCTAAAATGCTTGACCCTTCCCCCGGAAAAAAACACCGCTGAGAAAGAGCTTTCCTCTATTCATCGCATTCATCAATCGCTTAGAGTTTGCCTTTGATTTGCCCTATTTAATCTTTCTTCTTTAATCTTTCATCATCTATCTTCCATTTTCTATATTCGATCTTTCTTCTATCTTCGATTTTCCATCTTGCATCCTTTATCTTTCATCTTTCATCTTACATCTTTTATTTTTCATCTTTTATCTTTCATCTTTCATCTTTTATCTTTAATCTTTCATCTTTCATCCTTTATCTTTCATCTTTCATCCTTTATCTTTCATCTTTCATCTTTCATCTTACTTCTTTCATTTTTTATCTCTCATCTTTTATCTTTATCTAATCTCTTCTCTAAATATATAAATCGCTTAAATGCAATTTGTCTCAAACTGCCAATATCTTTCATGTTATCTTTCAATGGCATGAGCATAACGAACGACCATTTTTGTCTCACCTGTAAGTGCGCAAAACATGCTGCTCGACTATTTCTTCTTCTTTTGTACGAAATGTATGTGGACTAATTTGATCCAGTATCCATAACCGTTTAAGTAATCTGTCCAGTTGTTCTTCTTGCTTGTATTCTACCAATGGTAGAATCTGTCCAGTATATTCATCTATCCTCTCAGACTGTCCACCTAAAGCAACAACACCAAGCTTTGTTTGCAAAAAGATTGTATCATTCATCGGTTTTGTAAGAACCGATTCTATGATTTTTGCCACAAAACTTGCTCCAAACAGCTTGTGCACCACATCTGGTTTCCAATATTCTGGATCGACCTATTTGAAAACTGAAGACATGCCACCGTATTGTGGTGTTAACATATTTGATGGGAATATTGGCCGCCATTGGCTTTCTCTGGGTTATACCTAGAATTCTCCAGGAACATGATCACATGGTTCATACCATAAACAAATCTTAAGATTAACTTTCCTCTCTATCGCAAATGGCTTTCCGCGTATTCCAACCATTTTCCTAGCTAAAGGTATATATGGTTTTTTGAATTTCTGACATAACGCATAGCTAATAAGATTCGGTTGTGCACCGGTGTCTAATAAAGCTCTAACTGGACCGAAAAATCCTTTAAACATCTCTACTCTTACTATAGCTGTTGGCAATAAGGCCATCCTTTGCTCTATTGTTTTGTTAAAAGCCTGTTCATGCTGTATGAAGGCTTCTTCCGGCCTGTTCTTTTTATTTTTATCTTTTTTCTTACAAAAAACTTGTCTGTCCTTAACAAAATCAATGTATTCATTAGCCGCTTTCTTGTTGTCTGTCCTTCTCTTTTTGTTTTTTGGTTCGGCTAGTCATTGTTTTGCTGTCCTCTTGTGCTGTTTCTTCTTTGTCTTTCCATATACGGCTGATGGGCCTAAAATTCTATTCTTTGGAAAACTTTCCAAATAGCTATTTTCTTCATCTTTGGACAGCACTACCAAGACTGTTTCTTTCTTTCCATCTTTTAGCGGACAAAGTAAGCTGTTGTGGCGAGGCTTGCCTGGACAACGAACGCGTCCACTCAAGAAACAGGCGTTTGCGCCTCTTTTAAGGCAGTTTGGACACAAACTACGTCTTTCTACAAATCTTTTTCTGCCGCGCAAATTTATTCTTGGCACACCCATATCTGTTAATCGCCCTGGCATGCCTAGCATGGAAATTCCTTCAACTTAATCTTTGAAGCGCGAACACTACTCGACGGTCGCTCACGAGATCCTCGATCCCGACTATCCTTCTCCGTGTGGACTGTATTTTAAATTTTGTCGCGATCTCGGCACGTTTACCAGAGCTACCGCCTGTCTGTCCAAAAATTCTACATGCTCTATGGTGGCTTCCGCAAACTTCCCTTCTTCGGCTAATGCTGCGAGTCTAGCAATAGCCTCTGCATTCTCCTCTTATTGATTCTGCTCAGTCATTTCGCACTGTATCAATAACAAAAGATAAAATCGATAAATATTCTGTCCAACATTATTGTATTTAATTTTTATTTTCTTTAAACTACTTCATACTTTTCCAAATGAAATTCTGTCCAATATATTTTTGAATCTAAATCTGCTTTTGTGCTCATTTGAATGTCCGTTCAATTCTGTTTTTTTTTTTCTAAATCTTCTTTTAATTTCTACTTTCCTTTGCTAAGCAAAAATTATCTTTCTATTTTTCCATTAAAATGATCCTTCAATTCTTCCATCTTTCTTTGCTAATTAAAATTATGCTTCAATCTTTCCATTGGTTTGTAAATTGAAACCATCTATCAATTTTCCATCTTTCTGTGCACTTAGATAATTTCCAAAATGTTGCTTTTAATCTGTCCTGTTTTTGCACACTCAAATTTTTTTTTTTATATAAAGTTATGACTTTCAATTTGTCCTCTCCTCTGTACATTCAAATTTTTCTAACAAACTTTCGACTTTCAACCTGTCCTCTATTCTGTACATTCATATTTTTCTAACAGCCTTTCGACATTCAATCTTTTTTTTTTTTTAGCTTGAACCAAGGATGTCAGGTGGAATACGTATTCAGTCAAGTCTGCCTTGGTTCGAAATGGGGTGATAGATTAGTGGGAAGGAAAGGACAATCAAGTGAAACACGTGTAGGATGTTCTAAGCGTGGTGGAAGCCAAAGAAACATGTGAATTTTGCTTTTGCTTATTAACCTTTGTTTATTAAAATTGAATCTGTTCTTTGTTTTATAGTGCAGACTCATTACCGCATTTCTATGTTTGTTGTTTTTTTTTTTTTTAGTATGTATTTTTTTCTCTCTGTCCATCAGCATCTTTCTTTGCGTTAAAAAAATATTTACCTAAACCTTTTTCTAATGCACACGCATACTTTGATGCTATTTGTGCTTCTTTCTTTCATTTCTTTTGTGTTCACTGTTTTTCTTTGTGTTCATTCGCTCAAATAATAGCTGCCCAAATCTTTCCACTGATTGTTTTATTATGCGCAATTATCTGCATTCTTTAATGCTAAAGTTGCACTTCTTTCTGTTTTCTTTCTCTTTGCAAAACATTTCTTTTCTCTGTCCTCTGTCCAAAGCATGCCTTACTCTTTCCACTACTGCTTAAGGTGTATGCTTATTCTTGCATCTTTGTGCTAAAGACATACCCTTGCTCTTTCTCTTTGTGTCTTTACTATGATTGCTTTCGGTGTACGCTTATACTCGCATTTTTGTGGTAAAGTCATACCTTTGCTCTTTCTCTTTTTCTTTCTGTCCAATAACACATCTACACATATAAATAACGAATAACTTCTATTCGCCGCTGATGCGTGCTGCAACAACAAACACAACACGTCATTCAATATGTATATCTGTGAATACTTCTTTCCAAGCATGCTAGCTGCAACTGCGTAGCACCGTTATAAAGCAGCAGCGCATTGAGTGCCCTAGAATAATTCGCTTATGTATATGCAATCAATTTTCGCAGAATTTATTGCACAGAAACGAAAAATATTAATTTCTTTCAAAATCTGTCCACTTTGTTCTTTTTCAAAATTCTTATTTAAGATCTGTACACTTTTCTTTCCAATTCTGTCCACTTTTACTTAACTTTCTTCTGTAAAAAAATTAACACATTCTTTCCACTTCTTACTTTAAATATATTAAAATTGTATCACTTTCAACTCACCACTACATCAATTTCAGATTTTTAAACTTTTTTATTTAAACTTTTTATGCTCAACTTTGTTGTCTTCTTTTCCGTGCGTGCGAGCGTGCGTGTTGCTGTAGTCACCATTTGGTCTTCTTTGGTCTTCTTTTTATTGTTGCTCCTTTTGTTTGTTTTTTTTTACCTTTTCTGTCCTCCTTTCCTTTCCTTTCCATAGAGCTGTCCATATTTGGCTCGAAGCCGACCAAAATGTATAAATTAAAGCAAATAAAACACACTAATTTTTTTTCTTTCGGGAAAAAAGTCGAAGCTCAAAAAACCCGACATTTATTGTTTGACCTTTCCTCTCTGATGGACTTTCTAGAACTGAAACTCTAAATGACTGGCTGTCGCTTACAAAGCCTTCAACGACAGTCAATCGCAAAGCGACAAAGCTGCATTAAAACTCATTCATGCTTCAAATTCAAGCTACAATAAATGAGTTTTATACAATGACTGACTGAAGTCCATGGATCAACAAGTGCTCTTGCGGTGTGGAAATTTCCATCATAATAAATAAATAAATATAAATAACTGGCCATTTCAGCCCTTGAAAGGTCTTTGACCTAGCTTCTTATGATCAATTGTGTTCTGCGTGTTATTAAGTTTGTACACAATTGACCGAGAACCGGACCTACAGGCTAACGCCGACTCCGAACGGCGATGAACGGAATGTTCTTGTTCTTAAGAAGCTCTACATGGCGTTTTGATTGCTCTCTGAGGTTTGCCATTGTCTGCAGAGAGGTGGCGACCGTACAGAAAAATTATTTTAATTCAAATAATTTTCTGTCGCTGCTGGGGTTCGAACCCGGGTCTCCAGGTTCGTTGACATAGAGGCCACGCACTTTAACCAATTACGCCACGGACGCCACAAGATTTCCATAAACTTGGAGTTTAATCACAGCTGTAGGATATAATGTTACGGCTCTTTGTTGCAATATAGATTAAATTGTATTAGGTAATTTTGGAGTAGTGGTTGTTAGACCTGAAACGTCAATTTTTCGCGGAATATTGTGCATATGAAGCAGCGTATGGTGGTCTTGTTGACAGTGATAGCAGCCGGATTTAGAGATACAAGAACTACGAGAATGTTTATGCGCCAGACAGTTTGCGCAATATTTTGTGAGGAGCTCCTCGTGGAATAAAATGCCAGGATAAATTTTGATGACTTAAAATTTGCAGTTAGGGTAGACTGTGCAACAGTAAGAAAATCGCGAGAAAGTTCTTTTGAAGTACCTACAAATGTTGTCCCATAATCTGAATAGAGATCACTAGGACAGCCTCGTCGGGAGACGAAGCGACTGAAAGCAGCAAGAAATGCTGGAGTTGTGAGAGCATTAGTTGCTTCTAAGTGGATTGCTTTTGTTGAAAAACAAACGAAAACACACACATATCCCTTTCTTATCAGGCAGGATCTACCTGTATAATTTTTTATATCAAAGGGACCAGCGAAATGTGGGCAAATGGACTGGTTAAAGTTGTTCGTTCAGTTGGTTAAATACCCATAAACTGAGTTTGCAATTTTTGTTTGTAAGTTACACATACTTTGCACCTATTAATGGTACTCTTTATCAATTTCTTTACCCTTGGTATCCAAAATTGCAATCGTATTAAATTTAGAACAAGTTGGTTTCCACCGTGTAGTGAGATATGGTGAGTGAATTGTACTAACAGTCATGAAAATTGGCAGTTGTATGGGAGAATAATAGTATGGCGTTCGTCGCACGACAACACGGGTGAGGAAACAAGTCTTCCTTCAACTCGAAGCACTCCCACATCACCAAGGAATGGGTTTAAATTGAGTATTGAGCTAGATAAGAAAATTGGATGGTTTTCCAATAAAGAATGATATTCATCCGAATATCCAACCTTTTGTTAAAGAATAATAAGTCATTTTTTAGTATCTACAACTTCAGGACGAGTTATTTCGACAGACACGTAAGAAAATGTTGCTTTTTTAATGGGATGCGTTCGATTATAAGACCTGAACACATAGGAAATGATTCGAATTGCTTTGGAAAATTAATTTAATATATTTTTTTTTGTTCTTATCTCTACATCAAATTTTAAATGCAATTTATAAACTTATAAATACTTAAACTTATTAACTTAATTCTAATTCAATTTAATACAAAATTAAGGTGACCATGTGAATTTTATTCATTTAAGGCTAATGTGCCAATTCTTATCTTTTATGTTACTTTTTTTTACATTTTAAGTAAAATGAATTATTGATTTTGATTTCATAAAGAGGAATGTTAATAAAGATGAATGTAGATTTGTCTAAGACGCGAAAGTGTTTTTTTTTTGTTAAGGGGCAGTCATAGAGAAGGTTGCCACAGGTGTATGGATAGGATATATCCAGTGGGTGGGAAAAATGCACTCAGAGTGACAATTTATCAAGTCACTCCATAAATTCGGGAAGGGGAATTTAAGCATATTTTTTTATAAAACTATTTTTTTTTTTCGAGTGTTGTTTCTTCAATTCTTTAAAGTGGTTTCCAAATATGGCATGAAGAATTTGTTCTATGCTTATGCGTCACCGTGCAAATAAGTGCAAGAACCGCCCCACATCCGGCAGAGCTAGCCGATGAACAGCTACCATGCTAAAGTGCACTTGTTTGCCGGAATTTAGAGTCCTGTCTGCTTAACTTATTAAATTTTTACAGCTCGCGTAACAAAGACAACGTCTTTTCCAACATTGACTTAGCGAAACTGCATATAACTTCGACTTCCTGCACGCTTAGCTACCACAATTTAATCGAATGCACTGTGAAAATAGTGTGCGCAGGAAAAATATAAAAAAATGGAGAGAATTGTTTATGACTACAAAATAAAATTAGAAACCGACGCTATTTTTGGTTCTTCTGGCGACCGTGATGACATTCCTGATCCGAACTCGTTATATGACGAACTTGAAACAACTATTCTGTGGCGAATAACAAAACGCAAATCACAACGCGTACCAAAGTTCAGCATCTAATGGCCCCTTGGGTTAATGGCAACTTTTTATCACTGGTATCTATAAGAAATAAACTTTTTAAACAGTCCAAAAAGCAGCCGGATAGATATGACCTTAGAAGTCGACTGCAAGGTATCAACAAAGTTGCTAAAGCATCCAGAAAGATACTTATTGATGGGTATTATAGAGGAAAACTCGAGAAAGTAAAAGCTGACATTAAGGGAACATGGAAAGTTCTGAACTTTTTTTCAATAGGGATCGTAAGTCAACCATAGTTGACAAAATCGAGTCGGAAAACGGAACGATCTTGACTGACGCGGAGCAGGTAGCAAACAGCCTAAATAAATTCTTCATTAACCGCGCAGCAGACATAGCAGCAAGTCTTGAACAGGAAGAAGATGACAACATAAATGCGTTTTTAACATTACACGAATCCGAACAGCGATTTGAACACAAGTGAATTCACAATAAAAGTGAAATAGACCAAATAATAACTGGTCTTGACGAAAATAAATCTCCTGGGATCGATGATATTCCAATAAAAGTTATCAAAAACTCGTCGTCGTCCATATCTGGAATAATGGCCACACTTTTCGCAACCATGATTAAATCAGGAATTTATCCAAAGAAAATCAAAATTCAAAAAGTCCTGCCAGTATTTAAGGGTGGTAACAAAACTAAAACCCAAAATTACAGGCCCATAGCTATTATGCCAGTGGCGTTCGTGGCGTAGTTGGTTAAAGTGCGTGGCCGCTATGTCAAAGAACTTTGGAGACCCAGGTTCGAACCCCAGCAGCGACAGAAAATTATTTGAATTAAAAATAATTTTTCTGTACGGCCGCCACCTCTCTGCAGACAATGGCAAACCTCAGAGAGTAATCAAATGCCATGTAAAGCTTCTTGAGAATAAGAACATTGCGTTCATCGCCGTTCGGAGTCGGCGTTAAACATGTAGGTCCCTTTCTCGGTCAATTGTGTACAAACTTAATAACACGCACAACACAATTGATCATAAGAAGCTAGGTCAAAGTCCTTTCAAGGGCTGAAATGGCCAGTTATTTATTTTTATTTATTTTTTAGCTATTATGCCAGTTCTAAACAATGCGGTGGAGAAAATCATAAAGGTTCAAAGAAGTGCTCATTTCGACAGGACTAATTTTCTATATAAGCATCAATACGGATTTCGCAAAAGTTCACGCACGCAAAGTGCTATAGTAGAGGCAGTAGACGACATTTGCTCAGCACTTGATCAAGGATGCACGGAAGTTGGAAGGTTGTTCATTGACTTGCAGAAAGCGTTCGAGTGTGTGAATTACGAAAATCTTCTAAAAAAAAACTGCATTATGCCGGATTCAACGGCAAAACACATGATCTGATGAAAAGTTACTTGAACGAAAGATTCCAAATAGTTTTTAATGGTAATGTTCGCAGTAGAGGGAAGAATGGTTTTTGCGGCGTGCCACAGGGAAGCATGTTCATCAACGATAGCAAAAATATAGCCTTGATTTAAAACTTTTTATGTTCGCTGACGACATCGCTTTATTCTACCCTTCCAGAAGCAGAATTGTACTGCGCGCACATCTGGAGTACGACATCTCGATGCTGCAAGAATTTTTCCGGATCAATAAAATATAATGAACACAGCAAAAACGAAATTCATCAGGTTTACCATCAATGATGCAGAAATCGTAGAGGAGAAAGAGGTCAAATTCTTGGGGCTCACGCTGAGCAACAATTTGTTATGGAACAAGCACATAGCAAATCTACAAAGTAAATTGTCATATCGACTGGGGCTGCTGTACAAAGTCAAAAACAAAATATCGGAGGATGCAAAGCACCTTATTTACGGAGCGCTATTTCACTCTCACCTTATGTACATGCCAATGTGCTGGGCATTTAAAAACACCATATAGCTAAATAATCTCCAAAGATTTCAAAATAAAGCAGTCAAACTAATTTTTCGATTGCCAAAGAGGTTTCCAAGCCGTCAGCTGTATTCGACAAGATTCAAATCTATTCTGCCAATAAAGGGTCTATATGTATATCAACTGCTGGTTCATTTATTCAAGAATATACACAATATAAGTTACAAGACAACTCAAATAACTCATCCAATGCATGGAGTGAATACTAGAGGCACTAATAATTTAGTAGTGGCGAGATGTAGATTGGTGACAACCAAGCAACGTTATTCATTCGCAGCGCCGAAGGCGTTTAATGAATTATCCGCTGAGTGCAGGCAGGCACCTTCTGTAAGCGTATTTAACCCTTCGTTGCATGGGATTGCACATATCGTCGTTGCGCATACAAAAAAGGTTATGTGTTTTTGAACAATTTTTCAGGAGACGAAAAAAACATTTTTGTTTTTTAACAATTTCAATACTATTTTCACATAGCTGGCTAACATTCACATTTGCTTACTTCTGAACCAACAAGAATATCAAGAAACCATTTGGTGAATAGATGGGGCATACATATGGCTATTAAATGGTAAAATAAAAAAAAAATCGAAATTTTACACATAGCCTTTTTTGTATGCGCAACGACGATATGCAATGTTGATTTCTAAGAGATATAGCATACACACCCTGTGAATATTCCTAACGGAATTTTATTTAAAAATAAATTTAGATATTTTTTTTATTAGTTGTTGTATTCTTTTGTAAAATTGGGGATTTAGTTTGTCCAAAATATTGATTTGAACAAGGTCTGTCTTATACGTAGAAAAAATAAGTGAATATTTTTAATAATTATACAAGAAATATCAAAAAAACGTTCAAATGTAAGTTATGTTCCAGAATATAAGTTAATTTTCTTTAAGCTTACTAAGTTTTTTGTGCATTATAACTTTGATTTAATAAAATAAATGGCTAAATTGCAAATATGCAATATCATGCATTTGAGACATTTTGAAGTTACATTGCAGATACGAGGATACGATAAATTAATTTTAAAAAGAAATAACTTGTGTCAAGAAAACAGCCCCTATCTTCGTCACCACGAAGAAAATAATTTCGGCTTTTGTAAATATTGTTATAAAAGAGTTTTACGGGAAGTTCTTCTCATATGAATTACAAAGTTTTTTTTTATGATAATCATTATATGAACCCTACCGCTAATCATTGAACAAGCCAAAGGGGGTATTTATTGGGTATAATCCGTTGGAACAGAGTTCCAAACTCAAAACTACCGAGTGTTCCCATATTAATGTGTAGTGTACTTACATATGTACATACATAGTTACCAAACTGACCACCCAAAAGACTTTCATGCGTAGCTACAATTGTCCAACACATGACAATAATAAAACCCAAAGATATCAACAAAAATATTGTGACAAATTCTAAACATTAAATCTCCGAAAATGTTAACGTAAACAAAACATTGCACTCAAATTCTTTTCGATGCACTTAGCACCTTTTACACTTCTGCCGCTAGATACCGCACAAGCATAAGCGCGACAGCGGGTGTTGTGTTTCAAATGCATGTGCATGAGAAACTCTACGCAACAACAACAAGCTAATGAACTGAACAAGTGCCTATGACACTTTAGAATCAAGGCCGTAAGTTTAGTGAACTAATTATTGGTAGAGAATATTAATTTGAGGGGAAATATGAAGAATTTTACCAAACCAAGAGTGATTGGTCAATTGTCTATTTTTAAATTAAAACTATGAAATATTGGAATTCAAGGAGGAGTCTTGGAAATAGTGGTAAAAATAATTTTAAAATAATAGTGTTAAAAATTGTATAAATATCTTTAATTTTATAAAATAAAGGGAGAATCTATCTGATGGTAATTCTGAGCTCTACTAGCTTAAAACTATCTTTTTATTTTCTCAATAAGCGCGGCTCTTAAGCCACCATATCCTGAGCGTTGGTGCGCTCTAAAAACACCACAAGTTATTTTTGAACAGTGTTAAAAATAACTTGTAAAATAATAGAATATACTACCAACCCTACAAATGAAGACATCTCGAGGAGAGTCTGTGGAATATGTAGCTTACCATGATGATGTTAACGTACATTTGATTTCATGGAGAGATAATAAAGTTGTTAATTTGATGTCAAACCATTGTGGTAAAAGTTCTGAGACCATAGCTGAACGATTTGATAAGAAGTTGTGTAAAAACTTATCCATTGAGTGTTTTTCGAATATTGTTTCACAATACAATACATTTATGGGGGAAGTCAATTCGTTCCACTCAGTTTTTGGAAGCTACAAGATAAAAATACGCTATACGATAATATAAGTAAATACATTGCTATTATATAAGCGTGCGGAACAATAAAGCGGTAATCATGAAAACATAATATTTACCATTTTCGTTTGTAAGTGGTAGAAAGTCTTTACAAAATAGGAAAACTATCCAGAAAAAGTGGTAGACCTTCCGAATTATCAAAAAACCTTGCAAAAAATGACGAAACATTCGAGTAGTTTCCCACTATCTCAAACAGCAGTTCGGTTGGACCATTTTGATCTCTGGCCACACTGGGACAAGCGTTTACCATGCAAATTACCAGGGTGCAATGAATACACTCATGTTAGCTGTTTAGACAAGAGAATGTTTTAACAATATATCAAAATAGAATCAAAATAGAAATTGTTTGAAAAAATTTCGTAATGAATAATGTTTTATGTACTTATTTAATGGATTCTTATACAATGAGCTTCAAATTAAGAAAAAAATCCTTGTGACCTTGCAAATCAGTGTTTTATATTTTCCTTTGTTTAAAATTGTCAATTTAATTGACTATATAAAAAACTGGGAAATATATCTTAGTTTAAGTTCTTAAAAGCATATAATTCCATTTCAAAAGTGTAAAATACAAATAAATAAAAATTAATATATAGACCATCATATACTAATTTTTATTGCTTCCCTGCATGAAGCTGCAATCAAAACAAACAGCCGAAGACTTCGCTACTCGACTCTCACTCCTGCTTCAAGAAAGCACTCCTCCGATCGACGATATATGCGCGCAGTGGAATCACATTTTCCACTCTATGCGTACGGCTGCCGAAGAGGTGATAGGCTATCACCGCCCTCGCCGAAACCAGTGGCACGACCAGGAGTGTCACGACGCCACTGCAGAAAAAGACGCTGCCTACAAAGCCACCCGCAGTCGGTTGAAACGCGTGCTGCTAAAGAGCGTTACAAAGAGAAGAGGAGGGAAGAGAGACGCATTTCCAGGCGAAAGAAAAGGGAAGCGGAAATGCGTGAGTGCGAGAAAATTGAGATGCATGGTGACAGGAATGAGGTCCGAAAATTTTTCGAAAAATAAGACGCCTGGCCGATGGTTTCAAGACCGGGGCCTCTTCCTGCAAGGATGAAAATGGGAATCTAGTGACAGATATCCAGAGTACACTGATGATGTAGAGGGAACATTTCTCTAGGCTTCTGAATGGTGACGACGACAACAATCCAGCCAATAGAGATGATATCCCGGAATCCCCAATTTTGGACGACAGCGTTGAAGTTCCGCTGTCTGACCATAGTGAAGTCTTGAAAGCTATAGCTCGACTTAAAAACATCAAAGCCGCAGGAACCGATGGCTTAACTGCTGAGCTCTTCAAGAATGGAGGTGAAGCTCTATTTAAATGCATTTATGAGCTTTTATGCAGAATATGGTCGGAAGAATGCATTCCAAACGATTGGAACCTCAGTGTGCTTTGCCCAATCCACAAGAAAGGCAATCCCACAATTTTCGCCAACTACTGTGGGATAAGCCTTCTGAATATCGCATATAAGGTCCTGTCGAGCGTACTATGTGAAAGACTGAAGCCCATCGTAAACCAGCTGATTGGACCTTATCAGTGTGGCTTCAGACCTGGCAAATCCACCATAGACCAGATGTTTACGCTACGACAAATCTTGGAGAAGACCCTAGAAAAACAGATCGACACACACCATCTTTTTGTCGATTATAAAGCCGCCTTCGACAGTCCAATAAGGAATTATCTATACTCCACCATGTCTGAATTTGGTATTCCTGCAAAGCTCATCCGTCTTTGCAGAATGGCACTAAGCAACACTAGCAGCACAGTTATAATCTGGAAGGACTTCACTCCTCCATTCGATACCTAGCGAGGTTTCAGACAAGGTGATTCCTCATCGTGCGACTTTTTCAACCTGATGATGGAGAAAATCATCCGAGCTGCTGATTTGAGACGCAGTGGCACGATATTCTACAAAAGTATTATGCTGCTGGCGTATGCTGATGATATCGATATCATTGGCCATAATACGCGCGAAGTCAGCGCAGCATTCTCCAGGTTAGCGGAAGAATCGAGTCGAATGGGTCTTGCAGTGAATACAGATAAGACGAAATACCTAGTGTCAACAAATAAACAGTCCCAGCGTCTTGGAAACCACGTCACTGCTGACAAAATCTCCTTCGAGGTTGTTAAGGACTTCGTCTACCTGGGATCCAGCATTAACTCTTTCAACGATGTCAGTATTGAGATAAAACGAAGGATAACTCTTGCCAACAGGTGTTACTTTCAGCTGAGTAGGCAATTGAGAAGCAGAGCCTTCTCTCGACGAACAAAACTCACGCTATATAAGTCACTAATCATGCCCGTCCTATTATATGCAGCACAAACCTGGACGTTGAGCAGTTCTGATGAAAAGACTCTGGGAGCCTTCGAGAGAAAGAGCCTTGGCGAGTACCGAATTCGATGGAACCACGAGCTGTATGAGCTGTACGCTGACATCGACATAGTTAAGCGCATTAAAGTCCACGCTTGGTGTTTCCAACTGGCGCCAGTAAGCGCAGAACAGAAATGGCTGGCGCAATTTCTTATACGAGGCCAAAACCGACTTACGGTTGTAAGCGCCAGATAAGTAAGTAAGTAAGTAAGCATGAAATTGCACATATGCAATGTTGCGTAACTTCGCTCCTATTCATTGCAGAGCATCCAAATTTCGTTTATACATTTTCTAAACCTCTCCAATCACAAATAAAGACATAAAATATTTTTATACATAGGGAGAAAAAAATCATGTAACGAAGGGTTAAATGTAGAGTTAAACAATACTTGCTAGATAGGATTGAAAATAATATGATGTAAACAGCTGGTTTATTGTATATTTTTTTAATATTGTATAAAATGTATATATTTCAATTAATAACTTATTTTATTATTTAATATAATTTAGTCATGCCAATGAGGAATGCTAAAATTTTGTAATGTAACAATTTTGAACCATCGATAATAAAAAAAAAAAAAAAAAGCTCAGTTACCCAGTACTTATTAACAATAAAGAATGAGCCTTTAGACTTATTAGTATGAAAGGCAGTAGATATGGAAAAATTACAACAAACGGCCTTGCCTATTCAGACAGCTCAAAATTTACCAACATACCCAAATAATACACCTATAATGACTCACGAGCCAAATCCCAATTCAAATAACATGTACCCAATGCAACAAACAGCATCAACTGCGGTACCGCCATATACGAGCTATCAGCTAGGTAATCAAATTAAATTCAATGAATGTCCTCTATATGGATATCTTCAACAACCAAGCCAAAATATACCAGCACTAAATAGTTCTATTAGAACTGCAGAACATTTTGCATCAAAAATTACTTGCAGTTTTCACACCTATACAGAATGGCAAGAAAAAACACACCATTTTGCTCTAATTGCAAAATATGTAACCATGAAATAAGGGACTGCCGAGGAAAAGGTCACACCTATACAGAATGTTTGACAAGAAAAAACACACCATTTTACTTTAATTGCCAAATATATAACCATGACATAAGGGACTGCCGACGGTTGAACATCCAACCGACCAGACACATAAGCAACGAACAATACAGATCAAGTTAACAGTTCAATAGAAATTCGACAGGGAACAATAATAAATACAACACTGACAGTACGCAAAATATACACACAGGGAACAGGGTTAATAACAGGGACACGAGAACTCCAAGTGTCCCACGAGTTTATACTGTACAGAACAAATGCGATTTTTCTGGGCGAAACGGCCACATAGTGTCAGAGGACCAACAAAAACAACGTTGGCAAGCTAGGACCCAGAGAAACGAGTCGCAGTCGAGTCAAAACTCGCCGACTCGACAATATTAAGCAAAAATTATAATAAAGTGGAACCTCAGCTAACTACATGCGTACCAATCATTAACGTCCCTTTAGACAAATTCAGACAAAGTTAGTTTGATTGTGGACACGGGCGCTGAGGTTAGTTTAATTAAAGAAAAGATTATAAAAAAAATAAAACGAAAATAGAAAAAAGAAACAGATGCCCTCTACAAACAGCCTTTGCCAATGGAAAAATTTTAAGGAACTGCCAGGGAAATATAAAAGTAAACTCAACAAACAATTATCCTTCCACATTTCAGACGATGGATTATTAGGAAATGATTTCCTATCCAAATACTGTAATGTTAACGGACGGAATGATCGTTTGATATTTCCACGTACAGATTTTAATAATGAAAAACTTGAAATTCCCATGAATAATAAAAACCATGATATATCTGTGCAAAATCTGAAACTAACGAGGCACAAAAATCAATTACTAACACTTTCAAACAAATCAAGTTCACTCGTACGTAGAAGCTCACAAGAATTTTGCTTAGCTGTGATTGAAAGTAATATACAATTACTATGCCAAAGGGCAGTCGAAATATGAGATTATACTTACGAAGTGGAACCCGAAGAGGTAATGCAAGCCACCTGTAATGTCTTTAAGGCTTCTTCAATACCGGAAGCTGGCTGCATAACCGAAGGTGATAATCAAAATAAAGTGGGTTATAAAAAAAGCGCGTGGCGTCCTTGGCGTAGTTGCTTAAAGTGCGTGGCCTCTATGTCAACGAACCTGGAGACCCGCTCACAAGAGCTTCTTAGCTGTGATTGAAAGTAATATACAATTACTATGCCAAAGGGCAGTCGAAATATGAGATTATACTTACGAAGTGGAATCCGAAGAGGTAATGCAAACCACCTGTAATGTCTTTAAGGCTTCTTCAATACCGCAAGCTGGCTGCATAACCGAAGGTGATAATCAAAATAAAGTGGGTAATAAAAGCAGCGCGTGGCGTCCGTGGCGTAGTTGCTTAAAGTGCGTGGCCTCTATGTCAACGAACCTGGAGACCCGGGTTCGAATCCCAGCAGCGACAGAAAATTATTTGAATTAAAATTATTTTTCTGTACGGCTGTCACCTCTCTGCAGACAATGGCAAACCTCAGAGAGTAATCAAAATGCCATGTAAAGCTTCTTGAGAACAAGAACATTCCGTTCGTCGCCATTTGGAGTCGGCGTTAAACCTGTGGATCCAGTTCTCGGTCAATTGCGTGCGAACTTAATAACACGCACAACACAATTGATCATAAGAAGATAGGTCAAAGTCCTTTCAAAGGCTGAAATGGCCAATTATTTACTTTTTTTTTTTTATTTTTAATGGCCCGGTAGAGCTTTACAATGTACACTTCGTAAATAGTAAACCTCTCCTCGATAATCTGAATAATCATCAACATGTAGTTTTTTTGGGTGATTTCATCTTAAGTGATATCAAATGGGAACCTATTTGTGATGAATTCTACCTTGTACCTCTCAGTATTAACCCTAGAACTGTATCGTGGGGTGAAAAAGAACCCCAGACTGGCTTAAATCTCGCGCCAGACACAAACGTCTTTCGTTTACGGCCCGGGACCGTAACCATAATTCTGTTTCAACGTCTGAGAGTAGAGGGAGCAAGCTTGCGGCATCCGTACCACGTGCTTGCTCAAGCAGTGAACATAAGAAGTGCGTCTGGGGTGCTTTTTCACCCCACGATACAGTTTGTGTATATTTTTCGTCATCTTAAAGTTTTTTTATTTTCGTGTTGTTTAAACTTTTTGGCCAAGTAATTAGTATAGTGACCCCACTTCGCATATATTTACATATATACTCTCTCTTCAACTTGATTAGTCGCACTTGTTTTAATAACAAAAAATGCTCTGCTCTCAATACTGGTTAAAAAAATAACAACAACAACTACTTGGAATAAATGCTCATTGAGTGAACTTACCAACAACAACCAAAAATGTGCACTCTCTTTAAAAAAAACGGTACCTGCTAACACGCCAAACAGTATTTTGCATTGAAGAGGTATTGGATGAAGGGAAAATACATCGGAACATAGATGGAACAAGAAGACAGGGAAGATGTGCTCATTGTCCCCGAATCATCGACAGAAAATATGGAGCCAAATGCTCCAAGTGTCAGGCCTTCTTGTGTCCAGACCATAGAGCTATTATCTGTCAGGAGTGTGGTGAGCAAGAATGAGAGATAA
Source organism: Pherbina coryleti (assembly GCA_943735915.1). Classification (NCBI taxonomy): domain Eukaryota; kingdom Metazoa; phylum Arthropoda; class Insecta; order Diptera; family Sciomyzidae; genus Pherbina; species Pherbina coryleti. The sequence goes on along the minus strand of OX030948.1, from coordinate 118,057,844 downwards.
GCAAATATAATATTCTTCTCAATAGTTGTGCCTTTTAATTTCAAATAAAGAAGTTTTTTTCCAACTTGAACGAAATTCTTATGCATTGTAACGATCTGTGCGGCAAAAATCGTTTTTTCAATTTCTTGCAATTTGCGGACTTTGATTTCTCAAATTAAATAGCATTTTTGGAACATTGGCCAAAACCACTTTAATATCCCTTAAACATAGTATCTCTCCTTTGGAACCCCGTTGGAATTACTAGATTTAGTCAAAAACTCACTGATATATCGTAATTTTAACGAAAAATAAAATTTTTCCTAGTTTTTCACGTTTTTTGCCTTTCTTGGTCAATATTCCCTAAACTTTTGGCCAAACAATTTAGTTCACGTGGTTCTAGGTCAAAAGACAAAAAAATGAGCCCCCATAAAATTTAAGCCAACATGATAGATTTTTTTGGTCAGTACGATCTAGTTCAAATTAATAACTTACCGAACGACCTCAACCGTATTCTCGATATAGTTTACATCGATAAAGATCTCCTGTTCCACCTAGACTTATCACTATGTCCTATATTCAATGAAACTCAACATCATTTACCCCTGCAAATCGACCTTTCTTTATATCATTTTCAAAAACTAGATTGTAATAACACGACAAACAGGGATTACATTCATGCCAATTTTAATGCAATGAATACCTACCTGTCCTTAGTCCCATGGGATTCGATATTTCATTTCATTTCATTTCATTTAATTTATTTTTCTACTGGGCTTAGCCCCTACAGATAATACATCCTTATATAACTATTGACTTAGCATAAAATTATAAATATTTCATTTAATACTATCTCTTGCCATGCAAAACTGTATATGATCTGGTGCTATATTGCAATAAGATAAGCATTTAGAAATTGGCTCATTATTGCCATAGTTAGTTCTATGAAATGTAACAAAAAATAAGCTTCTTTCTCTAGGCGTCTTTGTTGGTGCATAGAATGGAATAAATTCAAGTTGTTCGGGCGAATCTATCTTGTTATCCACAATGTCTTTGATAAAAATAACACTCTGTGCTTTTCTTCTCTGAGATAAATGTTGAATATTTAACAATTGGCACCGCACTTCGTTACTTACTTACTTATCTGGCGCTTACAACCAAATTTCGGCCCTTACAACCGAAGGCCTCGTACAAGAAATTGTGCCAGCCATTTCTGTTTTGCGCTTGCTGGCGCCAGTTGGAAACACCAAGTGTAGTCAGGTTATCCAACACCTGATCCTTCCAACGAAGATGTGGGCGTCCTCTTCTGCGTTGACCACCACCGGGCACCGAATCGAATATTTTTTTCGCTGGAGCGTCGTTTTCAATTCGCTCAACATGACCTAGCCAGCGGAGCCGCTCGATTTTAATGCGCTTAACTATGTCGATGTCAGCGTACAGCTCATACAGCTCGTGGTTCCATCGAATTCGGTACTCGCCATTGACGCAGATTGGACCGAAGATTTTACGAAGGATCTTTCTCTCGAAGGCTCCCAAAGTCTTTTCATCAGAACTGCTCAACGTCCAGGTTTGTGCTGCATATAATAGGACGGCCATGATTAGTGACTTATAGAGCGTGAGTTTTGTTCGTCGAGAGAGGGCTCTGCTTCTCAATTGCCTACTCAGCTGAAAGTAACACCTGTTGGCAAGAGTTATCCTTCGCTTTATCTCAATACTGACATCGTTGAAAGAGTTTACGCTGGATCCCAGGTAGACGAAGTCCTTAACAACCTCGAAGGAGATGTTGTCAACAGTGACGTGGTGTCCAAGACGCTGGGATTGTTTATTTGTTGACACTAGGTATTTCTTCTTATCTGCGTTCACCACAAGACCCATTCGACTCGACTCTTTCGCTAACCTGGAGAATGCTGCGCTGACTTCGCGCGTATTATGGCCAATGATATCGATATCATCAGCATACGCCAGCAGCATAATGCTTTTGTAGAATATCGTGCCACTGCGTCTCAAATCAGCAGCTCGGATGATCTTCTCCATCATTAGGTTGAAAAAGTCGCACGATAAGGAATCATCTTGTCTGAAACCTCGTTAGGTATCGAATGGAGGAGTGAGGTCCTTCCCGATTTTAACTGTGCTGCTGGTGTTGCTCAGTGTCATTCTGCGAAGACGGATGAGCTTTGCAGGAATACCAAATTCAGACATGGTGGAATATAGATGATTCCTTATTGGACTGTCGAAGGCGGCTTTGTAATCGACAAAAAGATGGTGTGTGTCGATTTGTTTTTCTAGGGTCTTCTTCAAGATTTGTCATAGCGTAAATATCTGGTCTATGGTGGATTTACCAGGTCTGAAGCCACACTGATAAGGTCCAATCAGCTGGTTTACGATGGGCTTCAGTCTTTCACATAGTACGCTCGACAGGACCTTATATGCGATATTCAGAAGGCTTATCCCACAGTAGTTGGCGCAAATTGTGGGATTGCCTTTCTTGTGGATTGGGCAGAGCACACTGAGGTTCCAATCGTTTGGAATGCATTCTTCCGACCATATTCTGCATAGGAGCTCATGAATGCATTCAAATAGAGCTTCGCCTTCATTCTTGTAGAGCTCAGCAGGTAAGCCATCGGCTCCTGCGGCTTTGTTGTTTTTAAGCCGAGCTATAGCTTTCAAGACTTCACTATGGTCGGGCAGCGGAACTTCAACGCTGTCGTCCAAAATTGGGGATTCCGGGATATCATCTCTATTGGCGGGATTGTTGTCGTCGTCGCCATTCAGAAGCCTAGAGAAATGTTCCCTCCACATCATCAGTGTACTCTGGATATCTGTCACTAGATTCCCATTTTCATCCTTGCAGGAAGAGGCCCCGGTCTTGAAACAATTGGCCAGGCGTCTTATTTTTTCGAAAAATTTTCGGACCTCATTCCTGTCACCATGCATCTCAATTTTCTCGCACTCACGCATTTCCGCTTCCCTATTCTTTCGCCTGAAAATGCGTCTCTCTTCCCTCCTCTTCTCTTTGTAACGCTCCTTAGCAGTACGCGTTACAACCGACTGCAGGGTGGCTTTGTAGGCGGAATCTTTTTCTGCAGTGGCGTCGCGACACTCTTGGTCGTGCCACTGGTTTCGGCGAGGGCGGTGATAGCCAATCACCTCTTCGGCAGCCGTACGCATAGAGTGGAAAATGTGATTCCACTGCGCGCATATATCGTCGATCGGAGGAGTGCTTTCTTGAAGCAGGAGTGAGAGTCGAGTAGCGAAGTCTTCGGCTGTATGTTTTGATTGCAGCTTTTCGACGTCTAGCTTTCTCTGTGCTGTATTGCGCGCATTCTTGGTTGTGCACAGGCGTGTACGGATCTTGGCTGCGACAAGATAATGATCCGAGTCTATATTGGCACCACGGATCGTGCATACATCTAAAACACTGGAAGAGTGCCTTCCGTCAATCAAAACGTGATCAATTTGGTTGCGCGTCTTTTGATCAGGAGACAGCCAAGTTGCTTTATGAATATTGAGATGCTTGAATCTAGTGCTACTAACGACCATGTTTCGCGCTGCGGCAAAGTCAATCAGCCTCATTCCGTTATCGGATGTATTGTCGTGGAGGCTGAACTTTCCGACTGTTGGACCAAAGATATTTTCTTTTCCCACCTTGGCGTTGAAGTCACCAAGCACGATTTTTATGTCGTGGCGGGGGCTGCGCTCATAGGCCTCTTCAAGGCGCCTCTTCACCGCACTTCGTACGTTCGCATATTTTCGAAATTAAATAAACGGTGTTGAGCAAAACTCTTGGATTCTTTCAATGCGAATGCTATCACGGTCGTACATCGGATCCCATATTATATTCAAGTATTCCAAAAGAGATCTTACCAGTCTAATAAATATAGTTTTTAACCTAAAAGCGTATAAAAAATCTTTGGAATTGTGTTTTAAAAAACCGAATAATGAGTTCGCTTTAGATATAGTGTATTCTCTATGTGTATTAAAAGAAAATTTCATATCAAAATAGATGCCTAAATCTTTAATAACTTTAACTCGAAAAATACATTATTGCCGAAGCAGAAGTCATAGATAATTTGAGAATTTTTTCGAGAGTACGTCAACACATTGCATTTATTAAAATGAAGCTGAAGTCCGTTAATGCTGCACCAATAAATAACGGCATCAATATCTGATTGAAGCATAGCACAGCCGGATAAACTTCTAACAGGCATGAACAACTTTAAGTCATCCGCGTATAATAGACTATTACAAAATTTTAAATTTAGTGATATATTATTTATAAAAATAATAAATAACAGAGGTTCTAAATGACTTCCTTGTGGCACTTCTGAAATCACATCGATAGCTTTAGAATAATAACTGTCTACTCCAACAAAAAGTTTACGATTCGCTAAATAGGAAGTTATCCATTGTAAGAAGTTCGAGTGAATCCCTAACTTTTCGAGTTTCATTAATAACACCCTGTGAATTATGCGGTCAAAGGCTTTAGTGAAGTCAGTATATATAACGTCCACTTGTAAGCCTTTTTCTAAAGTTTCAATGCAAAAATTTGAAAAAATGGCAAAAAGTTAGTGCAAGCCGACCTGCCAGCGAAGAAACCGTGTTGATTGGTCTATATTTAATGTTTTACCTCAAAAAATAAACGTTTGTTTACAACTATATCTAATAACTTCGGTATAATCGAGAGTTTCACGATTGGTCTATAATTTTCAACAGAGTTTTTCCATCCTGATTTAAAGATTGGAGTAATATTAGCTATTTTCCATTCATCTACGAAAGTACCAGTTGAGAGGGACCTGTTAAAAATATATGTTAGAGCCGTATAAAGTGAATGTGCACAATTTTTTTAAAATAGTGGTGGAAGCAGATCAAATCCTGCTCCTTTACTAGAATCTAATTCTAAAAGAGGTTGCAGAATTTCTTCCAACAAATTGCAATCGAGATTCACTGGATCAGAATTTTTAAAAAAGGGTCAGAATTCGTGAAATCAGCACAAAAAATTTTTGATAGTATTTTTTTGATCGAATTCTGACCCAGAATTTTTAAAAAGGGTCAGAATTCGTGAAATCAGCACAAACAATTTTTGGTAGTAATTTTTTGATAGCATGTGACTATATCGATAGCTTTTAATAGTAGAAATAGTTATGCTTTTTTTTGTATGCTTATGCTTTTTTTATTGTAGTTATAGGAAATTTAATTTTTGGATCGTTTTATTTTAAAAAATTCACAACTTCCGAACGGTCTAATCGATTTTAATAATTTGTATATCAAATGAAAGGTAAATAAGAGCTTTTCAAATTATTTTCAGAAATATGCATAAATATTTTTTTTTTTTATTTTTTTTTCACACATTTTTGTCTTACAACTGATTTTTTGTACTGTTCCCCGCCTTGCAAAAATTTGAAAAAAATAAAAATGCGCATGAAATTGTTACAAAACGCAATCCGTTGAGAAAACAGTGGAGAAAACAATTGATTAATTCAGAATTTTAAAAATACTGCAGCCGCGTGGTGCCATATTCCCTGACTACGGTCGTACCTGTCACTCTTACGTGTTCATGAACGTATTACGCTTAAGTCTATCTCCTTATAAAAAATGTGTCTATCTCCTTAAAAAAAAAACAAACAGTGTTTCACTGTTAAAAATAATTTGATAGTGTTACGTCTGGGAGAAAGAGATAGTGCATTAATATTCTACCTCGTCTCAGCAATTGGGAAAAACACTCGCACCAATTTCAATACAGTTTGATAATTTAATCGTTTGGTTTGATGTTCTTAAATCTCTTCTCTTAATATTTTTTAAAACTCAAAACACAAAAATCCATTTTTAAAAGATAAACATAGCCGAGTTAGCAAAGGGGTTAGAGTAATTTCGAACAAGTGGAATTGTTTGTTCTTGAATTTGATTGGAAAATATTTGTGCAACATCTGCAGATGAGAAGTGATTAAAGAGAAAGTTTGTGTTTCTCTGCCAGTACCAAAAGAAAATTAATGTTGGGAAGTATTTAATGAATGTGGCCTTAATCAATACATTTTCAAATCGGACGATGAAAATTCAGATGGTAAGTTTAGATTTTATCTTGTGGACTATTTTTTATATGCATAAATATTGCTGGAATTTAGGCTGATTTGAATACTTTTGCACCACAGATGAATCGTATCATTCTTTTGCGCCTATCGATACAAAAACTTTGGAATGTAGAGAAATTTCCGGATCTGTTCACTTTGTAGTTTAGTATATTAAATGAATGTACACCGTTTGTTGTATAAGACAAAAAATTAAAGATTAAATTGCAGCGATCTTTTTAAAATATGAATGCACTCTTAAAATATGTACTTATTTATAAAATGGAAGAATATTTTTTCTAAAGAGATGATCTCTTCAGAGCGCACTCGTCCAAACTGTCAAGTGTCAAAAAAAAAAAAAAAACAGGAGAAAGTGAAAACCAAGGAAAATAAACTAGCTTTAAAAAATTTCGTCTGATTTGACAGTTTGGACAATGGCGAAATGAATGCACTCTCTGACGTAACACTATCAAATTATTTTTAACATTAAAACACTGTTTATTTACACATTTTTTATAAGGAGATAGATTTAAGCCCAATACGTTCATGAGCGCGTAAGAGTGGCACGGCGACTGTAGTCAGGGAATATGGCACCGCGCGGCTGCATTATTTTTAAAATTCTGATTAAATCAATTGTTTCTCCACTGTTTTCTCAACGGATTGCGTTTTGTAACAATTTCATGCGCATTTTTATTTTTTTCAAATTTTTGCAAGGCGGGGGAACAGTACTAAAAGTCAGTTGTAAGACAAAAATGTGTGAAAAAATAATGAAAAAAATATTTATGCATATTTCTGAAAATAATTTGAAAACAACTCTTATTTACCTTTCATTTGAGATACAAATTATTAAAATCGTTTTTTAAAATAGAACGATCCAAAAATTAAATTTCCTATAACTACAACGAAAAAAGCAATATCCCCCTTAAATTTCGCATAACTATTTCTACTATTAAAAGCTATCAATATAGTCACATGCGATCAAAAAAATACTACCAACAATTTTTTGTGCTGATTTCACGAATTCTGACCCAAAACTGATCCGAAAAATGCTGCAAATAACTCACAAATTTCTTGTGTGTTGTTTGCATATACCTCTTCAAGTTCTTTTAATTTGGGAAGGCCGCTGCTTATTCGTTTAGAATTGTAGTATATCCAAAATGATATCGGATTTGTTTTAATATTGATTTCAATATTATTTAAGTATTTCTTATAAAAAAAATTGGACAGAAAATCAAATTCTTTCCTACGCTGAACTAATAGTGCTCTATCTTCGGGTAGATTAGTTGATTTGAATTTTTTGTGTGATTTATTCCTCAAATTTTTTAATTTCAATAAGCTTCGATTATACCACGGCAAGTGAGATCTATTTTTTACGATTTTTATAGGCACATATAAAGAAAGCCCTTCATCAAGTACCATTTTAAATTGTTCGTACATGATGTTGATATTAGGAGAATCTAAAATCATATACCAGTTAAAAAAACTAAAAAAGCTATTCAATTCCACATAATACGCTCTACTAAAGTTATATTGTAATTCAGATACTTGCTGAGGGGATCTGTTAAATTTATAAAAAGAAAAGTTTAAGATAAAAGCTTTGTGGTGTATGGATTCACTTGTGAGAGGAGAATCGCTTTTATTAATAGAATATTTCAGATCGCTATTAACCCTTCGTGGGACCCTAAGTAAATTATACGTCAAAGGTCCCTAAGGTCCGCTGGGACATAATATGAAAATTGCCTATAAAATGCACTAAAAATTATTAAACACGGGCAAATTTTGGCTTTAAATTAAATATTAATTATTTTATTGAGATATAGGCTTAATCTAATATTATTTTATTGTTCTGCTCGCTGAATCCTGGACGTTTTGCACGGCATGCAACGGTGCATCTGCTCTGAATGCTCCATACAAACAAACTTCCTGCAATCGCAGCATGCAAATCTTGTTGCCTGTTATTGTGTTGTTGACATAAATAGCAAGTTTTCCGTTGATCCCTGTGTTGGGTTGGTGGTGCTTCGCTTGCAATGCTCTCTTCTAGTGGTATGACGTTGTAGTCCATCATAGCTCTCTTGATATGGGGGTAGCGGGTTATACGATTATTGAGCGCCCTTTCTTCGATTTCGGGAGTAGCCAACTGCTGAACTAATTTGTATAAGACAAATTACCGCCTCCTGTCGCTTTTCTGGCTCGGATTGAGGTAATTATAGGCGATAAATGACGCCAATGCAGCAACGTCCACAATATTATAAAACATGGCCAGTGGCCAGCGTTTAGTACCTCTTTTACACGTGTATGTACCTAGCATTTGGTCCATCGTGTCCACTCCAGCTTTATTTTTGTTGTAATCCACAGTGGCCATTGGTTTTTTATGTGCTCCTTCGACGGCGTTTGTTTGTTCATTTAGTATTTCATTTATATTATTATTTGCTTCGCACATTTTTCTTTAGCTCAATTCAATTCAAAAGTTAGTACATAACTGTTGAATATTCTTGAAGCAACTGGTTTATATACCTTTTTTTTCCCAACATTCAGGTAGGCACACAGGTATAAGACAAATGCATCAGGGATGAACAAAGCAATAAAATAAGCAAACTTATACCTCCCCCTGCTCATTTCTTGGAAAACCCAATTAGCAAAAATATTTATTTTACCTTGAAACTAAACGCAGCTGCAATTTTGAGCCATAAAACAATGAATTCCACGAAGTAATACCGTTAATTTGCTTAATTTTCATACTATGTCCCAGGGGACTTTAGGGACCTTTCTCGTAGGCAGCAAAAGTAAATCCTTAGATCTCGGTAACCACTGGTCCGATTTTAATGATCGAACCCGTAAAAGACGCAGAACTAAATGTTCCAGGAATACATGGTAACTTTGGGAGGAGGTCGTAGTGGTCAAAATAGGAGTAATTTGCGATTCAAAATCGAAAAAGTCCCTACGGACCTTAAGGTCCCACGAAGGGTTAATGAAAATAAGGTCAAGTATTCTACCAAGATCATTTTTAAAGTGGTTGATTTGAATAGATTCAGTGAATATGTTGAATCACAAAAATAGGATTCGACTTCATTTTTCACATTGAATGGCATTAATATTTTGTAGTCTAAACTATACTTCCATAAAATATCTCCTAAATTAAAATCTCCTAATACACAAGGCGTTTGAAGATGATTTAAGGAAGATACAATATAGTTAATATTAAACATATGGTCATTATACAAAACAAAGTCGCTATTTGGTGGTGTAATAATATCGTTCTTGTCATGCAAAGCATCTGTTTTGAGAGTTGCTGACACACAGATTTGCTCAATATTTGCTGAACTCTTCGGAAGGAGCGGGATTTCTCTGCTTACTAATTGGGATGAAACTGAAATTAAAACACTCCCACCGCCGGATGTTCCATCGCAAAGAATGCGATCTCTTCTGTATACGCTGTAGCGAGAGTCGAACAGTTCTGTTGAGAGAAAGTGGGATGTCAGCCAGGTCTCCACAAGAGCGATAACAATGAAGTCGTGCGATGCAGCAACAGAAAATAATTGGTTGGTTTTAGTGCGCAACCCGCCCGTTTTATGAAAATAAATAGGAAAATCTGAATGTGCAGTATATGAGTTTAATGCCATTGACAAAGTGGAAACGGAGCACGTACTGATGACTGTTGATACGCTGGCTGAGGTGGGCACGGAATCTCCAGTTTTCGACGAATATACGCCATGATCGAATGATCCGTCCGTGTCAGAGATCGTATTTATGACAGCTGAGTTTAGGGACAGCTTGATTGAGGAATCAGTTGATTCACTGACTGTGGTGGGCATGGAATCATCTGTCTTCGAGGAATTTGCGTCAGAATCGATTGATCCAGCAGTAGCAGGGATGGCAATAATTAAAACTGTGCTTGAGGAAACTGCTGATTCGCTGGCTGTGGTAGGCACGGAATCTCCAGATCTTGAGGAAGAGACGTCGGGATTGACTGACCCGGCGGAATAGTTGCAACATCGTTGTTGAAGTTTTTTGGCTTGGGTATGAATTTAGTCGTCCGTGGCGTCCGTGGCGTAGTTGGTTAAAGTGCGTGGCCTCTATGTCAACGAACCTGGAGACCCGGGTTCGAACCCCAGCTGCGACAGAAAATTATTTGAATTAAAATAATTTCTCTGTACGGCCGCCACCTCTCTGCAGACAATGGCAAACCTCAGAGATTTATTTATTATTTTTTATGAATTTAGTCACTCGCACCGAAAGGGGTGAGTTTTCAACTCTTTGTGGAAAACTTGGGCATATAGAGATTCAGGCACGTCAAGTTTGAAATTCATAAAATCCAGTTTAGAAATGTCTATATACGTTTAACAAGCGTTGATATTTTGTTTTTTGGATTCGCCCAGAGGCAAGAAATCTTTATAGATAGGTATGACCCGCGCCATACGCATGCACGATTTACATTCTAAGAAGTTCCCGGATCAGCTGGACTGATATAATGCACCTACGCGCTAAAACTTACCACCTATTGGCAAATAAAAGCTTCCACTAAGCACAATTGCTTGGCTTTTCACCGGAAATTAAAATTAAATAAAGAAACATTTGAAATTTGAGAATTTTTGTGCTTATGTAAACATCATAAACATCATCGAATAAAAGCACATTCTTCATAATACGAAGCAATACAAGACAACATCCAAAGTAATTTATTAGACCATATATAACCGCATTTATAATTGTTGTCATTTGGCTTGGGGCCACTGTCCAACCCAAGATCCTACGTGGAAAAGAGATGCAACTCTCAAACACCAAACATATAACAGATATACAAGTATATATTGTACAGGCACAATATATTTATATATTCGGGTCACTAAAATAAGGGAACACCGAGCTAAAGTTATTATTTGGATATGCATTTGGGCCAACGCAGGTAAAAACTTGTATGGAAAAGAGATAAACTCTGACACACCAAGCCGAGAGACACGGTATACATGGTCTCATTTCAAACTTGGAAAGCTATAGAACTAAAGATCTAAAATAATTTCATGATAAAATAAAGCAACGAAACTGAATAAAACGAAAACTTAAAGTATCTATCATATTCGATGATGCGTATTTGTTAAATCGTACAATCTACACAATTATCGCGAGTTATATTTGTTACCACAAGGAATGCGTTAAGTATTCAAATGTAATATCATTTTGCTTTTTAAGACATCCACCGAGCCAGAAAAATTTATCAAGTTCAAGTTGCCATTGAAATCATTACACATACATCGCAATGGGTCGTGAAGGGCATAATTAGGAGTGCACTGACTTAACTTAAATAGCTGGAAATGTCTGGCTCCGCTCCTAATGATGTTGAAGTATAATGAAGAAAGGAGGTATTGTGAGTCTATATCGCCACTGAGTAGTTTGTATAAAAAGGAGACATTGAGCATAATTCTTCTGCTTCTTAAGGAAGGCAAGCAAATAATTTTAAGGCGGCTTTCATAAGGGGGAAGAATAATATTGGGGGTTCCAACGATAATGTTAAGCAAAAAGTAAAAATTGTTTTTGGACCGATTCTAATGCATCGATGTGGACATTGTATTGAGGGTACCATATAACGGATGCATATTCAAGAATTGATCTTACAAGAGAGGTGTAAAGTATTTTAGTAGTGAAAGGATCGTTGAATTCTTTAGCCCATCTTTTAAAGAAACCAAGGACACCTCTAGCCTTTTTTACCACCAAATTAACTTGAAGATTGAAACGAAGTTTAGGATCCATAATTACACCTAAATCAAGAAAACTGTGTTCAATTTCTAAGTAAGTATTATTTATAGTGTAATTTATACTATTAGCAATTCGACGTGAGAATGTCATTTGCTTACATTTTTTCAAGTTTAATTTTAAAAGGTTTAAATTACACCACTCAACTAGACTTTTTGAATCCGATTGTAAGATTTTTGTTCTTCAGGCGATTTGTAAGTTAGGAAAAGTTTCACGTCATCGGCGTACATTAAGACGTTAGAGTGTTTTATTACAGAAGGAAGGTCATTTATAAACAGTAAAAATAAGTGAGGAACACCAGATGTGACCAAAATATTTTTTGACATAGAATTCTTACATAAAACTTTTTGAGAACGATTCGACAAGTACGAGTTAATCCAGTGTAATAGTTTGACGGGAAACCCAATTAGACGAAGCTTTTTCAGAAGAAGATACTGATTGACACAATTGAAAGCTTTAATTTTCTCAAATTACTTAGGTATTGCGCTTAGTTTTGCGATACCTCGGTAATTGGAAACATACATTTTTGAGCCGGATTTATGAAGAGATATTAAATAAGATTTTCTCCATATATAGGGAAAATGACCACTGTGCAAGGATGTGTTAAAAATATTTGATAGGGGAGAACACAAACTAATAGAACAATGTTTTAAAATGCAGCTCGGGATTTCGTCAGGACCAGTCGTAAAGGAAGATTTAACTTGTCGAAGGTAATGCATAACTATATTAGAATCTATTTATTACGGGGGTAATGCTCAATGGTATATCGGAGTAGGTTGCTTTAAAGCAGTTTGTCAACATGTTGGAAACTTCGATGTCGCAAGATACTTCTTTATGATTGAATTTCATAAGAGGTGGAAAGCTGGAGGTTTTTCGTTTTGAGTTGAAAAAAGTATAGAAAAGTTTCGGATTATCTTTGAATTGAGTTTTTATTTTGGCTATATAAGCAGAGTAGCATTATTTATTTAATAGCTGATATCTGTTACGACAGGAGGAATAGCAAGTGAAGTCCAAATTAGAGCCTGACTTTTTAAATTTCTTAAATAAGCGATTTTTGGAATTTTTTAAAGACTTAAGGTCATTAGTTAACCAAGGAGGGTTTAAAGGTTTGAAATTACTATTTTTTTTTTTTTTTTTTGGCACAGATAATGAGAAACATTTTTGCAAGGTATCATTGAGGAACTGTACTGAAGATTCAACATCATAAAAAGAGTACGAAGGCCTATTATTTAAAATTGGGGACCAGTCAATCCGCGCGAGAAGAGCATTAAGTTTCACATACGCTGCAGCCACACGTGACAGTAATGGCATGCCAGTTGAAAGTATTTATTAACTTCGAAAATCTTTCGAAATAAGCTAAAAAGTTTGCTGTGGCCACACGTGCCAGTAAAAGTTCATTGCAAAATGTCGTCAAAGGCAAAGGTTCTCGCAAGAATTAAAGTTCTGTATGAACTGGAGAGTTTAATGAATGAAGAAACAGAGGAAACCCCTAAAAGAACAACAAAAATTAAAACAAATAGGAGGTACTGGGTGAAACCTCTTCTAATGAAAAGGACTGAACACGATATTGAAGCCAATTTGTTAAAGGATCTTCACTGGGAGGATGATGAGAGGGATTTTAAAATGTTTAGATGTTCATCGGTTCGAGGAAATCCTAAATTTGGTGTGTAATATCAAGACGACAAGAACAAGAAAAAAAAAGTAATATCTTAATTTCAAATATAGGTTCATGGACGCTTAATAAAAACTAATACGTGCATGCGGACAGCGACAAGAACGAAGTTGGCAATCACTCTACGGTATCTAGCGACCGGAGACTCATTTAGATCCATTGAATATTTAAGCAGAGTGTCAAGAAACACAATTGGTGCGTTTGTTCCAATTGTTTTATTGGCAATTTATGAATCATTAAAAAATTTATATTTGAAGGTAATATTAAAAATATAACAATTTTAAGCCGTTTTGACAATGCGTGGTAACTTGCTAGTTTACTAGAAGTTTTTTTAGGATTTTAGTTTCACAAGCATTTAGAAAACTTCTGATAATTTTGTTATCAATATAAAACTGTACTATTTAACCCTCTGCAGCTGACGTGCTCCAAATTTAACAATATGCCTGACGTGGGGTCTAGCAGACCTCACTTTTTAACTGATTTTCTATGATAAAGTTTCTGACTGTAGCTTTCTGGACCTTTTTCCATATGACAGCAAATAATTTAAGGCTAACATAAGAATAAAATTTTCAATAAAATACGGTTTTTTAAGAGAAAAAAATTAATTTTTTTATCTTCGAATTTAACATTTGTATGCACATTTGTTCTGGATAAGTTCAATAGTCTTCAATTATGTGCAAAAACTTTGCTTCCAGGTATTATAGCTGATTTTCATTGGTGAAAATATTACATCGTTCCTTCCGGTACTTTGAGTTTAGTTGTTTTGACTTGTCACCAAAGATTTATTGAAGCTGAAAATACATTCAGAAAAAATTGGAAAGATTTTGGTATTAAATCTATTAATAATGTTGTCATTCCGAACAAACAAATGGTAAAATATTTAGGCATCAATTAAGACAAATTCTTATATTTTAATAGTCACATTAACTTACAAATTATTAAAGCAAGAAAGGCATTCTTCATGTACAAAAAATTATTTTATTCAAAATTTATTAAACCTAGAGTTGAAGTCATCTTATATCACTCTTTAATACGACCTATCTTAACTTACGGTTGCCAAATATGGTTTAACATATCCCCATCTTATATGGAAAAACTTCGCATTTTCGAAAGAAAATGTCTGAGAGCATGTACTTCCACTTATATATCTGAAAGTAGTGGCTACAAAAAATACATATCAAACAAGCTATTATATAACAAAGCCAAAGTAACTAGGGTAGATAATTTCATTATACAGCTCATTAGGAACCATATTAACAAATGCTTTCAATGCATAGAGAATAATTTAATCTTGGCACCGTATTACATCAGTGATGATTATATATATACATCGTTACAAAGCGGATATGTTCCACCTGAGGCCTTTTTGTACCTTGATAGCAAAGGATATATTCTAAACGCAACCGGCATTCCTATATTTTACCACATATATAGACGAGCCAATAACAAATCTATACATTGCAAAGAAATGACAGCACAAAATCGCAGATTTGACTTAAGTATCTATATAAAAGATAAAAATATAAATCGAAACTTAAATATTAAAAAGTATTGGTGGCTAACTCAATAACTTCAGCTTCTTAATTTTATCCCTTGACTTTTGCCCGAAAGACTTCTTTAAAATATCAATGTAATATTTTTTTCAAATTTTTCTTTGCATTCAATCTTATTTAGTACATATATATTTATATACTGTATAGTTTTATTAAATAAATTTAAAAATTAAGTATTTTGCATAAAAATAATAAATATACTTGAGAGCTCGAATATGGGACAGTGTATAATAAGTTCTTGTTGTTATTAAACTGTTTGTTTATTTATAGTAAGAAAGATTATATGAATTTGGTTTAAATAAACATTAAAAAAAAAAAAAAATACATCGAGCTCTATGAACTATCAAAGAGTTCTATAACCCCCATTTTTAAATAGGAATTTTCCAACTGCTTTTTTTTTAAAGAACAAAGGAAAAGACCCAACGGTTTAAAATCAATGCTTAATATAAGCTTTTATTTTCGATTTTAAAAAATGTGTGTTTTTTATGTTTCGATTTTAAAAATAGTGTGTGTTTTTATGTGTCAAAAGAAAAGCTTATGTCAGCAGCAGAAATTGCTGTTAAAATATCTGTAAAAGATGTTGCATGTTCCGGTTTTTTTTTTAACGGTGTTGAAGCATTTTCATTGTAATCTAATGAAGTTATTAAAGGTGATCGAGTGCATTCCACTGGGCTGGTTAAATGAGCTGTATTGAATTTGGCGAAATTAGATGAACTGTCAGAAGCTGATTGAGTTGCTGGTAGTGGAATAAATCTTATTTCTTCGTAGATTTTTCAATTTACGTTGCGTCAACAAATTTTGAATCTCGCCCATTAACGGGTATGAATCTTCATCATTAAATTTTCTGAGCTGCTTAGCAATGCTTGTTCCAAAAGCAGTAAATTCGTCATTATCCTTGTCAATTAATTTGTCCAAAGCGGCATTAAACTTTGACTGTTGTTCTGTTCTTTGAGGTTTAGGGGGTTCAGGAACCGTATTTTCTTTTCTATGACGTTTAGAAGGTCCTGGCTCAGAACATTCTCTTGTGCTATAATCACTTTCTTCCGCGACGTAGTCTTCAAAATTAAATATAAGTACACAATATAATCATTGAAAGATATAAAAGATCTTTTAAATATATAAAAAAAGAATTTATATATATTTTCTTTTCAGGTCCCTGGCACAGAAAGAGAGTGGAAGGAGATTGCAGATGATTTCCGAAACATTTGGCAATTTCCACATACCCTTGACGCTTTAGACGGAAAACACATCCGTATAAAAGCTCCATCAAACAGTGAATCACAATTCTATAATTTTAAGGGGTTTTTTAGTATTGTACTTTTTGCGTCTGTAGATGCGCATGGACGGTTTTCTTTTATAGATGTTGGTTGCAACGGTAAAGCTTCCGACAGCACAATATACCAAGATGGTTATTTGCATACCGCTTTGGAAAGGGGAGAACTAAAAATTCCGCAAGCCGAACAGCTTGTTCTGGGACAAGGCAACAAAGTGCCGTACTATTTTATTGGAGATGACGCTGAGGTTTGTGAAATAATGCTGGTGTGTTGACCGGCCACCAACGCAAACCTGCCTTAAAAAATTTGTCAACGAAAGACTTGTTGAAATCCACCGACCACTCCAGTAATCCAATAAAAAAACTGATTTCGATTATAAAAAAACTTTAATATAATTCTTAACTTATTTCTAGCAAGACCTCTGTGCTTGCACACTTCTGATCCGTCTTCGACTGACTCAACAAACAAGAAAAATATGAAAAAAACTAAATGATAAACTGCTTTACTCATAACTTACATGTACATAAAATCTTAACCTTGAGCTTAGCAAAAAATAAAAAAATGTATATGATAACGGGTTAAAAATTCATTTGTATATAAGAATAATAAAGTCCTTTCAAGGGCTGAAATGGCCAGTTATTTATATTTATTTATTTTTTTTTATATAAGAGTAATTGAATTTCGAATTAGTGTTGCCAGAAAATGATTTGCTGAAGGTTGCCAGGAAAATTATTTGCTTTTTTTGTTTTTTTTTTTTTTTTTTTTTTTTATAACCGCCACACTACTTCCCCTCCAGTGAATTTGTCACGAAAATCTGTTTGTGGCTTTTATTATTCGACCACTTTTTGAAACTGGAGGTGGCTTAAATGTAAGCGATTTCCTTACATTAGTTTTTCTAATTTGATTTTGTTGTTTTAAAATACTAAGTCGATTCCTACTAATATTTTTTAACTTCGTGGTTGGTTTATTTAAGTTATTTTGATTATGATTTGATTTAAGATAGGTGTCACAATTTTTTTCAATAGGGGCGTTTTTACTCAATTTTTTCTCATTGTGTTTTTGGACATCATTTTTTGGCAAGTCAATTTCGCTGTTATCAATAAACGCTGATTTTAAACGGTCGATTGCAACCTCTTGCTTCTTCCCACGAATCTCAATGATATAGGTTGATTGTTTTCTTTTCAATACTTTATACGGACCATTGTACGGCGGTGTAAGAGGTGGTGATACCGCGTCGTTACGAAGGAAAACATGAGTACTTGAACTCAAGTCATTCTTGACAAAAATTTTTCGCCGTGTATTATGATTTGAGGTTTCGCTCGGTTTTACATTTTTAAAAATGGTTATCAAGTTTTTGACATAATCACTTTGAGGGATCTCTTTTGCCGATTTATCAAAAACTCACCGGGCAATCTAAGTGAAGTGCCATACACTAATTCAGAAGGAGTTGCTTGTATGTCTTCTTTAATGGTCGAACGATGACCCAATCAAATGGTAGGTAAGCAATCTACCCAATCGTTTGCATTGTTGCATTTTAGAGCTGATTTAATTGTTCTATGTAAACGTTCAATAATACCATTGCTTTGCGGATGATACGAAGTAGTACGGTAATGCTTGATACCCAAAATTTTCGTCAATTCGTTGAATAACGTGAACTCAAACTGTCTGCCACGATCAGTTGTTATATTGCGTGGGATACCAAATCGAGAAATCCAACCAGTCATTAGAGCTTTTGCTACAGTTTCGGCGGAAATGTTACCGATTAGAATCACTTCTGGCCATCTCGTATAACGGTCAATACATGTGAGGCAATAATTATAGCCACGAGAGCTAGGAAGCGGACCAATAAGGTCAATATTAATATGACTAAATCGTTCGTCCGGAATTAAAAATTGTCCCAATGGTCGTTGATTATGTCGACTGACTTTGGCTTTTTGACAATTTATGCATGCTTTTGCCATACGATTACAGACTTGTTTAATGCTTGGCCAAACAAACCTATCGGTCATTGCTTTAATTGAAGATTTAATACCTGGGTGATTCAGATTATGAATTAAATTATAATATATTAAAATATTTAAAATATTATACGTATGGTCTATTTTTATTACTTGCTGTGTCACAGTAAATTTTGAATTTGGTTCCTGGTATTTGCAGGAGTTGTAATTTCAAACTACATTCAGTGTCATTTAATAATGCTTTTAAGTCGTCACTATTTTGTTGCTCTTTTTGCAAATTTTCGTAATTGACTGTGTGAATTTCGGAAACTTCGGGATTTTCAATACGAGACAACATATCAGCGATGAAATTATTTTTCCCAGACACATGTTGAATATCAGAAGTGAATTGTCCTATAAAATCGATATGAGTCAGTTGACGAGGCGAACATTGCTCTAGTTTTTTGTTAAACATTGAAACAAGTGGTTTGTGATCGGTGTAAATTGTAAATTCACGACCTTCCACCTGTGTGCGAAAATGCTTGAGAGCTTGATACATGGCAAGTAATTCGCGATCATACGCACTATATTTCTTTTGTGTCTCTGTCATGCGTTTGGAATAAAACCCGAGAGGCTCATGTGTGTTATTAACAATCTGATGCAAAGCTGCGCCAACTCGAAAATTAGAAGCGTCGACGAAAATGCATAATTTTGCAGTGGGGCATGGATGTGCCAATACGCGTAAAGCTTCTGCCTTTATTTCGGATTTGCATGCCTCAAAAGCTTTAATTGCAACTTCATTCCAAACGACAGGTGTTTTGTCTCTCTTTTTATTGCCCGTTATTAATTTTTGTAAAATGCCTTGGTTTTCACAAGCATTTGGTAGACATCGTCGATAATAATTTAATGAAGCAATGAATTGTCGTAAGTCCTTGGCGATTAACAGCAATTCAATGTTCATGATGGTTTCTACTTTTTTATCGATTGGTCGAATGCCTTTTTCAATGGTTCCTTGACGCAACTTGTAATTATATCATCAATATATTTGAAAACGAATGGAAGGCCCTTCAAAACTTGATCAATAAAACGTTGAAACGTTTGACTTGCGTTACGTAAGCCAAAAGGCATTCGTACAAATTCAAACAACCCGAAAGGTGTTGTTATAGCTGTCTTTGGAATGTCAGATTCGTATACGGGAATCTGGTGGTAAGCGCGTGTCAGATCAATTTTTGAAAACACTATGCAACCGTGAAGGTTGATTACGAAATCTTGAATGTTTGGAATGGGATACCGATCAGGAATCGTGACGGAATTAAGCCTTCTAAGGGGTGTTTTTTTTTTAGGGGTTTGTTTTTCGAATAGAGATAAAACTGGCATTTTGTGGTCAAATCTGGCAACTCTAATGTCATTTATGTTCAGTTTGGTTTGCCATTTCATCATGAACAGGTTGACAAAAGAACAACGCTTGCAAATCGTGCAAATTTATTTCGAAAATAATGGTTCAGTTCGCGAAGTTTACCGCAAGCTCCGTCCATTTTATGGTCGACATAATCGTCCATCAGAGCAATTAATTCGGTTAACCATGGGTCGTTTTCGCACTACGTTTACTCTATGTGATAATACGCATCCGCAGAGACGTCGAACAGTGCGCACCGAAGAAACAATTGCCACTGTAGAGCAAAATGTTGAAGAGGACCCGAATGAATCGATTCGCCACCGTGCACAGCAATTGGAGCTTTGTCCCTCAACTTTATGGAAGATTTTGCGCAAAGATCTTGGCTTACGACCTTGCAAGATCCAGCTTGTGCAAGAATTAAAGCCGTGAGACCATGCAATGCGTCGTGATTTTGGTGTATGGGCCGAAAATGAGATTGATCTCGATGCTGATTTTCATCGCAAAATTTTGTTCAGTGATGAGGCTCATTTTTGGTTGAATGGCTACGTCAGCAAGCAAAATTGCCGCATTTGGAGTGAAGAGAATCCACATGAGATCCTTGAGACGCCATTACATCCACAAAAACTGACTGTTTGGTGTGCTCTATGGGCTGGTGGAGTCATTGGGCCATACTTCTTCCGAAATAATGCTGGAGAGTCAGTTACCGTTAATTGAGACCGGTATAGAGCCATGATAACCGACTATTTTGTTCCCGAATTGGATGGCATGAATGTCGATGAGTTGTGGTTCCAACAAGACGGCGCTACATGCCACACAGCGCACGTCACAATCGATTTATTGAAGGAAACATTCGATGAGCGCATAATTTCGCGGAATGGACCTGTCAATTGGCCACCAAGATCGTGTGATTTGACACCATTGGGACTTGGAGGCCAACATTCGTGGCGTTATTGCCGACATACGGCCCCATATGCTCGAAAAAGTGGTTGAAAATTGGACCTGTAGAATTGGCTTTATTCGAGCCAGCCGCGGCGGCCACATGCCCGAAATCATATTTAAACATTAATGGCATAAAATTATCCTTCCAATAAAGCCAAATTGATGGACATTAAAACGATTTTCTTGTGTTTTATTTCAATTCAAAGTTCTATACCTCTAAAAAAAACACCCTTTATAATCGCCACAAGGACGATCAGTTCCTGAATCCTTGCTTACCACATGCAATGGAGTAGCCCAGGGTGATTTAGATGGTCTGCAAATACCGACTTCCACCATGTATTCAAACTGCTTTCTTACTGAGTCGTATTTTTCTGGTGTTAATCGTCGTGCTTTCGCGTAAACTGGTGGACCTTTAGTGTCAATATGATGAAATACGCCAGTTAGATTCTCGTTATTTAAATGATTTTAATCTGGTGGCAAGGTTATTTCATGATAATCAAATAATAACCTTCCATATTGAGAATGAAAATAAAAGTTATCTTTGCACAGTGTTGTTATATTTATTTCATTGCAAGATACTACTTTAACCAGCATCCATCGTTTGCATCAAATTGATGCAAATTTATTGAAACGCATTCATATATTAAAAACAAATATGCATATTTAAATTCAGAATTTTGGCTACCTTCCTAAAATATCAAAATAAAGAAGTGAGCAGTTCTACAGTTAGAGATAGATGTATCAGCATCAAATTGATGCACAACGTACTTTTCGTTTCTAGAACCGTTTGATGAGAGTTTGGTCATTGAATCAATCAATCTCTGATTTTTAGATCTACTAATAAATTAAATTTTTCCAAAAAATCAGCGCCTATAATTGGTTTTGTTACATCCGTAATAATAAACGAGAATTGAAAACTACGACGTAAGCCTAGGGAAACTGTTAAAATTTTTTGACCATACGTATTTATTTTTGTACCATTTGCTGCATATAAAATATTTGCAAATGAATTGTTTTTTAATTTGTCTTTGAGAGTTGGTGGAATAATAGATAAATCTGAACCGGTGTCGATTAAAAAACGGTTGTTGGACAGTTTATCATAAATTAACAGTCGGCGGCTTGTGTAACTACCTGCCGTTTCTGCCGCCATTGAATACGGCACGTTTAGTTTTTTGAATTAAAATTGGAATTGAACTTGCACCAATCAGTGCATTTGCGTGCGTTTTCACTGAATTTGAAATGAAACCAACACTGATCATATTTTTGATCGTTATGTTTCCTATCGTCATACTCCCGTTTGGCACATTTGTTGCGAAAACGAGTACTTGAGCGAGAACGTGAACGTGAACGATCGATTTTTTTATTAATTTCTTCGATTTGTTTTGACAACGTGGCAATTTGGAAACCAAAATCATCGTGTTGGACCGCATTGACACTTGAAAAATGAGACGCTGGAGAAATTGTCGAAATACATGGAGCGTCGAATTTAATTCTGTCTTGAATTTTGTCAGCAATTTCTGCTTTTTGCTTTAACGGTGTATCAACACCGACAATGACTGCACTAATCGTTTGTGGCAATTTGGCTGACCAGAGTGTTTTAAGAATTTGATCTGAAACCATGCCTTTTGATGTTTCGCGCATTTTGCGTAGTAAAACAGATGGTTTTTGATCACCTAAATCCATGCCAATTAGTAGTTGTTTTAACCGTGACTCATCAGAATGTTGGAATTCTTTGATGAGTATACTTTTAATTGCATTGTATTTGTTTTCATTGGGTGGTTTGCGGATTATATCAGCAACCACGTCTAAATATTTTGGGTCCAATGATGAAACAACCAAGTCGTATTTTGTTTGGTCGCGAGTGACACCATTATTGCGAAATTCTGACCTATGGGAATAAAAAATTGGTATCTTAGTTGATACTTTGAATGTTTCGATATGTGAATTTTGAAAACGAAGATTGGAATTTATTGATTCTTGTCGATTTAGTTGGTCGCGTAATTGAGAACAAGTATTCATAAGATTTGCCATTTGAAATTGAAGTTGACTTATAGTTTGAGCATCATTGGCATTACTTAAATCATTCGTATTGTATTCAACGCCCCGTGTATCATCGGAAGCGTTAAAAGGTGGCAATTGAACTTCATTGCCTAAATCAAGCAAACTTTGATTTAATTCGGTACTCATATTTCCCTTGTGTTGGTACCGGCTTTTAAATTAAATTTTTGATATGATTGCCAAAAAATTATGTTTTACACTGTTTGAAAACACGGAACCCAAGAAAATAAAATATTATAAATGTATATATAGCTACTATACGTTTGATAAGAAATACACTTTAAGTTATACGTCAAGACTACTTTATATGAATAAATGAAGCAAACCACGTTGTCCATCATTTGAAAAATCTTGATCGGAATTTGTTGAATCGCTTAACCTTTGAGAGCTCTTGAATTTCGTTAGACTTCCCTAACGGTGTCCCACGATGGAAGAATGTTGATATCATGTACAATTTTTTTGATCCGATGATGTACAAATTACGGCCAAGTTATATAGTTGATGATTTTATCAGAAGTTATGAATTTTTAATCGCAATTGGGGAACAATTTCAGTTGAATATTTTACGTCCGTGGATTTCTACACCATAGAGTGGGTGTTTTTTTCCGTCGGGATCACCAATGAGGTTTGTGAAATAGTGCTGGTGTGTTGACCGGCCACCAACGCAAACCTGCCTTAAAAAAATTTTCAACGAAAGACTTGTTCTTTTGTTGGAGACGCACTCCAGTAATCCAATAAAAAAACTGATTTCGATTATAAAAAAACTTTAATATAATTCTTAACTTATTTCTAGCAAGACCTCTGTGCTTGCACACTTCTGATCCGTCTTCGACTGACTCAACAAACAAGAAAAATATGAAAATAGACTAAATGATAAACTGATTTACTCATAACTTACATGTACATAAAATCTTAACCTTGAGCTTAGCAAAAAATTAAAAAATGTATACGATAACGGGTTAAAAACTCATTTGTATATAAGAGTAATTGAATTTCGAATTTGTGTTGCCAGAAAATGATTTGCTGCCATATAGTAGGTCCCTGAAGCTGAGTGTCCCTCAAGAGATTTATAATTACAGGATATGTCGTGCGAGAATGGTAGTAGAATGTGCGTTTGGGAGATTGGCAAAGCGATTCGGCATATTCAATCGACCAATAGAAGTTTTGCCATCTACTGTGGACTTAATTGTAATGGCGAGTTGTGTTTTGCACAACTACCTCACAAAACTAAAAACAAGACCAATGTCATGCGATTTTGAAGCAGAGAGCCCAGCCCAAATATTTGGTTCTATTGGACCACAGGATACCACAAGCTTTAAGTATGCCATAACATAATCTTGGATTCAAGTAATATGTGTGCCGAATTTGAGTTAAATCCGTCCAGCCGTTATGATTTCTTGGCTATTAAAAGTAGCCTGAATTGGCAATTCCCATACAAAATTACCAATTTTGATTTTTGAAATTATTCAGCTGTTCCTTCGATTTTTTTGTAATGTTTTTTAAACCACATCTGTATTAAGGCAAATTAATAATAAAAAAAAATTATTACGATCGGCCCAGCCATTTCCGAGTTTTAGCAAGACTAACGCGCACTCATTTGATTTTCATATATATAGATTTTTATCTTAATACACATGATACTTTTTTGGTCGATCTTATTTCGATAAAATAAATAATTTCTATATTTTGGTCAAAAAAAATGGATTTTTTTTCTGATCTAAAAAATAATGATCACAAAATGATTTTTATTCCTGATTGAAAAAATAACGAGATTTCTTTTGGTACACTAAGGGAAAAAATATTAAATTTATCCAAAAACTTTTTTAATTTATCCAAGAAGCGAGTCATTTTTGCACCAATAACGGATTTACTTAAATCGACTACGTAAATATTTAAAATTTATTAAAATACTTTTTTAATTAAATAAAATATTAAAATATTTAAACAGAATTAAAAAATGTATTAAAATTATGCACAAATATATTTAAATATATTTCAAATATTTACTATTTGAAAATAAAACTATCGCATTTAAGGAAAATTTATATAAAAATATTGAAATTGAAAAACAATTTATTTGAATATTTCCCACGAGCTGCGTCCATATCAAACGCCATTTAGTGGTATATTTTCTTTTCTTTTTGTGAAAATATGGTTTGTGAGTCCGGTGGTGAGTGCGATGCATGATGAAATCATGTAGAGTGGAGTGATATTCTTGAGAAAATACCGAGTTGTCACTGCACCTTACATGAATTCATCATGCATCGCACTCACCACCGCACTCACAAATCATATTTGCCAAATATCCATAATATATTACCCTTGAAACATTAACTAAATGAGAACTATAAGACCTGCAACTGCTGCTGCTGCTTGGCGGCTGCTTGGCAGCTGTATGGAATATGTGTGTCAGTGTGTGGCATAAATAAAATTTAAATACGGGAAAAAAACGAGTTTTAAGGAAAATATTTGATTTATCCACGTAAATATTAAAATGAAATATATACTCAGGCGTGGATAATGTTAATATGCGTTATTTCCCTTAGTGTAGGGAAAGTGAAAATATTTGAAGAGTTTCTGCCGATAAAAGCTCCCAGAATTCCTTCCAAATCGAGCCGTCTAATTTCGTTTACATCCATTAACCTGGTTTGAGTTAACTTACCTGGTTTGAGTTATCGCAAGTCTTCCGAGTAACGATGGAGGTATCAAGAAAACTCATCTCATCGCACCAAAAAACTGTAGACACATGCATCGATTCTGCAGCTGAACCAGATTTCTTTCCATAAACTATCTTCTTTTTTTCCGAAGTGTAGGAGCCTCGCAGTGCTCGTATTTTTTTTTTTTTTTTTTGATAATGTCAACCGGGAAGCACATTTCGTTGGCAATTTCCTCTGTTGCTTTACCCTTGAGGTCACTCCATCTGTAAGATATACTGGACATGTTCCATAAAAGCTCATGTGAGCGATAAAGTTCAATTAATTTTATTATTTGCTCCTTTGTTAGTTTCAGATCCATTTTATTTTTGACATTTAGTTTTTTTTTAACTTTTGTTCAGTGTTGCTTAGTATGAAAACACAGCACCAAACTTAAATGGGAGAAAAATGGGGAACAAATAAAGTTGTAACATATAAATTAAGTTTAATTCAACTCTATTAATTAAACTATTTCATATCATATTTTATGTGTTAATAATGGCAATTAAAATAATTACATATATTTTACTACAAGACATGAAAGGAAAATACAGACTTAAACTTCGAATGTTTTAGGGAGAAAACACAACACTGCATTTCCTACTTTGATGTCTTCGCTGACTGTGGTTGTCAAAATTCACTGTCTCTGTAAAAGTTGTTGACAGCCAGTACTGGCTGTCTATGTCAGAGTGTGAGTGTATTAGTGAAAAAGTGAGAGTGTATTGAGTTTTTCGAACTGTTACTGGCACGTATGGCTAGGGGGTTAATAAATAAAATTGCCTAGTTTTGAATGAAATTATAAATTTATAGGTTCTTAAAGGGATTTATCATATTTTTACCTTTTTATGGGCAATGGTTCTAGATTATGGATTGCCAGGAAATAATATGAATATATAAGTATTTTTATAAATCAATTTTAATTACATTTTTATTTTTGAAAACAATGCAACTTAAAAAACTATTCGTGTTCATAAGAATTCATTACATAAGAAAACAAAACGAGATTTATTTAAGTCTTACCATGATGATGATTTAACTTTATAAAGGAGGTAGGCGCCCGTAGTCGTAGTGACAGAGATCCTTCAGTGGTTTACGTAGACACCTGCCGTAAGGGCTTAATTCCACGGTGCCCCTTGACACGAGGAGTCGTGGTTCATGGAAATGATACCCAGAAAATTAATTTCCTGTGTTTTACCTCCATGACTCCAGACGCGACCAACGCCCCATTATAGTAGTTTCAATACCGGATACACACCACACTTAAGTTGTATATTTAAATTAATAAATATACTGTATGGATAGTTACCAGCATTGGAACGCAACAGTACCAATCATGGACGGCTAGTGTTATCACCATCCACAATTATCGGTTAAAAACGAGACCCATCTAAAATCTCTGACAATTTGAGGAATTGCCACCCGGTTGTAAACAAACGCAACTCCACGCCAGACCACCATAGGTCTTGTTCGCGACATTGAACTACCACAGCCAGCACGAAACTCCCCGAAGGGCCAGCCCACAATAGTCACCCTGGCAAAAGGTTCCACGATGAATAACCATATCAATATCACCAACTTATCAGCTGGTAAATGAAGTATTCCTCTAATACTTATATTTGACTGTGACGTCCTGTCACTAAATTGTACTTGGCTAGGCAAAATAAATTTACCTCTTTAGTATAACCAGTACAACGTACTGTTATTATACTACTCCTCCTCCGTAACGCATTTCATTAACAAGTAACTAATTTGCGTAATTTCGAACGTACCGTCGTTAGCACAATTTAATGTGAAAACTAGGGTAACGTCTCAACAATTCACCTATTTCCGAAGATACAGGCATTTTCTAGTGTTAAACACTAACTTTACGCTCCAACTGAGGTCGATGATATATCAACGGCTACTCTATGTGGATGACTATTCCCGTGCTAACAAATTATTTGTTGCTTTTGCTACTGCATTCATAGGTATTAACGCCACTATTGCTATGTGCATATAGTCCAACCTACTCCAAGATTAAGCCGTGACACACAGCAGGCTCAAGGTGGGCCTTTTTCTTTTTACACAGATATAAAGGTCAAAAGGATTAGAAAACCCCCTTATATCTGCAACCATCCTCCTTTATCCTGGCTTTGGACAGGCTGCTCGTGAAAACAGGCGGAGTTAGTCGTAGTGACAGTCGGACAGACAGATGGACATGGCTCTGACATTTATGTATACTTATTGCTATACCTGACACGCCTACATTGGGCCGTTACAAACAGCCCTCGTTGCACTGTGTAACGAGGGATGAAAACAAAATAGAAAGAATTGTCGAATCAAGCCAAATTAAAGCATAAAAACACTTTGGAGCAAATGAGATGCGTTTGTTACGCCCAAAAGGCGTGGCTGGCATAGAAAATTCAAATCAATAAAAATATCAAAATATAATCAAAAATATGCTTACGTTTTTTACTAACTTACACCCAAACCGGTTAGTCCGCCTACAGGCGGGGTGCCTTTTTTTATCTGGAAGCCAAACTACTTATCGATTATAAGTAAATTCATTTTCGACCGTCTATAAATTAATATATCTCTTCTTCTCCTTTAACCCCTCGTGGGGCATAGGGCGACAATATGCATACATAAAATTATTCGTATTCGTAATGTTCATCGAATAGACGTGCTTTATTTTGGGTCCAGCCAGTTTAACGCGATTTTGTTGATAAATTGATCTAACAAGTTAAATTTAAATCACCACCTGCCCAAGAATTAATTATCTTTTGTTTGGTTTCATTATCTTCTCGAAAATCGTTATATTTATTCTTAAATTCGATTTATTATTAAAAATTAATATGTCTACAATGAAAAATACACGAAGTGCTACAAGCAGCCGCAAAATTGCTGCGCCGGTGACACCCGTTGGCAGACCGCATGACTCATCTACCACAACTTCGGAAACAAACTGGAATATGCAGCTGATCAATATACGTGAGAGCATTGTTGATCAGCTTTCTGAAGCGATAGCGGCGTCTGAGGAGAGGGTGATGCAGAGGATTGGGGAAGTGTCAGCTGAGCTTTCCAACATGAGGACCATCATGCGCAATTTGGGAGAAAGAGTTTCTTTTGTTGAAACTGCATGTGCTGAAATCGGTATGTTGAAAGAGAGCATAGTAGACATAAATAAGGAACTGGAAAATTACAAAGTAAATACTGCGACTAAAACTCCGCAATCTGCTGTTCTTGATGGTGAAGTGAGAGCGCTGAAGTCTCAACTTGAAACTTTTGAGAGTGATGCCATTTCCATGGATGTCGTCATCAACGGAATTCCTCCTGCTTCTGATGAGAACCTTAGCGGCATTTTTAGTAGAGTCTGCTCACTAATTAAATGTGACTCTCTGAGACTACGTGACATTTTTAGAGTGCGTAGCAAAAACAACAACAGAAATGCAGTGATTATTGCTAAGCTTGGCTCTACTTATGAGCGCAACTGCATGTTTAAAGCTCTCGCAGCATTTCGCAGGACTAATAAGCGCCACCTCACACTCAGCGACATCGGGTGTGGTGGAGGTGAACGTTGTTACATAAACGAAAGTTTAACCAAAACAAACCGCGAAATAATGCTCTAGTTAAAGAGGGAGAAGAAACTTGTTTCTGTTTTCTCTATGCGTGGGCGAGTGTTTGTAAGAGCATCTCGTGATGGTGAGGCTGAATTAGTAAACAACAAAGAAAGCGTGGACCGCGTCGCTGGAACCCTAAGCTAAGATATAATAAAGTTATGATTAGTGTTTTTCTAAAAATACTTGCGTTAATTTGTATCTCCTGTTGTATACTCCACATTATTTTCTCTCTCTTTACTATACTTCTCTATTTAAATATCTCGCTGTATTGTTTAACTCTCGCTGTTTAAACCTATATGTCTTTTATTTAATCTATTTTTCTCTACTTAGTGATCTCATGTTTGTAGTTGGTTCGCTGTATGTTTGTTTTGATACATTCTGATGCAATATCTAATGGTGCTGTAGATAATCATAAGGCTCTCATCAATGTTTTGTGTAGGCAGTTCATTGGCCTAAATGTTGTCTATTTTAATGCTAGGAGCTTAAATGGGCTAAAGCTTGACAGCTTTAGATATATTTTCGATAATACGTCTGTGGACGTAATCTGTGTCTCAGAAACTTGGTTCAAAAGCGAATTTCCTGACTGTCACTATAATTTGAATGGATTTAAAATGTTTCGCAATGATAGGTGTGGTAGAAGAGGTGGTGGTGTGGCTGTTTTTTGTAAGTCCAATCTTAATGTTAAATTTGTTAGTAAAAATATGTCTGTTGATGCCTGTGAGTTCCTTAATGTTGAAATTTTTGATAATAGCTCTAAAATATTAATATCATGTGTTTATAATCCTCATCGTTGTCATAGCATAGAACCATTTTTTTCTGATATAACAAGTAAAATTATTGATTATGATTTCTTTTTTGTCTGTGGTGACTTCAATGTTAATTTGTTGCATAATGACTCTGTTAGAGGAATCTTTGACTACCAATCTTCCTTGTGTGGATTGAAAATTGTGAATAATCATATTCCTACGCGATATATGCATGGATGTGCACCTAGTCTTCTTGATGTTTGTTTAGTCTCTGATATCTCTGTACTTCGTAAATTTGACCAAATTACCTTCCTGTCAGATCATGATTTACTTTTCTGTTGTCTTAACATTAATATAGGTAGAATCTCTCCTGTTAGTTTCTCTTATTATGACTTTAAATCAATAGACTTGACTGCCTTATTTCAAAACTTAGCAGGCTTCCAATGGATGATTGCTGGTTTTATGACTCGGTAGATGACAAACTAAATGTATTCATGGAGAAATTAAATGTTATATTTTCACATCATGTCCCATTACGTAATGTTCAAGTCTCAAATAATTGTTGTCCGTGGTTTACGCGTCGTGTGTTAGCTTCTGTTAGACTAAGAAACAAACTTCACTCTAAATGGAAAATTAATCCATCAAGCGCTAATTGGGAAGAATTCAGAAGGGCTCGTAACACTGCCACTGCCACGATCCGACAAGCAAAGATCAATTTCTTTAATTCCAAGCTAAATCCTAACTTAAATTCCAAAGTATTATGGCAGAATATCAAAAGGTATAGAGTGTTTAATAAAAATACCAGTGAGTGTAACTTAAATCCGGATGAGCTAAATAATTTCTTCTTAGCAAGTGGAAGCCATACCTCAGCAATTAGTTTAAACGGTGGTGAGTTGCCAGAATTTACTAGTAATTTTATGTTTCCTGCCCTTGAATTCACTTCTGTAAGTGAGGAATACGTTACTAAATGCTTAATGAATATCAAATCTAATGCTGTTGGTATCGTTGGTATGCCAATTAAGTTCATAAAATTAGTATTACCATTCATAATTTCGCCTCTTACTCACATCATAAACCACTGCTTAACATGTTCACAATTCCCTGATTTGTGGAAGGCAGCCACAGTGCTACCTGTGGCTAAAACTTCATCTGCCTCTGTACCAAATGACTACAGGCCTATCAGTATATTGCCTGCTCTGGGAAAAGTTTTTGAGACTGTCATAGCGAACCAAGTATCGGAATACCTAAAATCAAATAAGCTTTTATCACCTTTTCAGTCTGGTTTCAGAAATGGACACAGTTGTGCTACTGCAGCGGTTAAAATCCTTGATGACATCAGAATTCAATATGATAAGAATAGTCTTACTCTGCTATGTCTTGTCGACTTCTCTAAGGCTTTCGATTCAGTCAATCATTCACTCCTTTGCAAGAAACTTAGAAATTACTTTAAGTTTAGTTCAAGTTCCGTTAAGGTAGAGTCCAACGAGTTAAAGTAGGCAACGTATACTCGTCTCTAAGAGATGTTGAGACTGGGATTCCTCAAGGGTCCATTCTGGGTCCACTCCTCTTCTCTATCTTTATTAATGACATTTTTTCGGTTTGTAAATATGCTTCTGTACATGCTTACGCCGACGACATTCAACTCTATCTCTCTCGACCTACCGGACTCCTTGAAGACTTGACCTATAGACTAAACTATGACTTGACTCTGTTAAATAGTTGGGCTAATACTAACTTACTTCTTATCAATCCCATAAAATCAAAAGTTCTACCCATTGCCAGGAGCGACTCTTGCTTTATTGATATCCCTCCCCTCTTTATTGGAGCACAGCAACTTGAACTTGTGTTCAAAGCTAAAAACCTAGGATTTATATTTAATTCTAACTTGACTTGTATTGATCATATTAATGATACAATAAGGAAAATTTACGGAACTTTACGTTATTTACGCACTTCTTCTAACTTCACCCCTCTTGAAACTCGTCGCAGACTAGTTGTACAATTAATAATGCCTCATATCACATTTTTTGACGTTGTATATAGTCAGTTGGACTCACAATCCCAACACAAACTCCTTGTGGCATTTAATAGCTCTGCTAGATATGTGTATGGAGTCAACCGCTACGATCACATCTCTTTAAGAAGTAAAAATATTCTAGGCTGTGGTTTGCTTGAATACCTAAATGTCCGCAACGCAACATTTCTACACAAACTTATACATACCCAAAGCCCAGAATATCTTTTTGCTAAACTGCAGTTCTTCCAGTCAGAACGTGCGACAAACCTTATTGTTCCTAGGCATAACTATGTAAACAGTAGCAGATTCTTCTTCATCAGCACCATTAGACTTTGGAATTCACTACCTAACTCTCTAAGACAAATAACTTCTCGGACCAGCTTCAAACATGCTATCTTCAGCTATTATAAATCTTTAAATCAATAAATCTATTCTTTTATTTCTGTGCTATTCTCTGATTTTATCTGTGCTCAAATCTTTCTCTCTCTTTGCTCTGTTCTCTCTCTTTAATTTGAACTTTTATCAGATAGGTCTTGTATTACTTAATAGTTAATAAGATTTTTATTTATTCAATCAATGTTAGGTTAGTTTTAAGTTAATCAATGTTAGTTTTAAGTTAATTTTCTATTTAAAAAAATTCAACCAGTGTTCAAGTGTTCATGTCTATTGCAGTACTATAAAAGACTAAGTCTTAATGTACACCATTATAAATGAATAAATAAATAGAAGTTAGGTGTTTATTCAAAAAAAAAAAAAAAAAAAAAAAAAAATTAGCCGGCTAGAGGGTTTAATACAAATTCTAGATGTTTGATAGATTTTCTGATGAAGCCCTTTAGCAAGGCCGAAATTGCAATAAAAATTTAGCTAGTGATGATTCTTATGCTATGTTTCCATCTCCTCGAAATCTTGCGATTTTGAAAAAGTGATTTCAAAATGTTTCCATCAGGCATATAATGACAGCTAGATTTCATTTGACAATTAAGACTTCATTTGCTTGCTTAAAATTGGTTGATAATTGTTTTTTTTTTAATCATTAATCAGTTGTCATTGCCAAATGTCAGTATGATTATTTTAAGACAAGCTGAATAGGGCTGGATAGTGATGTATAACTTTTCAGGGATGCTGCATAGCATTTGATGAGATTTATTATAAGATTTTGTTGAAATCTAGAGATTTTGGAATCTTGAACTTGTATGAAAATCTCACTAGATTTCAATGTAGATTTAACGAAATCTCACAAAATCTCAAGATTTTGAGGAGATGGAAACGTGGTATTATAAATCCTCCTTGTTGCCTCTTTGGAACTTTGGATGTTAGAATCAAATTTACAAAAAATTTCACCACAACGAATTGCGATAACATTTTCTATAGTAGAATTTTCGATAGAATCCGAATATCGTAGTGGTTTTTTTTTTTCGATTGGCCCCAATTTTTTAAGGAAATGGCAAAATTCAAAAAATCCACTATTGGGAACACATACTTCACATAAATGCTTGTAAAAACTTACATATACACTTTTTCATTTTAATTTAATTGC
Organism: Pherbina coryleti; assembly: GCA_943735915.1. Classification (NCBI taxonomy): domain Eukaryota; kingdom Metazoa; phylum Arthropoda; class Insecta; order Diptera; family Sciomyzidae; genus Pherbina; species Pherbina coryleti. Next base: position 118,024,637 of record OX030948.1, on the reverse strand, counting down.
ATGTAGTAGAGGAGAGTCGGATAAAAATTTGAAGGTATAATATGTGCCTATAGCATCAGTAATATGGCTGCTATGGTCGGCAACAGGTAGAAAAAAATTTTTTTTTTAGCCCCTTATGTGATAGAGAATTTTATTTCAAAAATTTTAAGTATACACATGTCTAAAGAAAAGTCATAATGCACTAACTTTTTTAACAGAAATGCAAAAACCATTTTTTTTTTTTTTAAATATATTTTATTGCTGCGTTGAACTTTAGTTGAGTTGTCGTACCTAACAGGGACCTAAGTAAAAATTATAATAAAGGGGAACCTCAGCCAACTACATGCGTACCAACCATTAACGTCCCTTTAGACATTGCGGGTTCAGACAAAGTTAGTTTGATTGTGAACACGAGCGCTGAGGTTAATTTTACTAAAAAAAAGATTATAAAATAAAAAAAATACGAAAATAGAAAAAAGAAAAAATAAACAGATGCACTCTACAAACATATTTTGGTAAAGGAAAAAATTTAGGGAAGTGCCAGGAAATATAAAAGTAAACTCAACGAACTTTATCGTTGCACATTTCAAGTGGTAAGAGGTATAAGTGGTATGTCAGACGATGGATTATTAGGAAATTATTTCCTATTCAAATACTGTAATGTTGACGGGCCGAATGATTGTTTGATATTTCCACATACGGAATTTAATAATGAAAAACTTTAAATTTCCATGAATAATAAAAATAATGAAATAAGTGCAAAATCTGAAACTAACGATGAACAAAAGTCAATTACTAACACCTTCAAACAAATCAAGTTCACTCGTACGGAGTCAAGCTCACAAGAGTTTTGCTTATCTATGATTGAAAGTAATATAAAATTACTATGCCAAAAGGCAGTCGAAATAGGACATTATACTTACAAAGTGAAACCCAAAGAGGTAGTTTCAAACCACCTGTCATGTCTTTAAGCCCCTTATTAGGTACGACAACTCAACTTAAGTTGACGTGACTTAAGACACTTCAACTGAACTTTTATGCCATATTACACATAACATATATTTTCAGTTGAGCTGTGTAAAATTGCCTTTTATATTGGATCATGATAACACCGAAATTTTGACACTTTCATTGAAATGAATCAGCTGTTCGCATTAATTTCAATTTTTGTCTATATGTACTGTGTTCACAATTAATAGAGCAAGGAAATAGCAGAGTAGTAAGACATTTTGCTGTAATGCCAGCAGCCCGAGTTCAATCCTCACATGTGACTAAGAATACAATTTTCTCGCTTTGTTTATATCTATTTTTTTCTTTTAACACAGCGCTCCTTGGACTAACACATAAAAGAGCTTTTTTAACTATTTGTTGAAGCGCTTTTTAAACGATTTTTAGCTGCATTTAAGAAGCGCTTCCATCGTAGGACATCCAATGTAAATTTTAATATGAATTTAAAAAAAATAAATAAATAACTGGCCATTTCAGCCCTTGAAAGGACTTTGACCTAGCTTCTTATGATCAATTGACCTAGCTTCTTATGATCAATTGTGTTGTGCGTGTTATTAAGTTTGTACACAATTGACCGAGAACCGGACCTACATGTTTAACGCCGACTCCAAACGGCGATGAACGGAATGTTCTCGTTCTCAAGAAGCTTTACATGGCATTTTGATTACTCTCTGAAGTTTGCCATTGTCTGCAGAGAGGTGGCGGCCGTACAGAAAAATTTTTTTAATTCAAATAATTTTCTGTCGCTGCTGGGGTTCGAACCTGGGTCTCCAAAGTTCGTTGACATAGCGGCCACGCACTTTAACCAACTACGCCACGGCAGCCACAATAATATGAATTTGGTTTACTTAAAAAGCGCTCCAGGTGTGTTAAACGCTATGGCAGAAGCGCTTGCTAGGATGGAAGCGCTTCTTAAGTGTAGCTAAAAATCGTTTAAAAACCGCTTCAACAAATAGTTAAAAAAGCTCTTTTAGGGGTTAGTCCAAGGAGCGCAGTGTAAAAAAAAAAAAAATACATAAAAAAAAGCGAGAAAACTTTATTCTTTGTCACATAATATATGTATTTTTACTTTATTTTACTTACGTATTTTTATCCATTTTCACTCAATTACCAAAAAACAATAAACAAAAAAAAAGTTCGTATGAAAAAGACGCTATACAACTAACTCAATCTTTAGTCTTTTGAGTTAGTTGCATTTACACTCGACACAGAGTTGCATTGTTTAACATAATACCACAAAAAATACATACACGTCTCTGAGATACATACTTGTCAGACGACAGACACGTATGTACCTCAAATGTGTAATAAATAAAATAAATAACTGGCCATTTCAGCCCTTGAAAGGACTTTGACCTAGCTACTTATGATCAATTGTGTTGTGCGTGTTATTAAGTTTGTACACAATTGACCGAGAACCGGACCTACATGCTTAACGCCGACTCCGAACGGCGATGAACGGAAAGTTCTCGTTCTCAAGAAGCTTTACATGGCATTTTGATTACTCTCTGAGGTTTGCCATTGTCTGCAGAGAGGTGGCGGCCGTACAGAAAAATTATTTTTAATTCAAATAATTTTCTGTCGCTGCTGGGATTCGAACCTGGGTTTCCAAAGTTCTTTGACATAGCGGCCACGCACTTTAACCAACTACGCCACGGACGCCACAACTAGTAATAGACAATACAAATTTACAAATTAGACACTCAACTTAAGTTGAGTTGTCGTACCTAATAGGGGCCTAAGTAATAAAGTTCACATGTAAGACAGAGTCCTTTAAATACAATAAGAACAACACAATAACAACGAGTTATAAACAACTGATAAATACATATAAATTAAAAAATAAAAGAAAAATATTTAGAGATTTAATTTCAAAGTAATACGAAATATTATAACCAACAAGTAGACATTACAACAATTAAAAGTGACCAAAAATTATTATTTAAAAATCATTCTTAATCTAAAAAAATAAAGAAAAATAAAAGAAAAGTGTTGAAAAATTTCATACTTAAAGTTGCGGTTATTTTGTATGCATTTTATTCTTAAAGGCAGCGAGTTCCAAATTCTGATGGCGTTTACAAAAAACAATTTGTTGGAGTTTAAAAAATTATATAATGGTATTATCAGCTTCATATTTCTGGTTGGTCTAGAAAATTGTAGCTTCTCAAAAAGGTATTTAGGTGTCTTTGTGTGTAACAATTTATGTAAAAATATGCAGTTCCTAGCAGCAAGATAGTTGAAAATATTGCAACCGAGTATTTTACTGCTAAAGTGGCTTTTAAAAAAAAAAAAAAGACCAAAAACCTATCTTGTGTCGTTATTAAAAGCTTGTTGTAGCTTAAGCTTGGACCTATAATCAAGTTTGCTATAGACAATATTAGAGTATGAAATGAAAGGCACTATAAGCTGGAGCACTAACTTTTGTACTAAAATTTTGTACAATTTTGAAGATATGTGAAAGATTTTGGTGTTAAAATAATACCATTTTTTAAATTAATTAGACGAACATTTTCGCTAATAAAAGTACGCAAGAAGTTGATTTTCGTTTCCTGTAAAGGGGCGGAAGAAGCGTGGTCAAAACTAAGTATGCCACAACATAATCTAGGATTGAAGTAATATGTGTGCCGAATTTGAGTTAAATCCGTCCAGTCGTTATGATTTATTGGCTATTAAAAGTAGTCTGAATTGGCAATTCCCATACAAAATTACCAATTTTGATGTTTGAAATTATTCAGCTGTTCCTTCGAGTTTTTTGTAATTTTTTTAAACCACATCTGTATTAAGGCAAATAATACAAAAAAAGAATTATTAAAATCGGCCCAGCCATTTCAGAGTTTTAGCAAGACTAACGCTAACTAACTAATCTACTTTTCATCTATATAGATTTATATCTTAATACACATGATACTTTTTGTATCGATCTTATTTCGATAAATTAAATAATTTCTTTAGTTTGGTCAAAAAAAATGGATTTTTATTTCTGATCTAAAAAACAATGATCACAAAATGGTTTTTATTCCTGATTGAAAAAATAACGATCAATGCACTAACACGCAGAAACGTCACAAGATTTCTGTTGGTAGGGAAAGTGAAAATATTTGGAGAGTTTCTGCCGATAAACGCTCCCAGAATTCCTTCCAAATCTAGCCGTCTAATTTCGTTTACATCTATTAACCTGGTTTGAGTAACTTACCTGGTTTGAGTTATCGCAAGTCTTCCGAGTAACGATGGAGCTATCCAGAAAACTCATCTCATCGTACCAAAAAACTGTAGGCACATGCATCGATTCTGCAGCTGAACCAGATTTCTTTCCATGGACTATCTTCCTTTTTTCCGAAGTGTAGGTGCCTCGCAGTGCTGTATTTTTTTTTTATTATGTCAACCGGCAAGCACATTTCGTTGGCAATTTCCTCTATTGCTTTACCCTTGAGGTCACTCCATCTGTAAGATATACTGGACATGTTCCATAAAAGCTCATGTGAGCGATAAAGTTCAATTAATTTTATTATTTGCTCCTTTGTTAGTTTCAGATCCATTTTATTTTTGACATTTAGTTTTTTTTTAACTTTTGTTCAGTGTTGCTTAGTATGAAAACACAGCACCAAACTTAAATGGGAGAAAAATGGGGAACAAATAAAGTTGTAACATATAAATTAAGTTTAATTCAACTCTATTAATTAAACTATTTCATATCATATTTTATGTGTTAATAATGGCAATTAAAATAATTACATATATTTTACTACAAGACATGAAAGGAAAAAACATACTTAAACTTCGAATGTTTTAGGGAGAAAACACAACACTGCATTTCCTACTTTGATGTCTTCGCTGACTGTGGTTGTCAAAATTCAATGTCTCTGTAAAAGTTGTTGACAGCCAGTACTGGCTGTCTATGTCAGAGTGTGAGTGTATTAGTGAAAAAGTGAGAGTGTATTGAGTTTTTCGAACTGTTACTGGCACGTATGGCTAGGGGGTTAATAAATAAAATTGCCTAATTTTGAATGAAATTATAAATTTATAGGTTCTTAAAGGGATTTATCATATTTTTACCTTTTTATGGGCAATGGTTCTAGATTATGGATTGCCAGGAAATAATATGAATATATAAGTATTTTTATAAATCAATTTTAATTACATTTTTATTTTTGAAAACAATGCAACTTAAAAAACTATTCGTGTTCATAAGAATTCATTACATAAAAAAACACAACACTGCATTTCCTACTTTGATGTCTTCGCTGGCTGCGGTTGTCAAAATTCACTGTCTCTGTAAAAGTTGTTGCCAGTGGACTGCCAGTACTGGCTGTCGATGTCAAAGTGTGAGTGTATTAGTGAAAAAGTGAGAGTGTATTGAGTTTTTCGAACTGTTACTGGCACGTGTGTCTAGGGGGATAGTCTGTTTTTTTAAAGTTAAAAATTTTATTACTTCGCGTATCTGAAGCTAATTTATTTTCATTTTCGTTGGCAAGTAATATTACTATTTCAAGAGTTGGATAATAATCGTCTTCCGGAAAAGAAACTGGGTTCGAACGACGGAGATTTACGGAAGTGCATCTGTCTACAAATACAAGGTCAAGAGATCTATAATTTTAACATAGAATATGTTATACGGGAGTGTTAATCTGGAGCACAAAATTTTGAGAAAATGTTTGTCACTTTCATTATAAGTTTTTAATACTTTATGCATGCATTGAAGAAAATTCAAGTATGGTCGTAAAATATTTAATATGTCTTCTTTTGATTTGTATTTAAATAATCATATTGCTACATATAATTTTTTTGATTCTATAAGTAAATCAAAATTTAACTCCTTCAAATTTTGTATTAATTTTCATATGCTTTGTATTTTATGTATTATAACATCATGTGTAAGAGCAGTACGATTATGTGTGTGTTCATCACAGAACCAGTGTGAGAAACGTACACACATATTCCATACAAGCAAGCAGCAACAGCATCGCACACGTACACACATATTCCGACAAGCAGCAACAGCATCGCACTCTGTTCTCTTGCAGTTGCAACCTTAGTTCTTATAATTCTCATTTCGTTTTTGTTGCAAGAGTTGTATAACAGGGATATTTGGCCTTACGTATGAGCGATTGCGTGCTGAAATAATGCAATTATGTATGTAGGGTGGAGTGACAACTCGACATTTTCCCACGAATGTGTCGCACTGATTGTCATTTGCCTGCATATTTTGCTTTATTAGTTTGCTTTATTAATGCTTTATTAATGCTTTATTAATGCGTGAAAAACAGCTGATTTTGACAATGGGTCGATCATGACGTAGGCAGACATGCGCATGGCATAATCTTGTATTTATTATTTTTGAATAACAATGTTAGCAAGGTTGCATAGAAGCTGCGTAAAGCCTTAAACAGTGCGTAACTAAACAAGCGTTTTAAGGTTGTTTAAGGAAATCTATTGAATAAGGCTGTGAATGACTAACGTATTCTACGTCTGACCTATGCGCCCGTGTTATCTAACACAGGCTTGAGCTTTTTTTTATTAAGAATATTATTAACCTGCTGAAGGCACAGATTGGACAACTTTTCTAAGAAATCATTTATCCAATCAGAGGCAGAAATAGGAGTAAGAAATGCGGAATCATCGGACAAACTCCAGGACATCGAAGGTAAGTTGAAATCACCTAATGCAAGGATAGTATCCATACTTTTAAGCATATTATGGACGGTTTCGATGACATTAATATGGTTTAAGTAAATCATTAAATCACTTTTAGGGGGAATGTAAGAGTAAGTAAGAAAAATAGTATTATTATTTAGTTTAACTGTAACACAAATAAACTCCAGATCGTTGGTGCCAGGAATTGTTAATTCCTCAGAAGCAAGCGAGTTATGGACAGCTATCAGAACGCCACCACCGATCTTACCATAGCTATCTTTACGAAACATTTGGTACTTATTAAACATTCTTTCAGAATTTAAAACGTTAGATCGAAGCCAAGTTTCAGTAAAAATTAGAAAGTTATATTCAAAATCAAAACTGTTAATGAAATTATCCGAAAGTTTAGAATTGAGACCTCTAACTTTTTGATACACAAGCTCTAATTTAGACTTGTGATTTTTTAATCGTTTTTTTGTATGGTACTGAGGATTATTAGAAGGACGTGACTAGTGTACAACATTTGCAATTCGAAGTTTGTTTTTGAATTCAAATTCATGAACAATTTTATTACGGGGCCAAAAGTTTACATCCACAAGAGTATTAAATAAATTTTCCGGAACAGTCAATCTAAAAGAAGTAGTCCGTCTCGCATTTAAATATTTGAATTTTTGGATCGGAGGAGGCATACGACTATTTAACTTTCAATTAATAAAAATTTTATATCATTTTCAGTTGTATCAGCAGTTAAGCGCGAGATAAAGATTGCTTTAGTTGGTGGAATTGCGATTAATGGCTTAGGCGAAATAGTAGCAGTAGTAATCGGAATCCGTTGAGCGTTAACAACTGAAGTTGCAAAAATAGGAGTTTCAACAGTAGGAGGAGCAATTGAAACAGCTTGAGCATAAGTAAGAAAAGGTTGGTTAACTGGTATGGATGGTGCTAACATTGGCAAGGAAACGGTCTCTGGTACATTTGGAGCAGATATAGAGGCAATCGTATCAGTATAAATGTCCATATCGTCTGCAATGTCACGTTCAACAGGTGGTGCTATTGGTGGTGTCGAGTTAGTTTTCGGCTTATTGCGCAGGTTCATGTATTTATTTTTACGCTTGGGTGAAGAAATTCGCTCATCAATATATTTACACTCATTGAAAAGTGTTTGGTACTTTAAAAATTTTGCAGAAAGCAAAGAAAGTTCCCTTCTTATCTCAGAGAAACCCTGCTTTGTCTGCTTAAAAAGCTTATAAAAGTTGATATCAGTCAATCTGCACTACTCACAACACCAACGCAACCCTTTACCTTCTTTAATAAGGTCTGCAACTCGACCCATTATGCCCACACATTTGGTGTAAACGATATTATCACATAGCCAATATGATAAAAACCGCTCAGTTTCACCCTTAGTGGAACAGCCAGGCTTATAACAGAGCATTTTAATTAATAAATAAAAAAAAAATACCAAAAAAAGTAGCAAAAATAAATAAAAGTAGTAAAAGTATTAAAAATATTAGTAGTAATTAATAAATAAAATAAAACCAAAAAAGTAGTAACCAAAAACCAAATAAATAAAAGTTTACTACTTTAGTAATAATTATAATAATAGTAATAATAAAAGTACTAATAATAATAGTACTAAGCAAAAGTAACAACTTGAAGTGATGGCAACCCCGATCAATTCAGTGAAGTGAATGCTTTTGTATGGATAATAATACGTAGTCAATAGCTTAGCTAGACAGAGCTCGGCAGATGTCTTAAACGCAATTAGCAATAGAACAAAAAGAAAGAAAACAACTTAAAGTGCGAAGAATAAAATAAGGAAAATGTAAATAAACTTGTTCAGCACTAAAGAAATATTAATAATAATAATAACACTTATGTTAATAATAATAAAATATATTGCCTTTATTCTTGTTGTCATGTGAGGTGACCTATGTCACGGCGACTGAAATTCGTATTCTTGTAGTCACTGAACTTCTGGTCGACTCAGTGAACACTGCCAAACAATTTATTTTCGGCATTCCCGTTGTCACATTCAACGTAAAGTTTTCAAAATAAAGTGACAAATTGCTCACATAGATTTTTAAAGTGAACAACAATGGTAGAACAAAAACGGTAAGTAAATAATCTTTAATTCGGGGTTTTAAGCGATAAACAGCAACGGTTTAATCCATTTAGCATAAAAATAACCACCAGGAAGCAATTTGAAGAAATTGTGTCTTTCATGACGAAAAATGCATCCATCGCTAAAGGACAGAAATTGTCGGAACACTGCAGCAAAGGTGCTTACGAAGTAAAGTGGCAGGAGTTATCAGCTAAACTTAATAGTTTTGGCCCTCCGATTAGGAGTACTGTAGGCTGGCAGTTGTGCAAAAGTCCTAAAGTTATGCTGACGAAATAAATTTGATCTGTTTTAGGTATGGAATGATTACAAGCTAAAGATAAGGAAGAAACTGTCGCACAACAAAAAAGAACTAAACTCTACCGGTGGTGGCCCTTTTCGCTTAGCTCACCTAAACACCCTGGAAGAGCAAGTCTCCAATCTATTGTCTTTACACAGAGTCGCACTCTGCGATGCGCCAACGTATGGCGTTCATAATGAGGAGGAGGAGCAAATATTTGAAAGCTTCATTGAAAGAGATGAAGTTGAAAACACAGCTCCTGTCGAGGAGGACTTAATTGAAATACCCGAACGCCAAAAGGCATCGCCTGAGCCACGACGCAAGAGAAAGAGACAAGCCCAACAGGATGATTACAAAAAGAGGATGCTTGATGAACAAACGAAAGCTATGCGAGAAATACCAAAGTTGCTGGACAAAACAAGCATATAAATACTTAAAGAACATATCCAGACCTTTGGATAAAAAGTATGAGCTGTACAAAAAAATGCAAAGGAAGAAGGAGGCAGAAATAGAACTGAGGATGGAGATGATGGACTTAAAAAAGAAAAAAATGCAATTAAAAATAACAAAAATGTAAATCTATTCTAGTTTTAAGGTGTTCTATAGCTCATTTTTTTATTTTTCTCGGCAACTTTCTCGCATTTATTCTATAAGTGCTTTAAGCATCCTTTTCTGAGCTTGTTTTCTTCTCTTCTGTTGTGACCAGTGTTGCCAGATAGGTTGAGCTTCTTTCCCCTAAATCTGAAAAAATTTGCTGAATTTTCCCCTAAAAATAAAAAAAACCCCTAAAATTTTTTTCAGTTAATTAAATTTATTGAATACTTTGTTTAATTAATGTAAATAAATACAACATCATAATAAATTTTTGAACTAAAAAACAATCACATTAGTTTTTTTGTACATAGTAAGGAATTGTAAGGAGGAACTTAAAAAAACAAAGTCAAGTAATAAAGAAATTACATATTTTGAATATTTCCAGACATATTTCCATATATCCATATTTTGGAGGGGGCGATCTTCACATGGCAACGTGTCTGACTGCCTCAACCTGGTGAGGCCAGCATTATCCATGTCGAACTCGTCTCAAGTCGACTCAAACCTCTGCGTGGTGTCCTCTAGAAACGGCAAACTGGCAACCGTTAGTTTGACGGCTAATCTGAGCGGCGGGCTCCCCCTGCCTTTAAAGGGTTGTGCGTTGGGTTTGATGCCCACCACGTAAAAACAAATTTCAATGAAACGACAAAGAAATAAGATAAAAATGATCCCCAAATCTGATGACGACTACCGCAAACGAAAAACTGACAATGATTTACGGATATGCACCTGGAACGTCCGAACCCTTAATTGGGATGGTGCCTCTATCCAACTGATAGATATCTTAGAAAGATACAAGGCTGATATCACTGCAATCCAAGAAATGCGATGGAAGGGATAGGGTTGCTCACGGCAAGCATCCTGTGATATCTACTACAGCGGCCATGCGGAGAAGCACGAATTTGGATGCGGATTCGTGGTTGGCAAGAGACTACGACATCATGTTCTGCGATTCACACCTGTGAACGAACGACTTGCCATAATCCGTGTCAAGGCAAGATTTTTCAACATAAGCCTGATTTGTGCGCACGCTCCGACAGAAGACAAAGACGATGAGACCAAAGACAGCTTCTACGAGCGCCTTGAAGATGCCTATGAGCGCAGCCCCCGCCACGACATAAAAATCGTGCTTGGTGACTTCAACGCCAAGGTGGGAAAAGAAAATATATTTGGTCCAACAGTCGGAAAGTTCAGCCTCCACGACAATACCTCCGATAACGGAATGAGGCTGATTGACTTTGCCGCAGCGCGAAACATGGTCGTTAGTAGCACTAGATTCAAGCATCTCAATATTCATAAAGCAACTTGGCTGTCCCCTGATCAAAAGACGCGCAACCAAATTGATCACGTTTTGATTGACGGAAGGCACTCTTCCAGTGTTTTAGATGTACGCACGATCCGTGGTGCCAATATAGACTCGGATCATTATCTTGTCGCAGCCAAGATCCGTACACGCCTGTGCGCAACCAAGAATGCGCGCAATCCAGCACAGAGAAAGCTAGACGTCGCAAAGCTGCAATCAAAGCAAACAGCCGAAGACTTCGCTACTCGACTCTCACTCCTGCTTCAAGAAAGCACTCCTCCGATCGACGATATATGCGCGCAGTGGAATCATATTTCCCACTCTATGCGTACGGCTGCCGAAGAGGTGAAATTGGCTATCACCGCCCTCGCCGAAACCAGTGGCACGACCAAGAGTGTCGCGACGCCACTGCAGAAAAAGATTCCGCCTACAAAGCCACCCTGCAGTCGGTTGTAACGCGTGCTGCTAAAGAGCGATACAAAGAGAAGAGGAGGGAAGAGAGACGCATTTCCAGGCGAAAGAAAAGGGAAGCGGAAATGCGTGAGTGCGAGAAAATTGAGATGCATGTTGACAGGAATGAGGTCCGAAAATTTTTCGAAAAATAAGACGCCTGGCCGATGGTTTCAAGACCGGGGCCTCTTCCTGCAAGGATGAAAATGGGAATCTAGTGACAGATATCCAGAGTACACTGATGATGTGGAGGGAACACTTCTCTAGGCTTCTGAATGGCGACGACGACAACAATCCCGCCAATAGAGATGATATTCCGGAATCCCCAATTTTGGACGACAGCGTTGAAGTTCCGCTGCCCGACCATAGTGAAGTCTTGAAAGCTATAGCTCGGCTTAAAAACAACAAAGCCGCAGGAGCCGATGGCTTACCTGCTGAGCTCTTCAAGAATGGAGGCGAAGCTCTATTTAAATGCATTCATGAGCTTCTATGCAGAATATGGTCGGAAGAATGCATTCCAAACGATTGGAACCTCAGTGTGCTCTGCCCAATCCACAAGAAAGGCGATCCCACAATTTGCGCCAACTACCGTGGGATAAGCCTTCTGAATATCGCATATAAGGTTCTGTCGAGCGTACTATGTGAAAGACTGAAGCCCATCGTAAACCAGCTGATTGGACCTTATCAGTGTGGCTTCAGACCTGGCAAATCCAATATAGACCAGATATTTACGCTACGACAAATCTTGGAGAAGACCCTAGGAAAACAAATCGACACACACCATCTTTTTGTCGATTACAAAGCCGCCTTCGACAGTCCAATAAGGAATCATCTATATTCCACCATGTCTGAATTTGGTATTCCTGCAAAGCTCATCCGCCTTTGCAGAATGACACTGAGCAACACCAGCAGCACAGTTAAAATCGGGAAGGATCTCACTCCTCCATTCGATACCAAACGAGGTTTCAGACAAGGTGATTCCTTATCGTGCGACTTTTTCAACCTAATGATGGAGAAGATCATCCGAGCTGCTGATTTGAGACGCAGTGGCACGATATTCTACAAAAGTATTATGCTGCTGGCGTATGCTGATGATATCGATATCATTGGCCATAATACGCGCGAAGTCAGTGCAGCATTCTTCAGGTTAGCGAAAGAGTCGAGTCGAATGGGTCTTGTAGTGAACGCAGATAAGACGAAATACCTAGTGTCAACAAATAAACAGTCCCAGCGTCTTGGAAACCACGTCACTGTTGACAACATCTCCTTCGAGGTTGTTAAGGACTTCGTCTACCTGGGATCCAGCGTAAACTCTTTCAACGATGTCAGTATTGAGATAAAGCGAAGGATAACTCTTGCCAACAGGTGTTACTTTCAGCTGAGTAGGCAATTGAGAAGCAGAGCCCTCTCTCGACGAACAAAACTCACGCTCTATAAGTCACTAATCATGCCCGTCCTATTATATGCAGCACAAACTTGGACGTTGAGCAGTTCTGATGAAAAGACTTTGGGAGCCTTCGAGAGAAAGATCCTTCGTAAGATCTTCGGTCCAATCTGCGTCAATGGCGAGTACCGAATTCGATGGAACCACGAGCTGTATGAGCTGTACGCTGACATAGACATAGTTAAGCGCATTAAAATCGAGCAGCTCCGCTGGCTAGGTCATGTTGAGCGAATGGAAAACGACGCTCCAGCGAAAAAAATATTCGATTCGGTGCCCGGTGGTGGTCAACGCAGAAGAGGACGCCCACATCTTCGTTGGAAGGATCAGGTGTTGGATAACCTGACTGCACTTGGTGTTTCCAACTGGCGCCAGCAAGCGCAAAATAGAAATGGCTGGCGCAATTTCTTATACGAGGCCAAAACCGACCTTCGGTTGTAAGCGCCAGATAAGTAAGTAAGTACATATTTTGAATTTCATTTAGATCGCTTCAATATAAGAGCTATAAAATCCATAACAGACAGACAATCGGACAGACGGAAACATGGCAAAAGGCGGGAGAAAACAATAATATATCTTACTAATTTTAAGTACCTTTGTTAATTAACACAAACACATCTTTCACAAACATCTTTTAGTTCTATAACAGAATTTTTTTGTTCCCACAAAAGTACGCTTTTTCACCTTCCCTTCTTTCATTTTGGTGTTAAAATTTTCATAAAAATCCGCACGATTTCTCCCCGGTATCTCACAATGCTCCTGCACTTGTTGGAAGATTCAAGCAAAAGCAGTTTTGTAAGGAAAATTAGTGCATTTTGAGGAAACCTTGTTTTTTAAGCTTTTTTTAAACTTCGTTCAGGGTCAGTTTTTGACTAAAATAAGCTGAGTATGAAGTTTGAAAGCTGTATTGCTTTCCTAATAGATACTACAAAAATTTTTAGAAATATTCAAAAAAATTTTAAAAACTTCTAGCGGTATAAATATCACATATTTTTTCTAACTAAAAATGTAAATAAAATCTCTTACAATCGTAGTATTATATTTAATTACCTTGAGATTTAGAAAATTCTCGGAAATATTTAAAAAAATAATTTTTTAATTTGCTCTTTTTTGAAGTCACGTGGCCGCGTGGTCGCGCTCATGAGTTCACTTGGAATAACCTTGAAAAACATGTTATAAAAATTAATTTTCGTATTTTTGATTTTCTCTTCTTTTTCATCACATTTCAATCTATTATTAAAAATGTATTGTTAAAAAGCGGGGTGTCCCAAACTAGAAACAAAGCCACAAAGCAAACTGTTGCCGTATGGCAACAAATATGCCGAAAGGGTTAACCACGAATTTTAAAAAAAAAAACAATGAATTTAAGCCTGTTGATTTAAAATTATAAATTATATATCAACTTACGTATCCAATTTAAGCTTTACAAAAAATCTCATTAAAGTGAAGATAGCAACGAATTTTACGTTGACATTCATCAACGAATCGCACAGTTTATTTACATCGAAAAATAAAATGGAGTTTGAGAGGTGAATGCACTAAAGGTTTGTTTTAAAATATAAAGTGTCCGTTTTCTAATTTTTTCTATTAACAATACAAAAATTGTTTGAAACTATGAAAATGTAGCATTTTAAGAAGCAATGTAGCATTGTAACTTTTCATTTTAAACGTAGCCAATTTGCTACAATTGTAGCAAAACGGCAACGCTGCTCGTCAGCTTCAAATCAAACCATGTTTTCGGTTTGCTTTAACAGAACAATTACTAACAGCGAGAAATGCACCAATCACACCTAACACAACAGAACCTTGGCGAAGTAAATATTTCTACCATTGGCAAATAGAAATGTTATTTTTACGAATTCGATGTTTGGGCGAACACTAGGTCAAACTAGGTCGCTGAATCCGAAATCGTTGTCAGTATTTTAAAATGATAAAATTTTTAACAAAAGGGTTGCCACCTTATAATGTATTTTTTACGAGTTTTAAACATTGTAAAACAGTTTTAGGGGGGGGGGTCACTGTTTTCGAATCTGATGTCAGAATTTTAAAATTAAAGATAGCTGAAAGGGCTGCCACCTAATTTTATTTTATTTTTCGAATTCGATGCTGGGGCGAACACTAGGTAAAAATTGGTCGCTGAATCCGAATCCGTTGTCAGAATTTGAAAATTATGAAATTTTTAACCCTATAGGGTTGCCACCTAAAAATATGCTTTTTTAAAAGTTTTAATCACTATCTTACAGTTTTAGGGGGTCGCTGATTTCGAATCTAATGTCAGAATTTTAAAATTGACGATGGCTGATAGGGTTGCCACCTAATTTTTTTTATTTTTACGAATTCGATGCTTTTATTACAACGGATTCGGATTCAGCGACCAATTTTTACTTACTGTTCACCCCAGCATCGAATTTTTTAAATTACAAAAAATTTAGGTGGCAACCCTATCCACCATCTTTAATTTTAAAATTCTGAAATCAGATTCGAAATCAGCTACCCACAAAAACGGCTAAACACGAAATCTACAGAACTCTAAACGGTCTTAATACGCTTAAGTTTTTCCTACACTTCATTGAATTATTTGGATACTTGAATTATTTGGATCGGAGCCACACCCATTTGTCAAATCCCCATCCCAGTACCCTGCTTCCCATATTCTACTTTCTAGTAGAAGGATATCACCAAGTAAGAACTCCATACATATTGAGTTTCATTGTTATACGGCATTTACTTCCAAAGCTATTCAAAGACAGCATAACTCCAAGCGTTCTGCTGTTGTGTACATAACAACATAACTTTCTAGTCAGTGCACACTTCTTTTTCGAATCGTGCCTAACATTGCTTTGGTTTTAGTTTGTTCTTGTTCTGCTCAAGCGACGAGTGCTCTTTGTAGTGTTAGGCTTGATTTCATTGATGAGAGCAAAACATAGCAAAAGCTTGCACTACAAACGAGTGCTTTGAAACGCATTTCAAGCGCACTCGTGCAGAGGTTTAGTACATAGTAAGGAATAGTAAGGAGGAACTTAAAAAACAAAGTCAAGTAATAAAGAAATTACATATTTTGAATTTCAATAAGATCGCTTTAATATAAGAGCTATAATCGCCAAAACAGGCAGACAATCGGACAGACGGAAACATGGCAAAAGGCGGGAGAAAACAATAATATATCTTACTAATTTTAAGTACCTTTGTTAATTAACACAAACACATCTTTCACAAACATCTTTTAGTTCTATAACAGAATTTGTTTTGAAAATAAGTGCGTTTTGAGGAAAACTTGTTTTTTAAGCTTTTTTTTAAATGAAGTGTTTTATCTTATGCGCAACTTTGCGCAGCCAATTTTTTAAGAAACATAAGGCAGATATACACTATATTTTATGAAAGTATAATTCTTCGATTGTAATTAGGATGAACTATTTAGATTTTTTCTACTAATTTTTAGTAAAATAAAAACTGCTTAATTAATAAATTTAAAGACATACTTCCACGTTTTTTCTAATTTTTTTTTTTAACATTTTTTTTGTTTTTTAAAAATTCAATGATATTAAAGTCATTAAAAAAAGTTCATAGTTGATGTTGTCACTTCTTTAAGAAACCACGAAAAATTCTCAAAAAACCCTTACAGAAAATTAAAATCCCCTAAAGTTTTCCCCTAAAGATTTTTGACCCCTAAATTTTTTACTAAACCGAAAAAAACCCCTAAATCTTGGGGAAAATCCCCTAATCTGGGAACACTGGTTGTGGCTTGGTTAAGGCCTTATATCTTCAACCGAGTCGATTACTTTCAAATGCCTGCTGCTCTTCCTCATTGTTAAAATCATGTTGGTACATAGTGTAGTGTACTCTTCAAAGTCACTATTACCACCAACTAAAACATTTCATTCTTTAACTACATTATTTCTTTTGTGCAACACAAAACAAAAATCTAGACCACCAACTAAAACAATTAAATCAATAATTTATCACCAAATAAAAACCCCAAAATTTTCAGTCAAAATTTTAAAGTAAACAATTATTCCTGTTCAATGCACTTGTCATTCCCTTTCGCTTCATCCGCTAGATACTGCAACCGAAAAAACCCCTAAATCTAGGGGAAAATCCCCTAATCTGGGAACACTGGTTGTGGCTTGGTTAAGGCCTTATGTCTTCAACCGAGTCGATTACTTTCAAATGCCTGCTGCTCTTCCTCATTGTTTAAATCATGTTGGTACATAGTGTAGTGTACTCTTCAAAGTCTCTATTACCACCAACTAAAACATTTCATTCTTTAACTACATTATTTCTTTTGTGCAACACAAAACAAAAATCTAGACCACCAACTAAAACAATTAAATCAATAATTTATCACCAAATAAAAACCCCAAAATTTTCAGTCAAAATTTTAAAGTAAACAATTATGTTATTAATAACTAAGAGTCTCAAATTCCTGTTCAATGCGCTTGTCATCCCCTTTCGCTTCATCCGCTAGATACTGCATAAGCATAAACGCGACAGCGAGCATTAAGTTACACACTTATTGCTAGAAAACATAACATAACAACAACAAGCATTAAACTGTCGCAAATTAAGTCAAGGCTAAACATTTCAATATTAACGTTTGAGGGGAAGAAAGAATGCAAGTGAAGCAAGTAAAATTTGATTGGTCACGTTTTAAAACTATCGGGAAACCAAATTAAGATTTGGAATTAAAGGAGGAGTATTGGAAATAGTGGTAGAATATTTTTAAGAAAAATACTGTTAAATTTTGTTTATAAACCTGAGTAATTTTGAATAAAACAGAATTTTTAGATCACAACTTAAAGCGGCATCACTGCCTTAGTTTTTTCTTTAAATCTCAAAACAGTTCGGCTTTCCTTAGCCATCCCAACAGCAGCGTGGTGCGCTCTAATACACCAAAGTTTCATTCGATGCAGTCATCGAATAAACTTATATAAAATTGATTAACAAAAGAATATGAGAATATAGAGCAGCAAACTCAAAACACCACATGGCGATCCTGCAATTACGATCCTGCAATTACGATCCTGCAATTACGATCCTGCAATTACGATCCTACAATTACGATCCTGCAATTACGATTCTGCGACTATTGATCCTGCATTCTCAACTGATCCTATCCTGCGAATTTTGAAGTATTATTATCCTAACCTACGATCCTTTTCTATGGATAACGATTTCAACAAGGTTTTCCAACGTGTAGTGGACCTAATACAGCTACACTCTACTAACAAGGAACAAGGCTATGTGCCAAAAGCAACAGTCCCAACTGAAGAAGAGCCGCCAAAATACATACCAACACCAAAGGAAGCTGGACAATTAAATAAAAAAATAATAAACGATAAATTCCCATTGACAAGAATTGGGGACGTTTTGGACAAACTAGGTAGAGCAAAATATTTTTCGACACTTGATATGACAAGCTCTTTCCATCAAATTCCATTAGATAAAAATTCAAGACCTTTGACTGCTTTCTCGACAAATGATGGCCATTACCATTTCAAAAGATTACCATTTGGATTAACTATATCCTCAAACAGTTTTCAAAGAATGCTGACTTTAGCATTAACAGGTTTAAGCTCAGAAGCATTTCTATACGTAGATGATATAATAGTTTTCGGATGTAGCCTCCAACACCACAATAGTAATTTAGTAAAAGTTTTCGATGGATTATCAAAATACAATCTCAAATTAAATGCAAGCAAATGCAAATTTTTAAGACCAGAAGTAGTTTTTTTAGGACATTTGATTACACAAAACGGTATTAAAACTGATCCGGCAAAGTATGAAACAATAAAAAACTATCCAATTCCTTCAAATGCTGACGAAGTGCGTAGATTTGTCGCATTTTGCAATTATTATAGACGATTTATAAAAGATTTGGCAACTATAGCACAATGTCTAAACAATTTACTGAAAACGAATCAAACTTTCAATTGGACGGACCAATGTCAAACAGCATTCGAAACTCTAAAACAAAAATTAATAGAACCACCTATCCTACAATATCCTGACTTTTCAAAACCTTTTATCTTAACGACAGACGCTTCAAATTTTGCGTTGGGAGCAATATTATCACAAGGCGAAATAGGACAAGACCTTCCCATATCATATGCAAGTAAGACATTACAAAAACACGATATTAATAAACCAATAATAGAGAAAGAACTCCTAGCCATCCATTGGGGAATCTGTATTAAAAATGAGTGTAATCTCATTACAGCTACGACCACTATTCATAAATAATTATAATTCCTGAGATGTAAATGCTTTCATAATTAAATATGCTATGTAGGTGTAAGATTAAATGATAAAATTCATTATGAAGGTGCAATGTATCAAAACAAACCATTGGGAAAAAAGTTGGTGGGGCTGGACCTAATCCACGCTCTCTAAGATCAATTTCTATAACTTTTCTTCCTCTTTTATCGCCCATAAATCAATAAAAATACTATATGTCAGACGGTTTTTGTCGTATTGAATTAAAATTTGGTAGTTTAGGTTTTATCTTTACCTTCAGCAAATGTACTAAAAGTGAGCGCAGTAGCACTATAGGTACGACCACTTTTCTGAAATCATTATAATTCCCGAGTTGTACAGGTTTGATAGTGAAACTTGGTATATGGGTGTCATGAGTCCAAGAAGCTAAAAATTTCGAAATACTTTTTTTTTGCTTTCTACACGAATTATTAATTTTTATGTAATTTTAGGTACAAATAAAATATTCAAAATTTTAGCCCTTTTCTAGCTCCGCCGCCATCTATTTAATAAGAAATGGATACATCAATTATTCAGTTTGGGCAAAACAACGTTTACTTCGTCAGCTATTTAGTAAGTTAAGCAGAGTTTCCACGACAGAGTAAATAAGCTTGAAAAAATAATTTTTTTCAAGCAAAACTTATATAAATTTATCCAACTATGAAAAAAGAAAACAGAATCTATTGATCCTAGAAGAAACTTATTTGTTTCCTAGAAGAAACTTAAAAATTTGTTTTTCCTTCTTTAATTTAATTCAACTCAAATTAAGGGGGATATTATATCCTGAGGCCAAAACAAGGGCATGTTTGTGAATTTTTTAAGGAAATCTAAGACATTTTTTTAAAGGATGGTTTTTAAAAACATACACAATCTACATGGATGAAAACAAAAATAAAAAAATCGTAGGCGCAGAAAATATTCTACGGAAAATTTTGAGTACCTTTGCCTGAGGCATATGAGATGGCATATGTGACATATTGGAACTGAATAAAGATTATGACTTTAGGCCCATTTCTGATAACAGTAAATAAATCGAAGCGTTCTCTATTTCACTTTTAATAAAAATAAATAAATAATAAATGAAATAAAACATGAGTTCTAAAAAACGTCAAACGAAGTTTACTTATTTTGACCGTAGTAAATTTTTTTTCCAAGAAGTAGAATAATTTTTTTCATATATTGTAGCAAAACACAAATTAAGACCTTTTGAAAAACTGGAGGCTCGAAATAGATTTTTGACTAAGGGTTTCTTGGGCAAAGTTAAATAGAATTATCCGTAGAACATTATCCGCGCCTACGATTTTTTGAAAAAAAAAATTAACCCGCTCTAAGTCACATTCAAGAGTATGTTTGGTTTTGTTTTTATTAAAAAAAAATTAATATTAAGGTAGATACTGCATTTTTTTTAGAGCGCTTTGAAAAAAAGGTGAAAAGCGGTCACCGAAATTGCTCCTACTAAATTCATCCGAAAGTAAAGTAACGATTTTCGACCAAAAATTCATTATTTTGCCTATAACTAATGTACGAATCTACGAAAAAAAACTCCTATGACAAGTACAAGATTATTATGAATAAAATAAGCCTGCAAAAAAATCAAAACGATCGGGTCACTGAGTTTCGAAAATCTTGGTCACGAACTTTGAAAACATGGTTTCGAGAAAAATGCGTTTGAAAATAAGAACCAGCACGGCGCGTTCTCAAAGGCGGTTCACTCACTAGGCTATAATTTTATAAGTTTTTGATATATCGACTTGAAGTTTTAACCTCATATTCTTGAGACTTGAATTTAAAAAAAAAGTTCTGGGTATATAATCCCTTTAAGCCAATCCGAACAAGGTCGGGTACTCTGCTAGTTATAAATAAATAATAAATATTATTATAAATAAATAAATAAAAAACATAGCCATTTCGCTGATTTTTTCATGTAAAGGCCAAAAATGGTGATTTTTTTAAATGTTTGTATGGGGAACCCCACAGGGGGTTCCATGGGGTGTGCCACTGGCATGGGTGGGTCGGGTCTCCAAAATTAGTGGGGGTCGGTCATACATTTGGACTCGATTGGAGCACTCTAAATGGGTCAAAGTGGGATTTTTCAAAATTTGCCCCTACCCAAAAGTTCGACCCAAATTGGGGACATCAGAATTCGTTTTAGAGGTATGGTTCCTTCGGCAAAGTTTCTTATTTTGATCCCTAGAATACGATTTTCACAGAGCATTTAGCGATTTTTAAATCGACCCGCCCTAGTGTCCAACCTACTGGAGTTCCAGATGAAGGAGTCATGCGATGCACCGGGGTTATTGGCGTCGACGTACCTGATGCGCATTTTGTGATCGCAGACCTTTAAGTAAAAACATTAATAGTGAATAAACCTTAAGCAAAAGCCATACATACCAACATTACGTTAAAGCTATGGAAGCCCTTTCTGTTATAGTAAAGGTGTTGAAAATTTTTTGACGGACAGATTATTTTTACGTGTGTGCCGTCTACGCACCCAATAACTCCGGGAAATCTTAACTTTTCAAAGAATGCCAGCTTTCATTTCGTTCAGCTTCGTTAGGAAATTTTATAAGATTACTACATATCGCTTCTTCCAAAATTGATAAAACTTCAGTCATTGTTTTGGAGAACGTGGGCTGGGCTAAGCCGATGTTGAAATCGTTTCCAACACCTTTTTGATAACTTCCTTCATCGAGGAAACGAAGCACAGCAGCCAATTTGATAATTGGAAGTACTGCAAAACTTTTCTTCGAAGAATTGATTTTGGACTCCAATATATCCAATAAATATCTAAAAGCCTCTTTTGACAGTCTAAAAAAACTCACGAACCTGCAAGTAATCATTATAAGTGCACCAAATTAAAGAATTGCATTTTTTACTCACACTCCATCAGGTAACTCAATCGGGTTAGAATCGTCTCTAAGCCTTAATATTTTTATTCGTAAGTTTTCAGCATCATCACTGGTATCATCACTTTCAGAGCTTGAAAACCAAAGCGCGAATGAACTCATATTCAAATTAATTTAAATAAATAAAATATTTACACAAATTCGTTTTATTTATTTTCAAATTATGACATTTGTCAAAAATCAAATGCAAATGAACACGGCCATATATTTCATTTCTACTTGTTTCTCACACTCACCTCACATGACAACAAGAATTCAGGTGAATCACCTGAACCGCAGTTCAGGTGACGTGACACTAGTGTGACTTCTTCTCACCTAGGTGACGTGACATCCAGAATAAGGATGTATGTAAAACTTATTCGCTGTAGTTATTAGACTTCACATAAGCACAAAATTTATTAATAATTTTAAAAAAAAACTCTGTAATTAAATCTAAGCTTTGCAGAAATAAACAAACACAACTTAAGGAAATTTTAGCGCGTTGCCAACTGAAATAATGTAAAGAATGTCGCTGGAAACATTAAGCTTTTTAGAAAGAAAATTTCGTACCGTCTCTGGAGATGTAAATATGTTGAATTTAGATAGATGTACATAAGTATTTCATGCTATGTACAATCTGTAGATCATT
This sequence comes from Pherbina coryleti, assembly GCA_943735915.1. NCBI lineage: Eukaryota > Metazoa > Arthropoda > Insecta > Diptera > Sciomyzidae > Pherbina > Pherbina coryleti. The sequence continues at coordinate 118,002,043 of OX030948.1, read as the reverse complement.
ATCATCAGTAGCGTTACCAATAATACTTGCTTTGCTTAAGGTAGATCGAGGCGTATTTTTGTTATTATATAAACGATATGGATCTGTTATCAATCTACAATCTATTTTCTGAAATTTTTTTTGGACACTACTTACCTTTTTGTTCCATCTAAACAATCTCGTCGCAATGGAAACCCCCCATGGTTTAATAGGAGATTATCTAACTTGAAAGACAATAAAATTAAGGGTTTCAAACGATCAAGAGACAGCTGCGCTAACCCGATCCTAAGATCTACTTATCTATCTTCCAAATATGAATTCGATACGCTTAACAAGATCTTTTATCGTAACTATATAATCTCTACCGAGTCTAGCATCAAACTGAATAGCAAATAACTACTTCAGGACCTTCATAAATAAAATCAAACGGCCTTCCAGTTCGAGTGTCGTACCTTAATAAATCATCCGATGATTGCCGCACTATATGTAATCTATTTGCGGATTACTTTAAATCTGTTTATACATCGGGTTTCCAAGAAATAGACTTTAATGCTCTCAGCCCTACTTTGGACTTAGGCTCTATTTACCTTAATGAATCGGATGTCGTTACTGCTCTCGCTAGCCTTAAAAATAATGCGAAGGAAGGTCCTGATGAGATTGCTCCGATCGTACTAAAAAATTGTGCTTCATCAATCTCACTACCCTTATCCCTAATTTTTAAAAAATCTTTAGCATCTGGAGTATTCCTAGACATTTGGAAACTATCACTTATTGTTCCAATACATAAATCTGGTCCCAAGCACGATGTAATAAATTATCGACCAATATGCATACTTGCCGCAACCCCTAAACTATTCGAAAAAATTGTCAACACAAAACTAATGTTCGCTGTAAAAAGTATTATGTCTCCTCACCAACACGGTTTCCTTTGTGGCAAATCCACCACTTCCAACCTTACTCTTTTCGTAAACAATATAATACATAACATGGAAAATCTAATACAAACTGATGTTGTTTTTACAGATTTGGCCAGAGCTTTCGATAAGGTCAATCACATTACTTTACTATCTAAACTCTCAGCTATGGGATTCCAGTACAATCTGCTAAAGGGGATTTATCCTATCTATCACTACGGTATCAGCGAGCTCAAATTAACGACTACACTTCCGATCCAATTTGGGTAACCTCAGGTGTCCCACAGGGGTCACCTAGGCCCATTACTGTTCCTTCTATTCATCAATGACCTCCCCAAAGTAGTCAAATTCTCTAAGTGTCTCCTATTTGCGGAAGACCCAAAGCTTTTTCGTCAGTCAGTGACTGTCTTCTTCTTCAAGAGGATCTAAATTCCATTTTCGCCTGGTGTCAAGCAAATCACTTGCCTCTCAACATATCCAAATGCCACTATCTAATTTTTACTAGGTTAACTTCCCCGATTGTGAGCAACTACCATTTAAATTATCAATCGCTGGAGTGAATCCTCTCTCAAAAAGACTTAGGGATAATTTTGAACCCCCAAATTAACTTTAGAGACCATATCGACTTCATAGTCAACAAAGCGAATGCTATGATTGGCTTTCTAATGAGAAATAGCAAAGAATTCACTGACCCTTACACCCTGAAGTCTCTATACTCATCACTCGTCAGGCCTCACTTAGAATTCTGTTCTATTATTCGGAACCCTTCGACTCACTTGCATTCCGAGCGTATCGAAAAAGTCCAAAGAAAATTCACTAGGTTTATGTTTTACCAACTGAATTGGAACTTACCTGAGCCCCCTCCATATAGAACTAGATGCGCCCTGATTGGTTTAGGTACTCTTAAATGCAGAAGAAGAGCATCATCAATTATTTTCCTCAGAGATATGCTCCATAATAACATTGATTGTCCCGATCTATTAGGTATGCTTACATTACATGTAGGGACGTCTTCGGAGTCAGTTTCATTTCCATGAAACCCTTCATAGAACTGTCTATGGACTCAACGCACTTTTATCCCGTTGCATAAGGGCGGCTAACAGAATTCTTCCCTTAATAGACATATTCGTAACTAAGTCCCGGGAACATTTCAAAAATACCCTTTATTCTGTCCTCATGGGGCTTGATGCGAAACTTAAGTCTCTCAAATTAAGTTTATTTATACTAACCCACGAATAATACAATTAGAACAAGAAGTAAACATAGATGAAAGTTTAAATGATGAAGAAAGGAAGTCTACAATATATCTATGTCATGAATTTGATGACATATTTCACTTAAAAGGAGACAAACTGACTAACAAACTGTAACCTCATGCAAGATCAAGTGCCAATCAATCAAAAAAAGTATAGGCTACCCGAAGTACAAAAGCAAGTAATAAATGATCAACTCAAAGAAATGCTAGAAGGCAATATTGTTCAACCCAGCAAAAGCCCCTGGAATTCTCCTCTATAAGTTGTTCTCAAAAAGCGGGGCCGGATGGTGTAGTGGAATTAGGTGTAGGGTCGCCAAGTACTATATTTTGAACTGTTTGGTCGTAGTATATTATGTCGGGGTCTTGTATATTAGAGGCGTACACGCCTTTTTATTCAGCCGCAAGGCTTTATTTTGTGTGAAGCCGCAAAGGCTAATTAAAAGAGTGAGATATTTTTTCGTTTAAAGCCACATAGGCTATTTGTTAAAATCTGTCTTTATTTTTGAAATATCAAAGTTTATATACAATTTTTACCACTATTATTCTTAAAAATATTGTGCCAGTATTTCTAAACTCCTCCCTTAATTTTTGTCTTTAACATCGATCGCCAATCAATTTCAGTTTTGGTCGATCACATAATTATTTACATATTTACATATTTTATATATTAACATATTTAAATTTTTAATCCAAAACACCAACAACAACAAATGCATTTATTTTGGCCTTGAATTAAAATGTGTCGTTAGCACTATTGTAACATAATATTCTTCTGGGCACTCATAATTTTATTGTTGTTGTTGTATACGCTTGTGCCAAGGATTGGGTTATGTTATATTAGAATAGCGGTGCAAACTGAAGGGGATGAAAAGTATTAAGGTAAGCATGAAAAATGCTTATCGGAAATTATGATTTTCAAGTACAAGGTTTTTTATGAAAAAGTGTTGGGGAGTAATAGTGACTTTATGAGTACACTACACCCTTACCCTTAAGCGAAAATTTACTTTTTGAAGTACAATTTTTAAAACAGTAGAGTTCTGGTAATAATTAATGAACTTATTTATGTTAAATTAAAGTGTATGTACATTTAATTTGTATTGTAGTGATTAATGTATAATATTATATTTTTATCTGTATTATAAGGTATATTACTGTATTCTATTTATACGTTCAAAATTTATTTAACAATAATTTAACGAAAAATAATGCAATATTTTTTCTTTATAATTAAATATATTACTATATTTATATTTAATTTATACATTCAAAACTTATTTTACAAAAATTTATCGAAAAATGATACATATTATCTTTATTGTTAAGTATATTGCTATAATTATATTTCTTTGCTGTATAAACATTTTTTCTTAGGAGATTTTAGCTATTTTGATAAAATTTATTAATATGTTTGTAATTTTAAATGTTTATATCATAATTTAAATGTAATAATATTTGAATTTTACGAGTACATTTATTAAAGAAAATATTTTGTAATATAATTTTTTTTGTACTAGTAATTTATAAAATTTATGTTTAATTATACGCTTTATACTTTTTTAAAATATTGTTATGGAATTTTTTATGTTTGTTATTTATTTCTATTATGGAGTTTACTCCGTCTCTACTTATTATTTTGTAAGGTCCATGGTATGGACTTTGACTCTTTTTCCTGTTTTCCCATTTCACTAAAACTAGGTCTCCTACATCAAAATTTGATACCATTGTAGTTTTGTCGTATTGTAATTTTCTTTTGTTGTTTACAATATTTATCAGATTTCTAGCTTTGTCTAATGCAGTCTTTAATTTTATTTGTAGTTCGGTTTTATAGTCTTCTAAATTATAGTGTTTTGTTTTGTCACCGAATAAATCACTAGGAAGGGATGGTAATTTACCAAAAATTAGTTCAAAAGGTGTGTAAGAATTGTCTACATGTGGTGTGGAATTGTATGCGAAAGTGTAATAGGGTATCCATTTGTCCCATTCGTAATCATCGGCAGTAGACAAAAGGTATTCGTTAAGTGTTCTATGATTTTTCTCAAGTGCACTAAGTGTCTCGTGATGGTAGGGGGTTGAAAATATTTGTTCTATTTTTATTAGTTCGCATATGTTTCTCATTAACTCGTTCGTAAATTCCGTTCCACGGTCAGATTTCAATTTTTTTAATAAACCAAATTTTAAGATTAACTGTTCGACTAATGCTTGTGCAACTGATTTTGCGTCTTTGTTCTCAATGGGGTGTGCAATTATGAATTTTGTGAGTTCGCACTGCATCATAAGTATGTACCGGTATCCGTTTGATATCTTGAGTGGACCTACTGTGTCAATGGATATTGTTTGGAAACTCGTATTTGGTGTGTCTGTTATGGTCATATTTTCTGTTATGTGTCTCGTGTGTTTATTACGAGCACATTTTTCACATTTATTTACATAATTTTTAACCATTTGCCGCATGTTTTTCCAAGTATAGCGCTGTTTTAATTTTAGTACTGTTTTTCTGATTCCTAGGTGACCTCCCTGAGGTGAATCATGGGATTCTTTTATCAGTGTATCTTGCATGGTTTTACTTGTTATTTTCTTCGGGGTTACATATATCAATATATCGAGAGTTTTATTACACTTTGATGTTCTCTTCTGCTGCAGCTTATTAAATTTTCTTTTTAGTTCATTTTTATCAATTATTTCAAATATAGCATCATTTACTTCTAGCGCTAGTTCTTTCAATGCTTTACTTTTTGTTTTGTCCTCTTTTGAGGGTATCATATTTATTAAAAATTCCGAATTTATTTGTATTCTTGATAGCGCGTCGGCGTTGGTGTTGATCTTTCCTTGCTTGAATTTGATTTCAAAGTCATAATCTGAAAGATCCAATCTTATTCTCGTCATTTTTGATGATGAGTTTTTGTGACTGAATAATGAGACTAAAGGTCGATGGTCTGTCACGACGATAAATTTCCTTCCGTATAAGTAGGGTTCAAAGAAGTTTATTCCCCAGTGAATAGCAAGTAATTCTTTTTCAATTATTGGTTTATTAATATCATGCTTTTGCAAGGTTTTACTTGCGTAAGATATAGGCAAGTCATGTCCAATTTCGCCCTGTGATAGAATCGCTCCTAATGCAAAATTCGAAGCATCAGTTGTTACAATAAAAGGTTTTGTAAAATCCGGATATTGTAATACTGGAGGTTCTATTAATTTTTGCTTGAGCGTTTCAAAAGCAAATGGGCATTGTTCAGTCCATTTGAACGGTTGATTTTTCTTCATCAGTTTGTTCAAACATTGTGCAATCGTCGCGAAGTCTTTTATAAATCGTCTGTATAGTTACAAAAAGCTACAAATCGTCTAACGTCGTCTGCGTTTTTTGGTATAGCATAATTTTTAATTGTGTCATACTTCGAGGGGTCCGTCTTGATACCTTCTTGTGTTATCAAATGTCCTAGATATACTACTTCCGGTCTCAGAAATTTACATTTACTTGCATTCAGTTTTAAATAATATTTTGAAAGTCTGTCAAAAACTTTAATAAGATTGTCATTGTGATGCTGTAAACTGCATCCGAAAATTATAATATCGTCAACATAAAGGAATGCTTCTTAGCTTAAACCCGTCAATGCTAAAGTAAGCATTCGTTGGAAACTGTTTGAGGATATTTTCAATCCAAAAGGTAGTCTTTTAAGTTGGTAGTGACCGTCGTTTGTCGAAAAGGCTGTCAGTGGTCTTGAATTTTTATCAAGCGGTATTTGGTGGAAAGAACTAGTCATGTCAAGTGTAGAGAAGTATTTTGCTCGTCTTAGTTTGTCTAATACATAATCTATCCTAGTTAGTGGAAATTTGTCGTTTAATTTTCTAAAATCGACAACTAATCGCCACTTTTTAGTATCGTCGCTGGATTTTTTGGGATTTAGTAATAAAGGTGCATTGTAAGGACTAATCGAGTCTTCTATAACATCGTTTTTTAATAATTCTTCTGTCTATGTATTTCTTCGTCATGGCTTTGAGGTAATCTGTAGTTTTTTATGTAGGTTGGTGTGTTATCAGTTGTAAAGAGTGATTGAGTGTAGATATTGTTTACTGCTAGTTGCTCATTTTCTAGGTGAAAAATATTTTGGTAATTTCTAAAAATTTCTGTTAAAGTGTTTATATCTAGTTCTTGAAGTAGTTTTTTGAATCGTTTGTCATTGTTGTTACATTAATATTTAAGCTGTTCGTAATTTGAGAGTGGTTCCATTTTCGGTGTGAATTTATTTATTTTGACTTCTACATCAGTTGTATTTAATAGTTTAATGTGACATTTTTCTTTTGCTGGGATTATCGAGTTAGCTATGAATATTCCTCTCTGAATTTCCTCGTTTAAAATGACTTTGTCCTCTTTTATGTCTAGAAAGATGGGTGTATTATTTCTGTCCTAGGTGGTATCCGTATGACGTCGTATGCGTTTATATTGACGTGTAAGTTTATTATTACGTCTGTATCGTCTAGTACTGTAGTTAATGTTTGTGTTTCGTAGTCTATTTTGCACATGTAATTTGAGAAAAAATCTCTGCCTATTATGCCGTCTGTTCCTATGCGAAAATTATCATCTACTGAATGAAATATGTGGGGTACTATACGGTATTGAAAATTGAGTTCCAATTTTACTGTTCCTAGCGTAAGTATTTCATTGTCTGTAATACCTTTTAGTTTGCATTGTCTTTCCGTTATCAAATCTAGTGGATTTATATTCCCGAGCTTGCAAACGGATATATCTGCGCCTGTGTCTATAAGAAATTTCAAGTTTCTGTTTACGTTTTTACATCTTTTGTTTATATAATTTGTTGTGTTATCCGAGATTTTGAAGATCTTTAATTTTGCTGTCCCAGATGATCTTGTGCTACGATCTCCGAGCGTTCTTCGTTTCCCTGGTCATTTATTTCTGTAATCTACATTCTATTTTGATTATGCAGGTTTCCATTATGTCTGTTGTTATTGTTGTAGTTGTTGTTATTACGTGATACTTGATTCCTGTTAGAGTTGTTGTTTCGCTGGTTTGAATTGTTATTAAAATTGTTGTAGTTATTTGGGACTCTGCGATTGTTATAGGAATTCTAATTATTATTTTGTTGTCTGTTAGTTAGTTAGTAGTTAGTTTGTTTATTGCGATTGTTGTTATTGTCGTTGAAATATCTACGGTTTGGATAGTTATTGTTATGTGCGTTATACTTCTGATGATTGTTTGAATAATTGCTATTATTTGGGTGATTTCTATAATATAGCAATTGGTTGCTTGTTTTGTTATTTCTTTCTAATTCCAATGCTAAATTCGTTGCATCGGTTAGAGTTTTAGGTTGAGCTGCAAAAACGGTTTGCTTCAGGTTATCGTTTAAACCATTTTTGAACACCGTTATATAGTTTTCGTTCATTTTAATGATGACGTGTCTTTGTGCATCATCGCCTGTTGTTTCTGCTATATGTAGATTGTTTAGTTCAGTTATAAGGTTTACTAGTTTGTCTTTGAATTGTGTTACCGAATTGTTTCTTTGCGTTAATGTGGCTAGTTGTGTGTATCTGAGCTGTGGTTAGATTGCTCTTGTATGTATTTTGTAAAAGTGTCTGTAGTTTAGGAAAAGTGTCAATTTTGGCTGTGTATCCTAGAGTGGTTTTCACGTTTGTGCTTAGTTTTATGCTCACTATTAATTCTATTAGTTTCTTTTTATCGTCGGATGAGTAGGTGTTGTATAACAAGTCTATTAGCTTTAGAAATCCTTCTAGTTCTTTATAATTCCCTGAGAAAATGGGTATTATCTTCATAATCGTCTCTATGTTAAATTCCGCCATTTTGGGTTCTATATTCGTTAAATTTGTTGGCTTGTTAGTGTCTTGTTTGTATAGCATTTGTTTTAGTAGTAATCGTGATTCTTTTACTAATATATAGAACTCTTCCGTTAGTCTTAGTAGTTCGTGGTTTGTTCTTAGTGTCTGTTTGTGTTCGTCAAATTCATTTTATACCTATTTATTTCCTCTAACTTATTTTCTATTGTTTTCCTTGTGTATGTTCTATTTGTAGTCTTTTTTATGTTAATTTATATTGTCCTTATTTGTTTAAAAAGGTCAGTTAAAATTTGCATTTGATGGACAATTTTTTTTTTTTTTTTATTTAGACATTTTGTATTCTATTTATGTGTTTTAAGACATACTTCTTATAGTAATTGCTAATCTTATAAAGTATATAAATAATTAAAATTACAATGATTATTGTTATAATTGCTGTTATATACGCCTACCATCTGATGTAGTGACTGCTGCTCCCACATTATTTTTGTATGTTTTCCGTAAATATAATTTGATCTTTGTTTTTGTTGTCTAGCGTCGTGAGGTACCAAGCTGCGTCTGGTGGCATTGGAAACATGTATTTTGATTTATTTGGTATTTTCTTTCCTGTATATTTTCCGCATGGTTTTTTCCATGGATTTGAAGATTTTCTTGTGTGTCCTTAGATGTGTTACTATTTGTGATTTCGATATTTTCTTTTCACAAGCGAAGCAGTACATTTTTTTTTTTTTTTTGTTTTATTGTCGATTTAATTTATTTTATTATCTATCGTGTATTTCAAGTCAGTTCAACAGTTTCAACAGTTCAACAGTTTATATGTGGTGATATAAACTGTTTAGTGGTTGTTTATGGTCTTCTTGGTATTTTTTATATTCCTCTAAGTTGTTTATTTCTTCCATTTATTATTTTTTTATTGGATCGGAGAAAATTTTATTTAATTGAGTGTTTGCAGGATTGGAGAAGTTTTTAAGCATCAAATGTTCGCAGGATCGACAGGTGCAGGATCGCCATGTAGTGGAATTAGGTGTAGGGTCGCCAAGTACTATATTTTGAACTGTTTGGTCGTAGTGTATTATGTGGGGGTCTTGTGTATTAGAGGCGCACACGCCTTTTTATTCAGCCGCAAGGCTTTATTTTGTGCGAAGCCGCAAAGGCTAATTAAAAGAGTGAGATATTTTTTCGTTTAAAGCCACATAGGCTATTTGTTAAAATCTGTCTTTATTTTTGAAATATCAAAGTTTATATACAATTTTTACCACTATTATTCTTAAAAATATTGTGCCAGTATTTTCTAAACTCCTCCCTTAATTTTTGTCTTTAACATCGATCGCCAATCAATTTCATTTTTGGTCGATCACATAATTATTTACATATTTTTTATATTAACATATTTAAATTTTTAATCCAAAACACCAACAACAACAAGTGCATTTATTTTGGCCTTGAATTAAAATGTGTGGTAAGCACTATTGTAACATAATATTCTTTCTGGGCAATGCACTCATAATTTTATTGTTGTTGTTGTATACGCTTGTGCCAAGCATTGGGTTATGTTAAATTAGAATAGCGGCGCAAACTGAAGAGGATGAAAAGTATTAAGGTAAGCATGAAAAATGCTTATCGGAAATTATGATTTTCAAGTACAAGGTTTTTTATGAAAAAAGTGTTGGGGAGTAAAAGTGACTTTAGTGCACCACAGTACACTACAATGGAAAGAAAAGGTGGCGTGCACTGGTTGACTTCCGAAAGTTAAACGAAAAAACAATTGGTGATGCCTATCCTCTGCCTCGAATAGAGTAAATATTAGACCAACTTGGTCATTAGGGCGCCTCACAAAAAAAAAAATTGTCCGGGTCCCAAAATTTTTGATGCATAACTCTGTTATTCTATGATTTACATTATATGTGACAATTTTTTGTACTAAAAATATCATGGCAAAACAGTTATCCAATAATAACGCGATTTTTAGAGGTATTTTTGAACCCTTCTAGCTAGCTGACGGCTATCGTTAGAGCCGAAATATTTGGGGAACCATCATAAAGTAAACCAAAGTTTATTTTGAGGTTGGGACCCAGTCAACTTTTTTTCCTCCATAGAGAGTGAGGCTCCTTATTGGCCATTCTCCTTATTTTTCTACACTAGACCTTGCTAGTGGTTATCATAAAGTTCTGGTGGACCCAAAGGATCGACAAAAAACAGCTTTTAGTACTAATTACGGGCATTAAGACTTTAAGCGCATGCCTTTCGGACTGAAAGGAGCTCTAGCAACCTTTTAGCGTTTAATGAATTATGTCCTCACTGGCTTACAAGGTATTGAATGCTTTGTCTATCACGATGACATAGTTATACACGGCAAAAACCTTAAGGACCATAACAATAAATTAACAAAAGTTTTTAAGAGATTTAGCGGAAATCATCTCAAACTTCAGTCTGAAAATTGTCAGTTTTTACGCAAAGAAATAGTCTACTTAGCACATATTTATTCAGAAAAAGGAGCTTTTTCGGATCCAAGTAAAATAGTCTGTGTACAAAGTCTTTCTGTCCCAAAAACTATACGCCAAGTTCAATACTTCTTAGGTTCTGCAAATTACTACCTCAAATTTATACCTTCATTTTCTAAAATAGTTAAACCAATCACCAATTTATTACACAAAGACGTGAAGTTCAAATGACAGAAAAGTGCCAAAATGCATTCGTCAAAATAAAAAATGATATTATTTCATCTCCCCTCCTAATCTATATAGATTTGACCAGACCATTCAATCTTACAACAGACGCGAGCAATGAAGCAATTGGTGCTGTACTTTCCCAAGGCTAAGTAGGAGGAGATAAGCCAATTGCTTATGCGAGCCGAACTCTAAACAAAGCCGATCAAAAATACTCAACAATAGAAAAGGAACTTCTGGCGATTGTATGGGCTACAAGAAATTTTAGCAGGGACGACCATTCATGGATTATACATATCATAAACCACTCAAAGGCGTGTTCAACACCAAAGATCCCACCACGCGACTGGTAAGGTTTCACCACAAGCTCTCGGAGTATGATTATAAAATTGAATATAAGCCGGGAAAATACAATAACAACGCGGATGCTTTAAGCCGAATACCAGCGGAGATAAACGATAGTTCGATTGTTATTATTACAGCTATTATACACACTAGACCAGAAGAAATTATTGCGAAAACTGAAACAAACCAATAAAAATGCTATGCCATAACCCGAGCGCAGTCAAAAAGTTTAAACGCACCTGCTTGGTGGAAAAAAATGCTTGGCGACATTAAAACTTACCTAAAAAAAATGTAAAAAAAGCCAAAATATGAAATCATTTATGCCAACAAAAATGACTACGGTTATAACAGACATCGCGGAAAAACCTTTTGACAAGATATATTTGGATATCGTAGGACCATTACAACAAACTTTAACAAATAATCAATATATTCTTATGTTTCAAGATAATCTAACCAAACCGGTAGACTGTTACGCCATTCTAAAGACAGAAGCCCAAACAGTGGCCAAATGGTATTGGACCAAATTATTACGCGCTATGGTATTCCAAAACAAATAGTAACCGATCAGGGGACAAACTTCTTAAGCGACCTCTTTAAAGACCTTTGTAAATTATTAAAAATAAAAAAACTACAGACTTCAGCCTACCACCCGCAGTCCAGTGGTGCACTTGAATAAGCGCATAGACCAATAGTTGAATACCTACGGAGTATTTGTGATGAGAACCCACAATCCTGGGATCAATATTTGCGATGACAGTTTCCATGATGTACTAAACTTACACCCATGGAGTGCTTATATGAGTTCACATCGGATATTCCATCTAATTTAAAGGATGAGCAAGAACGCATTTACAACCACGAAAGTTATTACCACGTAATCAAAAATAAACTCCAGAAATCATATGAAATTGCTAGACGTAACCTATTAAGGAGCAAAAAACCATTCAAGGCTTATTACGATCATACAATACGGCCACAGAATTTTCATGTAGGAGATCAAGTCTTAGTAAAAAATAAAAATAGAAAGGGTAAATATTTGGCTCCTATTTGGCGAGGACCTTGCCGGGTGATTACCGTAAAAGGACCTGTCAACACGGAGGTTAAAGTAGGAAACAAACGGGTAGTTATAAATGACACCAAATTCAAACCATATTCCAAAAAAAAAAAATAAACAACAACAAATAAATTAGATACTAAGAACCAAAAAATAAAACAACCCAATTTTTCCCCTTTATAACAATCAGAACTAACAAATTTAAACACAAGTTATACCAAATCTCTTATACAAATGAAAAGCAACCGATCAGTCCAAATCTTAATGGGCAAAGATAAGTGCCTGATAACTTTTTTTTTAAAAAAAACGCATAAAATTTGCAAAATCTCATCGGTTCTTTATTTGAAACGTTAGATTGGTCCATGACATTTACTTTTTGAAGATAATTTCATTTAAATGTTGACCGCGGCTGCGTCTTAGGTGGTCCATTCGGAGAGTCCAATTTTGGGCAACTTTTTCGAGCATTTCGGCCGGAATAGCCCGAATTTCTTCGGAAATGTTGTCTTCCAAAGCTGGAATAGTTGCTGGCTTATTTCTGTAGACTTTAGACTTGACGTAGCCCCACAAAAAATAGTCTAAAGGCGTCAAATCGCATGATCTTGGTGGCCAACTTACCGGTCCATTTCTTGAGATTAATTGTTCTCCGAAGTTTTCCCTCAAAATGGCCATAGAATCGCGAGATGTGTGGCATGTAGCGCCATCTTGTTGAAACCACATGTCAACCAAGTTCAGTTCTTCCATTTTTGGCAACAAAAAGTTTGTTAGCATCGAACGATAGCGATCACCATTCACCGTAACGTTGCGTCCAACAGCATCTTTGAAAAAATACGGTCCAATGATTCCACCAGCGTACAAACCACACCAAACAGTGCATTTTTCGGGATGCATGGCCAGTTCTTGAACGGCTTCTGGTTGCTCTTCACTCCAAATGCGGCAATTTTGCTTATTTACGTAGCCATTCAACCAGAAATGAGCCTCATCGCTGAACAAAATTTGTCGATAAAACACATTTCGAACCGAACACTGATTTTGGTAATAAAATTCAATGATTTGCAAGCGTTGCTCGTTAGTAAGTCTATTCATGATGAAATGTCAAAGCATACTGAGCATCTTTCTCTTTGACACCATGTCTGAAATCCCACGTGATCTGTCAAATACTAATGCATGAAAATTATAACCTCAAAGAAATCACCCTATACAAACGAATTGATAAATAAAGGTACAAAAACATTACAAGAAGTACTTAAAAAGTTAGTTCGATCGAAAAAATCGCCTCACACCAGCATAAGATTGCACTGACTTCAATTTCTTTTTCAAGCCCACTAATGATATTGCTGACACTATACATTGCTTACAAAATCATTAATTTATTAAAAGGGAAACTAAAAAATAGAACACCTGTAATACCTGTTGCAGATATTCAGCTTCAAGAGGTTGAAACTCCTATAGACCAAGAAAGTCATTAGCATGATTAATGACATTTACGCCAAAAACGTCGTTCCAATTAGTGAGCGAAGCATAAGAAAAAAAAAACAAATGCTATTAAAATACTGAGTAATGGAAAACTAAAATTTTGTTTCTATATGTATATTAAGGGTGTTCAAGCATGTATGGGTAAAATTAAAACTATTCTAATGTTTGATTTCCGGGTATTTTTGGGTTTCGCTATTCCGTAAGGCTTGGGAAATAAAATTTGATCACGATTGGACAAGGTTTAACCGACCCGGATTGACGTTGAAATCTCAAAAAATGGGAAAACAAATTTTTCGGTTTTTTTTTCTTTTTTAAATACTCGATTTATCTTTTTTTATGAAATTATTGTCTTACCAGTTTAAAAATTAAATACTCTCACTAACAGCAATTAAAAATGTAAAAATAAGTGCAGCTTGTTTCCAAGACTATGCATATTGCCAATATCATTACATTTAATTTTTTCACAAAGTAGGTTTGGCCGGTTGCTATGACGATTTTGTTCACAAAGTAGGCATCGGTTGCTATGGTGCGGTTCGAATGAATATTCTTGGTGCTATTACTTATTCATTGTGTGCAAAGTTCTCAGTGGATAAGAACAAAAATTATTCAATCGTTATCGCGAGCTTAAGTTGGGAAATTTGTGTGCGTGGTCAATTAAAATAAGTGTTTTTGATTAAAATGTGTGATTTGCCATCAACACCGATTACGACTCGTCTTAGTAATGTAGCGTTGAGATCAATAGATTTAATAGGCAATGTTTCACATCAAATTACTGGCGCTAAGCTGCCTTCAAAGAAACAAGTACTTCAAGTTTTTTTTTATAACATGCGCTTTGCTAAAATACAATCGAAAGAAAGTGCGAGGTTAGCGGTGGATGCAGCGTTAATTTTTTGGCAACAGGCTCGGATACCCACGCGCACTGTGTATAAATGTACCGAACTCTTATTGAAGCTGTACGAAGAGTGGAAAAATATTCAAAAAAATGTTCCTTCTAAACGATCAGGATTGACTAAAGAAGCAGAAAATAAGTTTGTCGAAGGATTAGATAATTTGTTCGATATAGCTCACATGAACGCGCTTCAACAAATAAAAATTGAAGAGGACAAGCAATTTTTAATCCTGCAGAGACAAAAAGGTCGTCCTGGATGCCTGGCTGGTGTTGATATGGTTGTGCTAGCGCGAGAAAAAAGGGCATTTGAACGTCAGGAAAAAGAGCAGCTATGCATATTTAAATAGTGTTAAGCAATAAACCCATAAGCTTTCAAGTAGGTTTTATTGCTACTTCAAATGCTTGATTTTTGGTATTAACTTTACTACTTTAAATCCATTAATTATCAACTTTATATATGAACCAAAAATTACCATAATGATACTAATGTATTTTCTTTTCTTGCTATCTCCTACTCTTTAAAAGTGAACCTAGATGTCAGTCAAATAAGCGATCTAGAAAACGATTCTGAGCATGAATCCGTAGAGCTCTGATTATAGAATAAAATTGCCTCAAAATGATAATGAAAAAAGAAACCGTGTTCATTGGATGACGCCACGCTTACTTTCTGCTCTCGATAATGGTAAAGTTTCTGATGGAGCCGCCGTTCATATTTTAACTGCAGCTGCGGAGGCAGCTGCAATAACGCTAACAATAACGATCTTGTTATAAGTCGTTCTACGATTCATACACTGAAAAAAAAAAGTTAGCTTAAAATTAAACACAATGTGTTCACAAAATGTGTTGTTGATTTGACTTTTTTTTCATATGTTTTTCAAAATTTTTAAATACATTTGCTCTTACTTTGACGAAATTTGTTGCAAGCTATTTTTTAAACACAAATATCGTCAAATTAATAACAATTGTCGTCAATTTTAAAACATTTTTTTTTTCAGTGTAGGCTTCGACAAGAAAACCGCCAAAAAGAATCAGAAATTATTCAGACAAACTTTATTGAAAATGTAATTCCGTTTTATATGAGCGTAATTTTGAGTGAATAATTTTTTATTTTACGTAATATTTAGACTAGCGATTCAATGGTTGTGCACTGGGACGGTAAGTTGCTGCCAGACTTGATTGGCAACAACAAAGTTGAAAGAATTGCTATTCTTGTGAGCTGGCGGCCTCGGTAGTCGAGTAGGTAGCGTGCTCGACTGCTATCCCAGGGGTCCCGGGTTCGATTCCCGGCCAGGCCATGGTCCTACGCTTTAAAACCTTTCGCATTTGCAATTTTCTATCCTCTTTTCTAATCAACTGAAATTGAAAATTCATCAATATTTACGACTGGAAGTTGTAGTTGATGGTAGAGAAGTTTGTGGATGAGATTGCCTTATAACTTGAATTGACTGAGGTAAAGGCATAACACTTGCCTCTGATTCAAATTCACATGTTTCTTTGGCTTTCCACCACGCTTAGAACATCCTACACGTGTTTCACCTGATTGATCTTTCCTTCCCACTAATCTATCACCCCATTTCGAACCAAGGCAGACTTGACTGAATAGGTATTCCACCTGAAATCCTTGGTTCAAATCTAAAAAAAAAAAAAAAAAAAAACATGTTAGTCAAATGGAACATCTCCGATCGAGTTTCTGCAATGGGATTCGACACCACTTCCAGCAATACTGGAGACAAAGCTGGAGCATGTTTTCTTTTACAAAAGTCTATGGATCGGAAGTTACTCAATTTTGCTTGCCGACACCATATCTACGAAATCATTTTGCGAAGTGTTTTTGAACTAAAAATATCATCGACATCTGCTCCTGATGTTTGCATTTTCGATAGATTTTCAAAGGCATGGACAACGATCGACAAAAATTCATTTAAAAGTGGTTTGGAAGATAAGGTTATTCGTGAAAAATTTCAAGATATGGAGTGTAATGCCATAAAAAGCTTTTGCACCCAAAGAATATCTGAGTCCCAAATTCGTGACGACTGCAAGAAATTCTTAGAACTTGCCCTTATTTTCTTTGGTGAATGTAGAAAATTTCGCACTCCTGGTCCAACAAGTAACGCGCGGTGGATGGCAAAGGGTATATATTGCTTAAAAATATTTGCTTTTCGTCAGCAGTTTAAGTTATCTGCCAGAGAATTAAATGGAATACGCGACGTTTGCACATTTTTGATAGGGATATACATAAGAGCCTGGTTTGGTTGCACGAATGCTATTGCAGCACCCAGTCAAGATTTAAATTTTGTAAAAGACGCTGTGAAATACGCTCAAATCGATTCAGATGTATCACAAGTAATTTTTAAAAAAATTAAGAACCATTTATGGTACTTGTCAGAGGAATCAGTAGATCTAGCGTTGTTTGATTCAAAAGTTTCAATCGAAGTTAAGATCGAAATGGTTCGATGCTTACGTTCTATAAGTCCAAATAATTAAAAAATGTAAAATGTAATAATAACAATTAAAAAATGAGCGTTGCATTGAAAATCCAGAATCTTTGTCGTTATGTAACTTGAGCGATTTTTTTTCCCATAAAACGAAATACTTTTTTACTCGCTTTGGACTATCGCCAGATTTTTTAAATTGTCACCCATCGACGTGGGAAAACAACAATAATTTTGAAGAAGGTCGTACTTTTTGTAATGACCTTTTTGTCGTTAATCATACCGCTGAAAGGGGAGTAAAATTCATGAAGGATTTTAATAAAGTTCTGACATACGATGAAGAAGAAAAACAAATATTGCTTCAAGTAGTTGAATCTTACCGCAAAAATTATCCATCTTATAAAAAGTCGGAATTAATTTAACAAAAATAAAATATTTTTACTGTATGAACTAATTATTCCATGTATTTTTATTTCAGTTAATGGCTTAAAAGTTAATTAAACCAGAAATTTTTTAAATCGCAAAATTTGTAAAAAAAATAACTCAAGGCAACGTTTGTATTCAAAATTTTTATTTATATCGATATTTTTCATACATTCGGTACATTCAAAGTCAATCCGGGTCGATCAAACATAAAGCTATCGAGCTTAAAATTTACATGCTAAATTTATAGGTAAAAAGGAAATAAAAAATGCCCAGAAATCCAAAATCGGAGCAAATTTTATTTTTTGGACACCCTTAATGTATATATAAAATATAAAATACTATATAAATCAATAAAATCTTGTAAACAAGTTTCATCTTAAATATATCTATATTTTTTTTTTAAAGAAAACATAATGCTATTAAAATATTGAGTAATGGAAAACTAGAATTTTCTATAGGTAATAAATATAAAATACTATATAAATAAATGAAAACTTGTCAATCAAGCTTCAAATGACCAAAAAAAATGTTATTTAATAATCGAACAATGAAAAACTAGAATTTATTTCTTTATATTAAATATATATCTTAATTTTTTACATACTTACTTACTTATCTGGCGCTTACAACCGTAGCTTGGTTTTGGAATCGTATAAGAAATTGCTCCAGCCATTTCTGTTCTGCGCTTGCTGGCGCCAGTTGGAAACACCAAGCGTTGTCAGGTTATCCAACACCTGATCCTTCCAACGAAGATGTGGGCGTCCTCTTCTGCGTTGACCACCACCGGGCACCGAATCGAATATTTTTTTCGCTGGAGCGTCGTTTTCCATTCACTCAACATGACCTAGCCAGCGGAGCCGCTCGATTTTAATGCGCTTAACTATGTCGATGTCAGCGTACAGCTCATACAGCTCGTGGTACCATCGAATTCGGTACTCGCCATTGACGCAGATTGGACCGAAGTTTTTACGAAGGATCTTTCTCTCGAAGGCTCCCAGAGTCTTTTCATCAGAACTGCTCATCGTCCAGGTTTGTGCTGCATATAATAGGACGGGCATGATTAGTGACTTATATAGCGGAGCCGCTCGATTTTAATGCGCTTAACTATGTCGATGTTAGCGAACAGCTCATACAGCTCGTGGTTCCATCGAATTCGGTACTCGCCATTGACGCAAATTGGACCGAAGATTTTACGAAGGATCTTTCTCTCGAAGGCTCCCAGAGTCTTTTCATCAGAACTGCTCAACGTCCAGGTTGGTTTGTTAACTCATTCGTCCTTTTCCTTTAGACCTACAAATTCTACACGTAAACGAGTCTCTTTTAATCTTTCACCTGCATAAAGCACCGGTCTCAACATGTATAGAAGGCAAGACCAAGACTAATCTAAAAGTCTTGATACAACAAGAAGTTTTACACACTGAAGTCGATGTATTTCGCCATTTATTCACTAATTTCCACGACCAGCTTGGCTTGACGAGCCATCAAGTTCAGGAAGATCTTAACACCTATGGTGCTCATGTAAGGCCGAAACATGTCTCTTACCTTCAAAAGTCCCGTAAAGAGCAGCAACAATATTATTCCTAACCAACATACTGATCACAGTCAATGTCAGAGGACTACGCACAAAAATTTCATCAGTCTTTCTGAACTCTCTGAAAATTCCGTATGATATATTTGCCCTGTGTGGCGTCCGTGGCGTAGTTGGTTAAAGTGCGTGGCCACTATGTCAACGAACCTGGAGACCCAGGTTCGAACCCCAACAGCGACAGAAAATTATTTGAATTAAAATAATTTTTCTGTACGGCCGCCACCTCTCTGCAGACAATGGCAAACCTCAGAGAGTAATAAAAATGCCATGTAAAGCTTCTTGAGAATAAGAACATTCCGTTCATCGCCGTTCGGAGTCGGCGTTAAGCCTCTAGGTCCATTTCTCGGTCAATTGTGTACAAACTTAATAACACGCACAACACAATTGATCATAAGAAGCTAGGTCAAAGTCCTTTCAAGGGCTGAAATGGCCAGTTATTATTATTATTTTATTTATTATATTTGCCCTCACTGAAACTAATCTCTGTCAAGATTTCAAGGATCAAGAAATTTTTGCGTCCGATTTCGTAGTGTTCCGAGACGATGGACTAGATAAAGATGATCATTCCTATGGCCGCGGTGTCCTTTTGCTTTCATAATTGTTCAAAATTGTTGAAATGAAATTGTTCGAAATTCATAATCGTTATTTTGATTCAACGTTAGTTCAAAATTCACACACTGCAGACTTTGAATTCATTTGTGCAAAAATTAGTATCGCTTCACGTAATTCATATGTTAAATGCTGCTATATTCGCCCGTCTCAGCCAACGACAGGCTATCAGTTGGCAGTAGATGCTATAGATTCTCTTTCTGATCTCATGGATCCATTTGATACCGTCATATTTTTGGGAGAATTAAATCTTCCTAATCTTCAGTGGGATTTATCAGATGATGAATGTCATTTCTTCCCCTTAAATCCAATATCTAAAAAAGAAATTCTATTTACTAGTTGCCTCTCTGACTCTGACTCTTTCAGTTAAGTGGAGTAACTAACTAAGTATATAGGTAGACAACTAGACCTTATATTTTCATCAGAAGTTGAAAATTGTGCAGTTTCCGCTAGCAACCATCTACTCTCAACACTGGACCAGTATCATCCACCGCTTTCAATTACCTTTTCCTACAATAATACTATTAAAAACACACACTCCGAGCACTTGTACAGTTTTAACTTTCGGAAAACCGATTTTGAAAAACTAGAATCACTTCTTGGCCGAATTGACATCCCTTACATTTTTGAAAGTGCTAATAAAAATATCGATAATGCTGTTGGCTTTTTCTATGGCATAATCTTTAACTGTTTCACACAATCTGTTCTTTTTACTAGGCAAAAGAGCTTTTCGTCTTCACCTCGCTGGTATAATAAGGAGCTACGTTCGCTTCGGAATGAGAGAAACAAACTTTGGCGTACATATTTAATATCTAGGTCTTCTGCTGATTTCACGAGTTACCTTAATGTTTACAACCATTTTTCTTATCTTTGTGATCATCTTTATGAATCCTATCCAGCCCGGATTCGTACATTATACCTCTGCAAAAAAAGGGCCAAAAAATGATATCACAAACTATAGACCCATCGCAAAACTATCATGTACACCCAAAATATTTGAAAGTATACTCTACGAAATTATGTTTTTCCACTGCAAGTCTATCTTCTCCCCTAACTAACATGGCTTTATCAAGGGAAGATCTACTACTACCAACCTCACAGAAGTCGTTTCAAATACCCTATGTTCACTGGAAAGTTGTTATGAAGTCGACGTTGTCTCTACTGACTTTAGCAAAGCATTCGACAAAATCTCGCACACTGTCATCCTTCTGAAGCTAAAAGCTTTTGGCTTTCAACCCACATTTATTGCTTGGATTAAATCTTACCTCGAAGAACGGCGATATAATGTCATCTTTAGGTTTTCAAAATCCGAGTTTTTTACAGCAACTTCTGGTGTCCCTCAAGGAAGCCACCTTAGTCCTCTGCTATTCGTCTTAACAATAACCGATATCGATGATGCCATCAAATACTCTAATCTTTCTGTTTATGCTGACGACATGAAAATCTATCGACGCATAAATACTAATACTGACTCTTGCCGTCTTCAATATGACCTAATCAGTTTTTCTTCTTGGTGCCAAAAAAACTTCCTGGAACTTAATATCAGTAAATGTCAAGCTATCACATACTCGCGGAAGAGACTCCAATCTCCATCACGAATTTATTGCATATTCGGTGAGCCGGTTCCCTTAGTAAGTTCTTTGCGAGACTTGGGTATTATTTGCGATGAAAATCTTACTTTTCGATCCCATATCGAGAATATCATTAGTAGAGCCAACTCTACTCTTGGTTTTGCGAAACATTGGTCCAGGGAGTTCTCCAACCCCATACGTTACAAAATCCCTCTACCTAACCTTTGTGAGGCCCATACTCGAATACGCCAACCAAGTTTGCTCACCGCTCTATGTTTCTCATTCGTTGCGTATCGAAGCTGTACAACGAAGATTTATTCGATTTGCGTTACGAGGTCTCCCTGGTTCCGATAGCTTCAATTTACCTCCTTATGCTGATCGTTTGATGTTGATTAACATGCAATCTCTTGAAAAATGCAGGGTAGTTGCTGATGTCCTTTTCATTCATCAACTATTAGGTGGCACCACTAATTGTGGCACCCCACTTCCTCCCTCTGAAACAAATTTTTTTATATGTCTTGTGGGCAGACTATAGCCCACATAGTATTATATGTAATATTCCTACCTTACAAAAAAACAAAAATAAAAGTCCTAGCATTAAGAAATAAATGTCTAATTATAAGTTTTAGTTCTTAAGTATAAATTGCTTGTCAACAACAGCAGCAACAGCAACAACTGGTGCAGTCTCAACAAGAAGTTGCTAATGATTATACAAGAAAAACAAATGTGCAGCAGCAGCAACAAGAACAGCATCAACAACAGCAGCAACAACATCAGCAACAACAAGCTGCTGCTGCAGCTCTAACCGCTGGCCTACAAAGCTCGCAAATTGGTGATTCTCTCTCAACTGGATTTATACAACGGGGCACATCAGCTAATGTTCAACAAGTTGTTTCTAATGTCAGTGGCAGCAGCAATAAAGCCTCGGTTGGCAGCAATGCCTTGGATCAATTAACTAGCAACGATCCATACAATCAATCAAATGCTTCTAATACGACTGGCTACCAAAGTTCATACCAAACTAGCGCATCGGCGAATAAAGCTGCGAATGCGTATCAGCAATCTTCTGCTGGCCAAGGTTACTAGAGTGCAAACTATGCTAAAGTGCAGTCATCTGTAGCCAACAGTTATCAACCGCAGACATAGTGACGCAACAGGCTCAAATTAGTTCAGATCGTGGTGGTATTGTTCCCATCTTATTATGTTGTGTATTTATTGGAAATATTGCTTCTTCCTCACCTATTGTTATTTTAATTGGGTAAGTTTCCAATGATTCCGTCCGTGGCAATTGGAGAATCTGTATCCACAAATTGAAATTACAGTTTTTCCTTAAGATTTTACTTCTTCCTTTGTAATTCCCATCAGTTTGCAAGTATAGTTTGTCATTATTCTCTGGTATTCTGGTTAAGCTTGTACCTTACAAATCGAAATATTTGCGCCTGTATCTATAAGAAATTTTAATTTTTTCTTTGTTTCGTTACATTCTAAGGTTACGTAGTTAGTAAGACTATTTGTTATTGAGTACATTTTTAATGGTTCCCTGGTAGTGCTGTTTTAATGGCCTCCGGGCTCTGTTAATCTATTATCTCTTGGCCATACTCTATTCATATGTATCAGTTGTGGCGAATTTTTTTGAATAGACTTGTTTTCTAATTCTGATGAATTATGACTGCATTGACAAGTGTTGTGACTGAGCATTTCTTGAGCCAACATGGCTCCTGTGGTTTTCTTTAAATAAGTTGGGATAGTTGTGAGGTTTTCTACAATATCCTCCGTTTATCTTAAACCAAGTTTATTGAACAACCGTGTAGTTTCTTCCGCTATGCTAACTGGATTTATAATGTCTTCTACACTAAGTTCCCTAGTCATCCCTATGAATTCCCAAAATGCTCAACGTCCAGGTTTGTGCTACATATAATAGGACGGGTATGATAAATGACTTATATAGCGTGAGTTTTGTTCGTCGAGAGAGGGCTCTGCTTCTCAATTGCCTACTCAGCCCAAAGTAACACCTGTTGGCAAGAGTTATCCTTCGCTTTATCTCAATACTGACATCGTTGAAAGAGTTTACGCTGGATCCCAGGTAGACGAAGTCCTTAACAACCTCGAAGGAGATGTGGTTTCCAAGACGCTGGGACTGTTTATTTGTTGACACTAGGTATTTTGTCTTATCTGCGTTCACTGCAAGACCACCCGTTCGACTCGATTCTTCCTCTAATCTGCAGAATGCTGCGCTGACTTCTCTCGTATTATGGCCAATGATATCGATATCATCAGCATACGCCAGCAGCATAATACTTTTGTAGAATGTCGTGCCACTGCGTCTCAAATCAGCAGCTCGGATGATTTTCTCCATCATTAGGTTGAAAAAGTCGCACAATAAGGAATCACCTTATCTGGAACCTCGTTTGGTATCGAATGGAGGAGTGAGGTCCTTCCAGATTATAACTGTGCTACTGGTGTTGCTCAGTGTCATTCTGCAAAGACGGATGAGCTTTGCAGGAATACCAAATTCAGAAATGGTGGAATACAGATGCTTCCTTATTGGACTGTCGAAGGCGGCTTTGTAATCGACAAAAAGATGGTGTGTGTCGATTTGTTTTTCTAGGGTATCTTCAAGATTTGTCGTAGCGTAAAAATCTGGTCTATGGTGGATTTGCCAGGTCTGAAACCACACTGATAAGGTCCAATCAGCTGGTTTACGATCGGTGTCAGTCTTTCACATAATACGCTCGACAGGACCTTATATGCGATATTAAGAAGGCTTATTCCACGGTAGTTGGCGCAAATGGTGGGATGGCCTTTCTTGTGGATTGGGCAGAGCACACTGAGGTTCCAATCAATTGGAATGCATTCTTCCGACCATATTCTGCATAGAAGCTCATGAATGCATTTAAATAGAGCTTCGCCTCCATTCTTGAAGAGCTTAGCAGGTAACCCATCGGCTCCTGCGGCTTTGTTGTTTTTAAGCCGGGCTATAGCTTTCAAGACTTCACTATGGTCGGGCAGCGGAACTTCAACGCTGTCGTCCAAAATTGGGGATTCCGGGATATCATCTCTATTGGCGGGATTGTTGTCGTCGTCACCGTTCAGAAGCCTAGAGAAATGTTCCCTCCACATCATCAGTGTACTCTGGATATCTGTCACTAGATTCCCATTTTCATCCTTGAAGGAAGAGGCCCCGGTCTTGAAACCATCGACCAGGCGTCTTATTTTTTCGAAAAATTTTCGGACCTCATTCCTGTCACAATGCATCTCAATATTCTCGCACTCACGCATTTCCGCTTTCCTTTTCTTTCGCCTGAAAATGCGTCTCTCTTCTCTCCTCTTGTCTTTGTATTGCTCTTTAGCAGCACGCGTTACAACCGACTTCAGGTTGGCTTTTTAGGCAGCGTCTTTTTCTGCGGTGGCGTGGCGATACTCCTGGTCGTGCCACTGGTTTCGGCGAGGGAGATGATAGCCACTCACCACTTCGGCAGCCGTACGCATAGAGTGGAAAATGTGATTCGACTGCGCGCATATATCGTCGATCGGAGGAGTGCTTTCTTGTAGCAGGAGTGGGAGCCGAGTAGCGATGACTTCGGCGGTTCGTTTTGATTGCACTTTTCGACGTCCAGCTTTCTCTGTGCTGGATTGCGTGCATTCTTCGTTGCGCACAGACGTGTACGGATCTTGGCTGCGACAAGATAATGATCCGAGTCTATAATGGCTCTACGGATCTTGGCTGCGACAAGATAATGATCCGAGTCTATATTGGCTCCACGGATCGTGCGTACAACAAAATCTTTTCTCGATTAGAATTGTATAAGTGAACAAACCCATTCTTTTACATTCTTTTGTACAAAAAATCGTTGGTTCAAATTTATTCGTTGCTGAAAAACCAAACGAAAGGGTACCAATCGGTAAAATATTTAAGTTTTCTGTATTATTTTATACAAAAATATGAATTTTATTGTTTTAGAATAATAAACACTACTATATGCCAAAAAGCTATGTTTTATTATTGAGCAGCCTCGGATTTCCAGCAACATTTTTATTATTCGATTGTCATCGAAACGCAGTTTTACATGAACGCTAGCCATTTAAGAAGAAGTTCACGAATAAATAAGGGGCAATTACCAGCCAAATTCAAAGCCTTTAAGATGTCTGAGGAAAAAGCAAATGCAGACGTCATATTAGACGAAGATGAGTTAGACGAAACTGTTATGGAGCGAAAAGATTTTCAAGACCAATTGGACAAAATGGAAGAAAAATTTTCGAAAAGGCTAAAGGAGATACAGGACAGCTTGGGAGCCATCAAGATGCAGACAGCGAATATGGATTCCAACACACAGGTATTCGACATTCTTTCTACTCCCCCCGTTGCCACAGGTACGGACCATAGCCACACTAAGTCTACTTCCACCGTGCCGGCACAGAAAATTTCCATTCCCCATTCGTCAAGCCAAAGTGCATCCATACAGACAGGATTTTACTCAGACTCAATCCCTTACAATAATTCCGCCATGCCTTCACCATTCACTACAAGGTGCCGCAGTATTCCACCTTACATGCGCCCTTTGCTGTCGATCAGCCACAGCATACCGCCATACATTTGCCACCCAATGCCACGTTGCCGCAGTATTCCACAATGAAGTCGCCCTTTGCCGCCACGCAGCCGCAGTATACAGCCGTGCCTATGACTGTCCCTACTACGACAGCACAATATTCCGCTTTATATTCGAACGCCACCGCCGCCACAGACCCACAGTATAGTGCCTTGTCTTCGAGTTTTACATCCACAACTCCTCAACACGCCTCTTTGTCACAACATTCAGTTCTGTACGAACACTTTGATTCAAACGCTAGAGCCCGACCAACATGTATTTCACAAGCACAAAATAACTTACCATCCGAATATCGGCCGATGCCCATGAACAGTTCTGCCTTTCAAATAAATTCAGAGACACGTTTAGATGCCAGACGAGTTCTTCATGATCTTCCCCGATTTGGAGGATTTCCCGAAGAATGGCCACCATTCATTTCTACATTCAAGGAAACGACAAGATGTTATGGTTACACAGCTTTAGAAAAGCAAATGCGACTTCAAAAGTGTCTATATGGAGATGCCAAAATTGCTGTGGAACCAATTATGATATATTCAGAAAAATTGAACGATGTCATTTCCGAATTGGAGAACAATTTTGGTAGACCGGAGCGACTTATCAAAAGCCAGTTGGATAAAACTCGGACAATTCCTCTAATTTCGGAAAATAAACTGCAAGAAATAGTTCCACTAGCCATGAAGGTTAAAAGCCTCGTGATATTTCTTGAAGCTGCTGGTGCTTCGCAACATTTATGCAATCCATCCTTATTAGATGAACTCACAGCAAAGTTGCCATTAAGCAGAAGGTTAGAATACGTAACCAAACAAACCGTAAACAAATCGAAATTAGGCCATACGCGACATTGCAGCACTCTAGCCACTGGCTGGATGCAGAAGCAAGAGTTATAAATGCCGTCAGCGATTTTGCTACACCTGCGATAAACTCACGCAATACCTCTTACAACCGTACTGCTTCAATGTCACAAAATACACAGGATAACAGAGCTAAACCAAACTATGTTATGCATGTTCGCCCACCAGGGCGCTCTTGTAGTCTTTGCAGCCAAAATCACTCACTGAGCAGTTGCGAAAATTTTATAGGAATGTCTGTTGACGAACGCTGGAAAACTGTGAAGGAAAAACGAATGTGCTTTTCTTGTCTCAACAGTGGACACAACACTTTTAATTGCAAAAACAAAGTAATTTGTAATATAAACGGCTGCCAACGAAAACACAACAATTTGCTACACAACGAGCCTCCGCCGCCTTCGGTAGAAAGCCCAAGCACTGTTGCCGGAGATGCACAACTTCTTTGTACGGTGAATCAATTGCCAGATAAGAATCCAAAACTATTTTTTAAGATTATTCCCGTCCGATTGTTTGGTGAGAATGGATCAGCTGTTGATACATTCGCTTATCTGGACGACGGATATATGCCTTCGCTAATAGAGGATGAAGTCGCCAAACAACTTGGACTGCTCGGCAGATCTGGAAAAATAACACTTCAATGGTTTGGAAACCACACAGTTGATGTACCTACTTCTTATGTTAGTTTTGACATCCAGGGTATGAATGCGTCTTGCCAAAGAATAAAATTAAACAATTTCTGCACAATAAAAAACTTAGATCTTCCCGTGCAATCTATGAACTTCGATTTATTGAACTGTCAAAACTGCGATTTGACAGGGCTGCCAATCAGTAATTATTTAAACACAAAACCTACTATTTTGATTGGAATGTCAAACGCATATTTAGGAGTAGAAACGAAGCGATTCAACTTGGGAGTGAAGGGACCTTTTGTGGCTGAGACCAAATTAGGGTGGGTCGTTTATGGACCAAAAAACAATTATGAAGAGAGTCTTACAGTTTCAAATGTTGTATTGTCAATTAAAAATATACAAAAAGATTCTGAAGATAAATTAATGAACGAAATCAATACTATGGTACAAAATTATTTTTCTATTGAGAACATGGGTATAATAAAGCCAAAAGAAAAATTATTATCGAACGCTGATAAAAGAGCTTTAGAAATAATGACGGAAACAACAAAAAAAGTAGGAAGTCGCTATGAAATAGGCATGCTGTGGAAAAAAGATAATGTGGTGTTGCCAGATAGTTTTAAAATGGCATTAAAAAGACTTGAACTTTAAGAAAATAAATTATCAAAGGATCCATTACTTGCGTATGCATATGAAAATAAAATTGAAGAATATTTACAAAAAGGATATGCTTATAAACTTACAGCGGATGAAATTGAATCGCAATCCACAAAGATCTGGTACTTGCCACATTTTGGTGTTAGAAACGCCAACAAACCTGGCAAGTTAAGATTGGTTTTTGATGCAGCTGCCCAGGTAGGAGGAGTGTCTTTAAATACCGAATTGTTGTCAGGACCTGATATGAATCAAACTCTTTTGGATGTACTTTTTAAGTTTCGCGAGGCCGTCATCGCTGTTTGCTCCGATATAAGAGAAATGTTTCACAGAGTGGACATACGTCAGGAAGATCAAGTCTGTCAACGGTTCTTGTGGAAACATGGATGCTCTCAAAATCCGTTGGAGGTATATCAAATGCGTGCGATGATATTTGGTGCAACTTGCTCTCCTACCTTGGCGCAGCATGTGAAAAATATAAATGCGAAGCTCTTTCAGGAAGAATATCCAAAAGCTGCTGCTGCTATAATCAAAAAGCACTATGTTGATGATTATGTAGATTCCTTTGAAACAGAGAATGAAGCAATATCGGTAATTAGCGAAGTAATCAGGATTCATCAGCACGCAAATTTTGAATTAGCAAACTTTGTATCAAATTCGCAAAGTGTTTTAGAAGGTTTGGGAGTCTGCGAGGGTGAAAATATAGAAGTTGATGTCAATGTCAATGTAACCGACAAGAGCGAACGAATCCTAGGAATGTTTTGGAACACAGCTAAGGACAAATTTGTTTTTTGTCTAAGATTCAACAAGGTACCAAAACAGATCTTAAATGATGAAAGAATTCCAACCAAGCGTGAGATGCTGAGCGTGGTAATGAGCGTCTTTGATCCGTTTGGATTGTTAGGTCAGTTTGTTATCCGCGCAAAAATACTTCTACAAGAAGTCTGGAAGAGCGGAACTAGTTGGGATACTCCTATACCAGATAATATTTATAGATATGGAGAATGTGGTTCGCTGAGCTAAAGAGTATCGAAAGGATTTCGGTGCCACGATGTTATTCATTGTACTTTAGGACGGGTCAATTGAGTTACACATGTTTTCAGATGCCAGCGAGAATGCGTATGCAGCCGTCGCTTATTGGAGAGTCGAAGATGGTAACGGAAATATTGACATTGCGCTGGTGGCTGCTAAAACCCGATGCGCTCCGATTAAACCGATGTCAATTCCGCGATTAGAGTTGCAGGCAGCTATTTTGGGAGTTCGTTTGAAGAGCACAATAATATCTGGACACAGCGTATTGATTGATAGAACATATTACTGGAGTGACTCGAAAACTGTTATAAGGTGGATTAATTCAAAAAGCCGCCGATATAAACAGTTCGTGGAGCACCGTATATCGGAAATTCTGGAAGAAAGTGACGAATCGCAGTGGAACTGGATTCCAACAGATGAGAACGTTGCCGACGAAGCGACACAGGCAAGGTTTCCGACGAATTTAGATGAGAACTCAAGGTGGTTTCAAGGTCCGAAATTTCTGCGTCTCGATTCGAGCAAATGGCCAATTCAACATAACGAGGAGCTAAATATTAACGAAACAGAAGACCTCGAAATACGTGCTCCATTATTTTGCACCGATCTTAAGCCTAACTTAATAAAAGTAATTAACATCCAGAGATTCTCAAACTATTCTCGGCTTAAGCGTTCTATGGCATGGGTATTTCGATTTATTCAAAATTGCAAAAAGAACGAGTTTGAGCATATAAAAACAGAGCTGACGCCACTGGAAGAACTAAAAGCCGAGTGCTATTTGTGTTCTGATACCCAAAAGGATGCCTATAGTGCAGAATACACTAGCCTTAAATCTCATAAGCAAGTATCCAGGTCGAGTTCACTGCACACTCTTAATCCTATTTTGGATAATGACAAGGATGTCATTCGAGCGGAAGGTAGGTTGCAAGCTGCGTCAATATTGCCATTGTATGCAATAACGCCTATTATATTGCCCAAAAAGCATTACCTGACAGAGATTATAGTTAACTACTACCACCGAAAGTTTCATCATCAAAACCAGGATCTTATCAGCTGCGAGATTCGGCGTGTATTTTGGATACCATCTTTGAGAAGTTTAGTAAGAAAAACGAAGGTAAATTGTCAAACATGTCGAATAAATGATGCTAAACCACGTCAACCTATAATGGCACCATTGCCGAAAGACCGAATAACACCTTTCGTAAGTCCTTTCAGTTATACAGGCGTTGATATTTTCGGTCCAGTCTTTATAAAAAATCGGAGAAATCGAGAAAAGCGCTGGGTTTCAATATTCACTTGTATGACTACGCGCGCTATACACCTTGAAATATGTCGGGACCAATCTACAGATGCCTTTCTGTTGAGTTTGCGAAATTTCATTAATAGGCGAGGAGTTCCTGTGCACATTAGAAGTGACTGCGGCACTAATTTTGTAGGCATTGAAAATGAGTTAAAAAATGTGCATGACTTCATAGATCATACCGCTGTTCAATCTGCCATGAGTCCCCTGGGAATCGAGTGGCTATTTAATTGTCCTAAATACCCAAATGCGGGTGGCTGTTGGGAAAGACTGATTGGAAGCGTGAAGAGAGTATTAAATACCGTGCTCAAGGAACACGCTCCCCATATAGAAACCTTGCAAAGCGTTTTATGTGAAGCAGAAAATATTGTTAATAGCCGACCATTAACAGACATTCCGGTAACAATAGATGAACCTGAACCCATTACGCCGAATCATTTTTTGTTGGGTAAGCCAAATTCAACTCAAACTCCGGGAATAAGTAATTGGAGGCTTATGTGTATGCGAAAACAATGGCGAGTTTCCCAACAGTTAAAAAACACATTTTGGAAACAGTGGATTCTACAATACTTGCCAGACTTAACTCGACGAGCGAAGTGGTGCCAGCATTCGGAACCGATAAAAATTAATGACCTCGTGTTGGTTTGTGAGCCGGACTGTCCAAGATCTCAATGGATACGTGGTAAAGTTGTCCAAACTTTTGAAGGCAAAGATGGAGTCATAAGAACAGCTGAGATTGTGACCGCAAAAAATACAAAACTTCGTCGTCCGGTAACACGGTTAGCAGTTTTGGACGTCGAGGCACGTTGTGGCGAATCCTCAAAGACTTGTGGGCTTCACGGGGGGGAGAATGTCGACGACCAAAAGCATAAATAAAACGAGCAAAACATTTTTTTCTACTACTTTTTATTTTTATATTAGCGAACAAAATCTTTTCTCGATTAGAATTGTATAAGTGAACAAACCCATTCTTTTACATTCTTTTGTACACAAAAAATTGTTGGTTCAAATTTATTCGTTGCTGAAAAACCAAACGAAAGGGTACCAATCGGTAAAATATTTAAGATTTCTGTATTATTTTATACAAAAATATGAATTTTATTGTTTTAGAATAATAAACACTACTATATGCCAAAAAGCTATGTTTTATTATTGAGCAGCCTCGGATTTCCAGCAACATTTTTATTATTCGATTGTCATCGAAACGCAGTTTTACATGAACGCTAGCCATTTAAGAAGAAGTTCACGAATAAATAAGGGGCAATTACCAGCCAAATTCAAAGCCTTTAAGATGTCTGAGGAAAAAGCAAATGCAGACGTCATATTAGACGAAGATGAGTTAGACGAAACTGTTATGGAGCGAAAAGATTTTCAAGACCAATTGGACAAAATGGAAGAAAAATTTTCGAGAAGGCTAAAGGAGATACAGGACAGCTTGGGAGCCATCAAGATGCAGACAGCGAATATGGATTCCAACACACAGGTATTCGACATTCTTTCTACTCCCCCCGTTGCCACAGGTACGGACCATAGCCACACTAAGTCTACTTCCACCGTGCCGGCACAGAAAATTTCCATTCCCCATTCGTCAAGCCAAAGTGCATCCATACAGACAGGATTTTACTCAGACTCAATCCCTTACAATAATTCCGCCATGCCTTCACCATTCACTACAAGGTGCCGCAGTATTCCACCTTACATGCGCCCTTTGCTGTCGATCAGCCACAGCATACCGCCATACATTTGCCACCCAATGCCACGTTGCCGCAGTATTCCACAATGAAGTCGCCCTTTGCCGCCACGCAGCCGCAGTATACAGCCGTGCCTATGACTGTCCCTACTACGACAGCACAATATTCCGCTTTATATTCGAACGCCACCGCCGCCACAGACCCACAGTATAGTGCCTTGCCTTCGAGTTTTACATCCACAACTCCTCAACACGCCTCTTTGTCACAACATTCAGTTCTGTACGAACACTTTGATTCAAACGCTAGAGCCCGACCAACATGTATTTCACAAGCACAAAATAACTTACCATCCGAATATCGGCCGATGCCCATGAACAGTTCTGCCTTTCAAATAAATTCAGAGACACGTTTAGATGCCAGACGAGTTCTTCATGATCTTCCCCGATTTGGAGGATTTCCCGAAGAATGGCCACCATTCATTTCTACATTCAAGGAAACGACAAGATGTTATGGTTACACAGCTTTAGAAAAGCAAATGCGACTTCAAAAGTGTCTATATGGAGATGCCAAAAATGCTGTGGAACCAATTATGATATATTCAGAAAAATTGAACGATGTCATTTCCGAATTGGAGAACAATTTTGGTAGACCGGAGCGACTTATCAAAAGCCAGTTGGATAAAACTCGGACAATTCCTCTAATTTCGGAAAATAAACTGCAAGAAATAGTTCCACTAGCCATGAAGGTTAAAAGCCTCGTGATATTTCTTGAAGCTGCTGGTGCTTCGCAACATTTATGCAATCCATCTTTATTAGATGAACTCACAGCAAAGTTGCCATTAAGCAGAAGGTTAGAATACGTAACCAAACAAACCGTAAACAAATCGAAATTAGGCCATACGCGACATTGCAGCACTCTAGCCACTGGCTGGATGCAGAAGCAAGAGTTATAAATGCCGTCAGCGATTTTGCTACACCTGCGATAAACTCACGCAATACCTCTTACAACCGTACTGCTTCAATGTCACAAAATACACAGGATAACAGAGCTAAACCAAACTATGTTATGCATGTTCGCCCACCAGGGCGCTCTTGTAGTCTTTGCAGCCAAAATCACTCACTGAGCAGTTGCGAAAATTTTATAGGAATGTCTGTTGACGAACGCTGGAAAACTGTGAAGGAAAAACGAATGTGCTTTTCTTGTCTCAACAGTGGGCACAACACTTTTAATTGCAAAAACAAAGTAATCAGTCTATCATCGATTGCCTAGGTATTCGGTCGACTATGAGATCGCGCTGTGCAATTTGCTCTAATACTGTTTCTAAAGAAAGCACTATAAAGTGCGCTATTTGTAAAAATGACTTCCACAAGTCTTGTATTAATATACAAGATAATACGGTGTTTGAAATACAAAAAAACTATCAAAACATCGTGTTTAACTGAAATAATTGCCTTAGTACTGACATTCATTTATTGTCAGTTGTTGTTGGCTTGGTTGCCGAAGTGAAAGACCTTAAAGCAAGTATTATTGATCTACTTAAAGTTGATGATTCACTTTCCAAAAATAGTGATAAGGTGCGAGAACTTAATTTGTCTCAATTGCCTAAAAATAGCAAAAAAGAAAATTGTGAGAACAAGAGAAACAAAACAATCAAAAGCATTTGCAATAACAATGCTTCTGTCACTGCCAACATTGCTGATGCTGTTTTTGACTCGTCATCATCTTCTGCTTTGCTGAATGTTCCTGCATATTCTTCGCAAACCGGTTTTGAGACACCAGGTGCATAAGACTCTCCCGCTATTGCTCCCACTGTCGATGCTGCTCTTCAGTCTTCTGCTTTGTCATCTGCTGCCGCTGTTGATGTTTCTCCATCGGGTATTTCGCGCGTAAAGCTTTCATATGCTGCCACCGCTGCTGCTGCTGCTGATGATGGTGTTCATGCCGATAAAAACGCTTTTACACCGGGTCCTACACCTATGCCGTCAACAAATCAATGGAATAAAATGCGCAAAAAAAATAAATTAAAAAGCAAGAATCATAACAATGATAATGTCATTATTGGCAACAATGCAAATACTGAGCTTGACGTGTCTGTGCCTATGAAGACGCTGCATGTCTCTTCTTTTAAGCCATCGGTTACTACTGAGAGCGTGATCGATTATATCGCTGCGCATACCGATATAATTAAGAGTAATGTAAGTTGTTATCGCCTTGTTAAAAAAGGTGTGGATGAAACAACATTAAAAAGAGTTATTTTTAAATTAGTAGTAGCTAGCAGTGATTACGATAAAGTTTTTAATTCGTCGTTGTGGCCTGCTAATGTACATGTTCGGCAATTCTCTTCTTTTTTACAGAAAGAAGGAGAAAGAGTAATAACTCGTTAGCTAATGAAGAATTTTCGCAATTACATCTTTTGTCACCTTCATCGTCATCCAGACTGTCTCCAACATCTTATACGCAATCAAATTCTAACACTGTAAACATAGTTGTTCGTCCAACGACTCTAGCTACAAATAGAGAAAATGTTCCTGTTGATAAAGCCGCTGGATTAACACCGAATAATCTTTCTGTTTATTTCCATAATGCTGGTGGTCTGCGAATCAAAACTATAAGTTTGCATTCAGCTGCTGCTTCTTTGGACTATGACGTCATAGCGATTGTAGAAACTTGGTTAACGCCTCAATTTCTATCTACTGAGCTTTTTGATCACCGATATGAAGTCTTTCGAAGAGATCGCTTACTATCCGCTGAAATTTCGCGTGGTGGCGGGGTTCTCTTAGCCGTTTCATCTGCATATTCCAGTAGACAACTTCAACTCCCTCGCTCTGCAGAAAACATTGAGCAAATCTGTGTTGCTGTAACTTTTAAAAATAATTTAATGTCTGATAAAAATGAAATTGTATTTATTTTAAGCTATATTCCTCCCAATAGTGGGATTGATATTTTCTTTGAGCATATTTTTAATATTAGCTTGATTATCAACAATTTAAAATCCAATCAGACGCCGTGTGTGTTAGGTGATTTTAATTTAGGGAATATTGAGTGGCGATTCAGTTGTGATGACAAGGTATTGATTCCTTTTAATTTACATAGAGATGTAGAGTCAGTATTCTGCGATGCAATGTCCTCACATGATCTATTCCAAATCAATAATGTCAGAAACGATATTAACAGAATATTAGATCTTATATTTGTAACGAATGATCTTCAATTTTTAATCTCTAGATGTGATTTGCCCCTTTCAAGTGAATCAATCCATCACAAAGCGCTTTCTTTAAACTTTAGTTTTTATGAGTATAAGAGGTGCAACGTAAATACCTCCACCTCAATATACGAGTACAATAAAGCTAACTATTTTGTCATTTGCAGCTTCTTTGATTCCATTAATTGGAATTTGATTTTTGACTCACTTAGTCTAGAGCAAGAACGCAGATAAGACGAAATACCTAGTGTCAACTAATAAACAGTCCCAGCGTCTTGGAAACCACGTCACTGTTGACAACATCTCCTTCGAGGTTGTTAAGGACTTCGTCTACCTGGGATCCAGCGTAAACTCTTTCAACGATGTCAGTATTGAGATAAAGCGAAGGATAACTCTTGCCAACAGGTGTTACTTTCAGCTGAGTAGGCAATTGAGAAGCAGAGCCCTCTCTCGACGAACAAAACTCACGCTCTATAAGTCACTAATCATGCCCGTCCTATTATATGCAGCACAAACCTGGACGTTGAGCAGTTCTGATGAAAAGACTTTGGGAGCCTTCGAGAGAAAGATCCTTCGTAAGATCTTCGGTCCAATCTGCGTCAATGGCGAGTACCGAATTCGATGGAACCACGAGCTGTATGAGCTGTACGCTGACATCGACATAGTTAAGCGTATCAAAATCGAGCGGCTCCGCTGGCTAGGTCATGTTGAGCGAATGGAAAACGACGCTCCAGCGAAAAAAATATTCGATTCGGTGCCCGGTGGTGGTCAACGCAGAAGAGGACGCCCACATCTTCGTTGGAAGGATCAGGTGTTGGATAACCTGACTACACTTGGTGTTTCCAACTGGCGCCAGCAAGTGCAGAACAGAAATGGCTGGCGCAATTTCTTATACGAGGCCAAAACCGACTTACGGTTGTAAGCGCCAGATAAGTAAGTAAGTAAGTAAGTCTAGAGCAAATGTATTTAAAATTTAAAGAGGCCCTCAAAGAATGCATTTACTTATATGTTCCAATAAGAAATAATAAGCGTCAATTCAGTCTACCATGGTATAGTCGTGGCTTACTCAAGCTTTAAAATCTTAGAAACAAAGCGCACAAAAAGTATAAAAATACGCTGTCATCGGATGACAAAGCAAATTTTCTGCTACGCAGAAGAGAATTAGATTTTCTGTCTAATTTTTTATATAAAAAATATCTTGACTCGATGGAGAGTAATATAGTGTCCAACCCTAAATCTTTCTGGTCATTTTACAATTCTAAACGTAAAAGTAATGGTCTACCTAAGAATATGGAATTTCAAGGTTCGAAGGCTAACAATACCCAAGAAATCTGTGAACTATTTGCAACATTTTTTGGATCCGTTTTTACTAATTGCAACAATGGAACAAGAGATTACAATTTTAATTTTTCAGCCGTTTCAAATATTTTGAACTTAGGCAACATTGAGCTATCTGAAGAAGAAGTTTTCACGGCTCTTTATAGTTTAGACACAAAAAAAGGAGCTGGATATGATTTGCTCCCCCCTTTGTTTCTTAAAAATGCTGCAGCCTCGCTATGCACTGCGCTTACTTTGATTTTTAATAAATCTCTCTCAACTGGTATTATGTTAAACGAGTGGAAAATTTCTTATATATCACCTATATTCAAGGCAGGCCAGAAAAACCTTGTTGAAAATTATAGGCCCATCGTTAAACTTTCGGTTATACCCAAATTACTAGACAAAATCGTTAACAACCGATTATTCCAAGAAATTGAAAACTATATTTCCACAAGTCAGCATGGTTTCTTCGCAGGAAGATCTGCCTGCACCAATTTGGCCACTTTCGCCAACTCAGGAATTACGGCTATCGAAAATGGCTTGCAGGTTGATACATTATACACGGACTTTACCAAAGCTTTTGACAGCTTAGACCATCAAACTCTTATCTTTAAATTAGAAAAATTGGGCTTGCATTCCAGCCTCTTGCGTTGGTTGCGTTCTTATTTATGCAATAGAAAGTTAATAGTCAAGGTGAATGAAAACTTTTCTAGAGAAATCGACGCTACATCAGGAGTACCTCAAGGTAGTCACCTGGGTCCTCTATTATTTATTGTGTTTATTAACGATGTATCCTTTATTTTTAAACATTGTAAATGTTTACTATATGCGGATGACATGAAAATTTTTATGACCATCAAAAACTTAAGCGATTGCGCTAATTTTCAAACCGATATCGATGCACTTATCTCTTGGTGTGACAATAACGGACTAAAATTGAATTTTTCGAAATGCAAAGTAATGACTTATTCTCGCAAACAATTACCCATTATACAAGATTACGTCTATGATAATAATAATTCGTTTCAAAGAGTTGAATTAGTCAAGGATTTGGGAATCCACTTTGATACAAAATTTTCATTTAGTTGCCACATTGACTATATTGTTTCTAAGGCGAACTCCCAGCTTGGTTTCTTAAGAAGAAACTCTAAAGAATTTAAAAATCCGTATACTCTAAGATCTATTTACATGTGCTTAGTCAGATCTCTTCTGGAGTACTGTAATATTGTTTGGAGCCCATACTATGATTATGGAATAAACAGAATCGAAAAAATACAGAAAAGGTTTACTAAGTTTGCCTTACGCTACATGTTTCCTTATGATAACATGCCAGATTACAAAGCTCGTTGCCAACTGTTAGGTATGCAAAGTTTATCCCAAAGGCGGAATGCCCAAAGTGTTCTGTTAATAAAAGATTTGCTTGACGGCAAAGTAAAATGTCCTGACCTGTTGGAATTAGTAAAATTTTATATTCCACCGAGAAACCTCAGAGAGTGCAACCTGTTCTACACTGTTTTTCATAGAACTAATTATGGCTGCAATGAGCCGATATCTAGATGCTTGTCATTATGCAATTTAGTTGCTCACCGAATAGATTTTTCTGATTGGAGAGAGACGTTTAAGACCGAATTATACTATACGATAAGCTTAGGTTTAAATAGTCTGTAAGGACAAAGTCCAGTAGATTAAACTAAATAAATAAAATAAAAAAAAAATAATTTGTAATATAAACGGCTGCCAACGAAAACACAACAATTTGCTACACAACGAGCCTCCGCCGCCTTCGGTAGAAAGCCCAAGCACTGTTGCCGGAGATGCACAACTTCTTTGTACGGTGAATCAATTGCCAGATAAGAATCCAAAACTATTTTTTAAGATTATTCCCGTCCGATTGTTTGGTGAGAATGGATCAGCTGTTGATACATTCGCTTATCTGGACGACGGATATATGCCTTCGCTAATAGAGGATGAAGTCGCCAAACAACTTGGACTGCTCGGCAGATCTGGAAAAATAACACTTCAATGGTTTGGAAACCACACAGTTGATGTACCTACTTCTTATGTTAGTTTTGACATCCAGGGTATGAATGCGTCTTGCCAAAGAACAAAATTAAACAATTTCTGCACAATAAAAAACTTAGATCTTCCCGTGCAATCTATGAACTTCGATTTATTGAACTGTCAAAACTGCGATTTGACAGGGCTGCCAATCAGTAATTATTTAAACACAAAACCTACTATTT
Organism: Pherbina coryleti; assembly: GCA_943735915.1. Taxonomy (NCBI): domain Eukaryota; kingdom Metazoa; phylum Arthropoda; class Insecta; order Diptera; family Sciomyzidae; genus Pherbina; species Pherbina coryleti. The sequence continues at coordinate 117,963,511 of OX030948.1, read as the reverse complement.
TGATTGGAATGTCAAACGCATATTTAGGAGTAGAAACGAAGCGATTCAACTTGGGAGTGAAGGGACCTTTTGTGGCTGAGACCAAATTAGGGTGGGTCGTTTATGGACCAAAAAACAATTATGAAGAGAGTCTTACAGTTTCAAATGTTGTATTGTCAATTAAAAATATACAAAAAGATTCTGAAGATAAATTAATGAACGAAATCAATACTATGGTACAAAATTATTTTTCTATTGAGAACATGGGTATAATAAAGCCAAAAGAAAAATTATTATCGAACGCTGATAAAAGAGCTTTAGAAATAATGACAGAAACAACAAAAAAAGTAGGAAGTCGCTATGAAATAGGCATGCTGTGGAAAAAAGATAATGTGGTGTTGCCAGATAGTTTTAAAATGGCATTAAAAAGACTTGAACTTTTAGAAAATAAATTATTAAAGGGTCCATTACTTGCGTATGCATATGAAAATAAAATTGAAGAATATTTACAAAAAGGATATGATTATAAACTTACAGCGGATGAAATTGAATCGCAATCCACAAAGATCTGGTACTTGCCACATTTTGGTGTTAGAAACGCCAACAAACCTGGCAAGTTAAGATTGGTTTTTGATGCAGCTGCCCAGGTAGGAGGAGTGTCTTTAAATACCGAATTGTTGTCAGGACCTGATATGAATCAAACTCTTTTGGATGTACTTTTTAAGTTTTGCGAGGCCGTCATCGCTGTTTGCTCCGATATAAGAGAAATGTTTCACAGAGTGGACATACGTCAGGAAGATCAAGTCTGTCAACGGTTCTTGTGGAGACATGGATGCTCTCAAAATCCGTTGGAGGTATATCAAATGCGTGCGATGATATTTGGTGCAACTTGCTCTCCTACCTTGGCGCAGCATGTGAAAAATATAAATGCGAAGCTCTTTCAGGAAGAATATCCAAAAGCTGCTGCTGCTATAATCAAAAAGCACTATGTTGATGATTATGTAGATTCCTTTGAAACAGAGAATGAAGCAATATCGGTAATTAGCGAAGTAATAAGGATTCATCAGCACGCAAATTTTGAATTAGCAAACTTTGTATCAAATTCGCAAAGTGTTTTAGAAGGTTTGGGAGTCTGCGAGGGTGAAAATATAGAAGTTGATGTCAATGTCAATGTAACCGACAAGAGCGAACGAATCCTAGGAATGTTTTGGAACACAGCTAAGGACAAATTTGTTTTTTGTCTAAGATTCAACAAGGTACCAAAACAGATCTTAAATGATGAAAGAATTCCAACCAAGCGTGAGATGCTGAGCGTGGTAATGAGCGTCTTTGATCCGTTTGGATTGTTAGGTCAGTTTGTTATCCGCGCAAAAATACTTCTACAAGAAGTCTGGAAGAGCGGAACTAGTTGGGATACTCCTATACCAGATAATATTTATAGGAAATGGAGAATGTGGTTCGCTGAGCTAAAGAGTATCGAAAGGATTTCGGTGCCACGATGTTATTCATTGTACTTTAGGACGGGTCGAATTGAATTACACATGTTTTCAGATGCCAGCGAGAATGCGTATGCAGCCGTCGCTTATTGGAGAGTCGAAGATGGTAACGGAAATATTGACATTGCGCTGGTGGCTGCTAAAACCCGATGCGCTCCGATTAAACCGATGTCAATTCCGCGATTAGAGTTGCAGGCAGCTATTTTGGGAGTTCGTTTGAAGAGCACAATAATATCTGGACACAGCGTATTGATTGATAGAACATATTACTGCAGTGACTCGAAAACTGTTATAAGGTGGATTAATTCAAAAAGCTGCCGATATAAACAGTTCGTGGAGCACCGTATATCGGAAATTCTGGAAGAAAGTGACGAATCGCAGTGGAACTGGATTCCAACAGATGAGAACGTTGCCGACGAAGCGACACAGGCAAGGTTTCCGACGAATTTAGATGAGAACTCAAGGTGGTTTCAAGGTCCGAAATTTCTGCGTCTCGATTCGAGCAAATGGCCAATTCAACATAACGAGGAGCTAAATATTAACGAAACAGAAGACCTCGAAATACGTGCTCCATTATTTTGCACCGATCTTAAGCCTAACTTAATAAAAGTAATTAACATCCAGAGATTCTCAAACTATTCTCGGCTTAAGCGTTCTATGGCATGGGTATTTCGATTTATTCAAAATTGCAAAAAGAACGAGTTTGAGCATATAAAAACAGAGCTGACGCCACTGGAAGAACTAAAAGCCGAGTGCTATTTGTGTTCTGATACCCAAAAGGATGCCTATAGTGCAGAATACACTAGCCTTAAATCTCATAAGCAAGTATCCAGGTCGAGTTCACTGCACACTCTTAATCCTATTTTGGATAATGACAAGGATGTCATTCGAGCGGAAGGTAGGTTGCAAGCTGCGTCAATATTGCCATTGTATGCAATAACGCCTATTATATTGCCCAAAAAGCATTACCTGACAGAGATTATAGTTAACTACTACCACCGAAAGTTTCATCATCAAAACCAGGATCTTATCAGCTGCGAGATTCGGCGTGTATTTTGGATACCATCTTTGAGAAGTTTAGTAAGAAAAACGAAGGTAAATTGTCAAACATGTCGAATAAATGATGCTAAACCACGTCAACCTATAATGGCACCATTGCCGAAAGACCGAATAACACCTTTCGTAAGTCCTTTCAGTTATACAGGCGTTGATATTTTCGGTCCAGTCTTCATAAAAAATCGGAGAAATCGAGAAAAGCGCTGGGTTTCAATATTCACTTGTATGACTCCGCGCGCTATACACCTTGAAATATGTCGGGACCAATCTACAGATGCCTTTCTGTTGAGTTTGCGAAATTTCATTAATAGGCGAGGAGTTCCTGTGCACATTAGAAGTGACTGCGGCACTAATTTTGTAGGCATTGAAAATGAGTTAAAAAATGTGCATGACTTCATAGATCATACCGCTGTTCAATCTGCCATGAGTCCCCTGGGAATCGAGTGGCTATTTAATTGTCCTAAATACCCAAATGCGGGTGGCTGTTGGGAAAGACTGATTGGAAGCGTGAAGAGAGTATTAAATACCGTGCTCAAGGAACACGCTCCCCATATAGAAACCTTGCAAAGCGTTTTATGTGAAGCAGAAAATATTGTTAATAGCCGACCACTAACAGACATTCCGGTAACAATAGATGAACCTGAACCCATTACGCCGAATCATTTTTTGTTGGGTAAGCCAAATTCAACTCAAACTCCGGGAATAAGTAATTGGAGGCTTATGTGTATGCGAAAACAATGGCGAGTTTCCCAACAGTTAAAAAACACATTTTGGAAACAGTGGATTCTACAATACTTGCCAGACTTAACTCGACGAGCGAAGTGGTGCCAGCATTCGGAACCGATAAAAATTAATGACCTCGTGTTGGTTTGTGAGCCGGACTGTCCAAGATCTCAATGGATACGTGGTAAAGTTGTCCAAACTTTTGAAGGCAAAGATGGAGTCATAAGAACAGCTGAGATTGTGACCGCAAAAAATACAAAACTTCGTCGTCCGGTAACACGGTTAGCAGTTTTGGACGTCGAGGCACGTTGTGGCGAATCCTCAAAGACTTGTGGGCTTCACGGGGGGAGAATGTCGACGACCAAAAGCATAAATAAAACGAGCAAAACATTTTTTTCTACTACTTTTTATTTTTATATTAGCGAACAAAATCTTTTCTCGATTAGAATTGTATAAGTGAACAAACCCATTCTTTTACATTCTTTTGTACACAAAAAATCGTTGGTTCAAATTTATTCGTTGCTGAAAAACCAAACGAAAGGGTACCAATCGGTAAAATATTTAAGTTTTCTGTATTATTTTATACAAAAATATGAATTTTATTGTTTTAGAATAATAAACACTACTATATGCCAAAAAGCTATGTTTTATTTTTGAGCAGCCTCGGATTTCCAGCAACATTTTTATTATTCGATTGTCATCGAAACGCAGTTTTACATGAACGCTAGCCATTTAAGAAGAAGTTCACGAATAAATAAGGGGCAATTACCAGCCAAATTCAAAGCCTTTAAGATGTCTGAGGAAAAAGCAAATGCAGACGTCATATTAGACGAAGATGAGTTAGACGAAACTGTTATGGAGCGAAAAGATTTTCAAGACCAATTGGACAAAATGGAAGAAAAATTTTCGAGAAGGCTAAAGGAGATACAGGACAGCTTGGGAGCCATCAAGATGCAGACAGCGAATATGGATTCCAACACACAGGTATTCGACATTCTTTCTACTCCTCCCGTTGCCACAGGTACGGACCATAGCCACACTAAATCTACTTCCACCGTGCCGGCACAGAAAATTTCCATTCCCCATTCGTCAAGCCAAAGTGCATCCATACAGACAGGATTTTACTCAGACTCAATCCCTTACAATAATTCCGCCATGCCTTCACCATTCACTACAAGGTGCCGCAGTATTCCACCTTACATGCGCCCTTTGCTGTCGATCAGCCACAGCATACCGCCATACATTTGCCACCCAATGCCACGTTGCCGCAGTATTCCACAATGAAGTCGCCCTTTGCCGCCACGCAGCCGCAGTATACAGCCGTGCCTATGACTGTCCCTACTACGACAGCACAATATTCCGCTTTATATTCGAACGCCACCGCCGCCACAGACCCACAGTATAGTGCCTTGTCTTCGAGTTTTACATCCACAACTCCTCAACACGCCTCTTTGTCACAACATTCAGTTCTGTACGAACACTTTGATTCAAACGCTAGAGCCCGACCAACATGTATTTCACAAGCACAAAATAACTTACCATCCGAATATCGGCCGATGCCCATGAACAGTTCTGCCTTTCAAATAAATTCAGAGACACGTTTAGATGCCAGACGAGTTCTTCATGATCTTCCCCGATTTGGAGGATTTCCCGAAGAATGGCCACCATTCATTTCTACATTCAAGGAAACGACAAGATGTTATGGTTACACAGCTTTAGAAAAGCAAATGCGACTTCAAAAGTGTCTATATGGAGATGCCAAAATTGCTGTGGAACCAATTATGATATATTCAGAAAAATTGAACGATGTCATTTCCGAATTGGAGAACAATTTTGGTAGACCGGAGCGACTTATCAAAAGCCAGTTGGATAAAACTCGGACAATTCCTCTAATTTCGGAAAATAAACTGCAAGAAATAGTTCCACTAGCCATGAAGGTTAAAAGCCTCGTGATATTTCTTGAAGCTGCTGGTGCTTCGCAACATTTATGCAATCCATCCTTATTAGATGAACTCACAGCAAAGTTGCCATTAAGCAGAAGGTTAGAATACGTAACCAAACAAACCGTAAACAAATCGAAATTAGGCCATACGCGACATTGCAGCACTCTAGCCACTGGCTGGATGCAGAAGCAAGAGTTATAAATGCCGTCAGCGATTTTGCTACACCTGCGATAAACTCACGCAATACCTCTTACAACCGTACTGCTTCAATGTCACAAAATACACAGGATAACAGAGCTAAACCAAACTATGTTATGCATGTTCGCCCACCAGGGCGCTCTTGTAGTCTTTGCAGCCAAAATCACTCACTGAGCAGTTGCGAAAATTTTATAGGAATGTCTGTTGACGAACGCTGGAAAACTGTGAAGGAAAAACGAATGTGCTTTTCTTGTCTCAACAGTGGACACAACACTTTTAATTGCAAAAACAAAGTAATTTGTAATATAAACGGCTGCCAACGAAAACACAACAATTTGCTACACAACGAGCCTCCGCCGCCTTCGGTAGAAAGCCCAAGCACTGTTGCCGGAGATGCACAACTTCTTTGTACGGTGAATCAATTGCCAGATAAGAATCCAAAACTATTTTTTAAGATTATTCCCGTCCGATTGTTTGGTGAGAATGGATCAGCTGTTGATACATTCGCTTATCTGGACGACGGATATATGCCTTCGCTAATAGAGGATGAAGTCGCCAAACAACTTGGACTGCTCGGCAGATCTGGAAAAATAACACTTCAATGGTTTGGAAACCACACAGTTGATGTACCTACTTCTTATGTTAGTTTTGACATCCAGGGTATGAATGCGTCTTGCCAAAGAATAAAATTAAACAATTTCTGCACAATAAAAAACTTAGATCTTCCCGTGCAATCTATGAACTTCGATTTATTGAACTGTCAAAACTGCGATTTGACAGGGCTGCCAATCAGTAATTATTTAAACACAAAACCTACTATTTTGATTGGAATGTCAAACGCATATTTAGGAGTAGAAACGAAGCGATTCAACTTGGGAGTGAAGGGACCTTTTGTGGCTGAGACCAAATTAGGGTGGGTCGTTTATGGACCAAAAAACAATTATGAAGAGAGTCTTACAGTTTCAAATGTTGTATTGTCAATTAAAAATATACAAAAAGATTCTGAAGATAAATTAATGAACGAAATCAATACTATGGTACAAAATTATTTTTCTATTGAGAACATGGGTATAATAAAGCCAAAAGAAAAATTATTATCGAACGCTGATAAAAGAGCTTTAGAAATAATGACGGAAACAACAAAAAAAGTAGGAAGTCGCTATGAAATAGGCATGCTGTGGAAAAAAGATAATGTGGTGTTGCCAGATAGTTTTAAAATGGCATTAAAAAGACTTGAACTTTAAGAAAATAAATTATCAAAGGATCCATTACTTGCGTATGCATATGAAAATAAAATTGAAGAATATTTACAAAAAGGATATGCTTATAAACTTACAGCGGATGAAATTGAATCGCAATCCACAAAGATCTGGTACTTGCCACATTTTGGTGTTAGAAACGCCAACAAACCTGGCAAGTTAAGATTGGTTTTTGATGCAGCTGCCCAGGTAGGAGGAGTGTCTTTAAATACCGAATTGTTGTCAGGACCTGATATGAATCAAACTCTTTTGGATGTACTTTTTAAGTTTCGCGAGGCCGTCATCGCTGTTTGCTCCGATATAAGAGAAATGTTTCACAGAGTGGACATACGTCAGGAAGATCAAGTCTGTCAACGGTTCTTGTGGAAACATGGATGCTCTCAAAATCCGTTGGAGGTATATCAAATGCGTGCGATGATATTTGGTGCAACTTGCTCTCCTACCTTGGCGCAGCATGTGAAAAATATAAATGCGAAGCTCTTTCAGGAAGAATATCCAAAAGCTGCTGCTGCTATAATCAAAAAGCACTATGTTGATGATTATGTAGATTCCTTTGAAACAGAGAATGAAGCAATATCGGTAATTAGCGAAGTAATCAGGATTCATCAGCACGCAAATTTTGAATTAGCAAACTTTGTATCAAATTCGCAAAGTGTTTTAGAAGGTTTGGGAGTCTGCGAGGGTGAAAATATAGAAGTTGATGTCAATGTCAATGTAACCGACAAGAGCGAACGAATCCTAGGAATGTTTTGGAACACAGCTAAGGACAAATTTGTTTTTTGTCTAAGATTCAACAAGGTACCAAAACAGATCTTAAATGATGAAAGAATTCCAACCAAGCGTGAGATGCTGAGCGTGGTAATGAGCGTCTTTGATCCGTTTGGATTGTTAGGTCAGTTTGTTATCCGCGCAAAAATACTTCTACAAGAAGTCTGGAAGAGCGGAACTAGTTGGGATACTCCTATACCAGATAATATTTATAGGAAATGGAGAATGTGGTTCGCTGAGCTAAAGAGTATCGAAAGGATTTCGGTGCCACGATGTTATTCATTGTACTTTAGGACGGGTCGAATTGAGTTACACATGTTTTCAGATGCCAGCGAGAATGCGTATGCAGCCGTCGCTTATTGGAGAGTCGAAGATGGTAACGGAAATATTTACATTGCGCTGGTGGCTGCTAAAACCCGATGCGCTCCGATTAAACCGATGTCAATTCCGCGATTAGAGTTGCAGGCAGCTATTTTGGGAGTTCGTTTGAAGAGCACAATAATATCTGGACACAGCGTATTGATTGATAGAACATATTACTGTAGTGACTCGAAAACTGTTATAAGGTGGATTAATTCAAAAAGCCGCCGATATAAACAGTTCGTGGAGCACCGTATATCGGAAATTCTGGAAGAAAGTGACGAATCGCAGTGGAACTGGATTCCAACAGATGAGAACGTTGCCGACGAAGCGACACAGGCAAGGTTTCCGACGAATTTAGATGAGAACTCAAGGTGGTTTCAAGGTCCGAAATTTCTGCGTCTCGATTCGAGCAAATGGCCAATTCAACATAACGAGGAGCTAAATATTAACGAAACAGAAGACCTCGAAATACGTGCTCCATTATTTTGCACCGATCTTAACCCTAACTTAATAAAAGTAATTAACATCCAGAGATTCTCAAACTATTCTCGGCTTAAGCGTTCTATGGCATGGGTATTTCGATTTATTCAAAATTGCAAAAAGAACGAGTTTGAGCATATAAAAACAGAGCTGACGCCACTGGAAGAACTAAAAGCCGAGTGCTATTTGTGTTCTGATACCCAAAAGGATGCCTATAGTGCAGAATACACTAGCCTTAAATCTCATAAGCAAGTATCCAGGTCGAGTTCACTGCACACTCTTAATCCTATTTTGGATAATGACAAGGATGTCATTCGAGCGGAAGGTAGGTTGCAAGCTGCGTCAATATTGCCATTGTATGCAATAACGCCTATTATATTGCCCAAAAAGCATTACCTGACAGAGATTATAGTTAACTGCTACCACCGAAAGTTTCATCATCAAAACCAGGATCTTATCAGCTGCGAGATTCGGCGTGTATTTTGGATACCATCTTTGAGAAGTTTAGTAAGAAAAACGAAGGTAAATTGTCAAACATGTCGAATAAATGATGCTAAACCACGTCAACCTATAATGGCACCATTGCCGAAAGACCGAATAACACCTTTCGTAAGTCCTTTCAGTTATACAGGCGTTGATATTTTCGGTCCAGTCTTCATAAAAAATCGGAGAAATCGAGAAAAGCGCTGGGTTTCAATATTCACTTGTATGACTACGCGCGCTATACACCTTGAAATATGTCGGGACCAATCTACAGATGCCTTTCTGTTGAGTTTGCGAAATTTCATTAATAGGCGAGGAGTTCCTGTGCACATTAGAAGTGACTGCGGCACTAATTTTGTAGGCATTGAAAATGAGTTAAAAAATGTGCATGACTTCATAGATCATACCGCTGTTCAATCTGCCATGAGTTCCCTCGGGATCGAGTGGCTATTTAATTGTCCTAAATACCCAAATGCGAGTGGCTGTTGGGAAAGACTGATTGGAAGCGTGAAGAGAGTATTAAATACCGTGCTCAAGGAACACGCTCCCCATATAGAAACCTTGCAAAGCGTTTTATGTGAAGCAGAAAATATTGTTAATAGCCGACCATTAACAGACATTCCGGTAACAATAGATGAACCTGAACCCATTACGCCGAATCATTTTTTGTTGGGTAAGCCAAATTCAACTCAAACTCCGGGAATAAGTAATTGGAGGCTTATGTGTATGCGAAAACAATGGCGAGTTTCCCAACAGTTAAAAAACACATTTTGGAAACAGTGGATTCTACAATACTTGCCAGACTTAACTCGACGAGCGAAGTGGTGCCAGCATTCGGAACCGATAAAAATTAATGACCTCGTGTTGGTTTGTGAGCCGGACTGTCCAAGATCTCAATGGATACGTGGTAAAGTTGTCCAAACTTTTGAAGGCAAAGATGGAGTCATAAGAACAGCTGAGATTGTGACCGCAAAAAATACAAAACTTCGTCGTCCGGTAACACGGTTAGCAGTTTTGGACGTCGAGGCATGTTGTGGCGAATCCTCAAAGACTTGTGGGCTTCACGGGGGGGAGAATGTCGACGACCAAAAGCATAAATAAAACGAGCAAAACATTTTTTTCTACTACTTTTTATTTTTATATTAGCGAACAAAATCTTTTCTCGATTAGAATTGTATAAGTGAACAAACCCATTCTTTTACATTCTTTTGTACACAAAAAAATCGTTGGTTCAAATTTATTCGTTGCTGAAAAACCAAACGAAAGGGTACCAATCGGTAAAATATTTAAGTTTTCTGTACTATTTTATACAAAAATATGAATTTTATTGTTTTAGAATAATAAACACTACTATATGCCAAAAAGCTATGGTTTATTATTGAGCAGCCTCGGATTTCCAGCAACATTTTTATTATTCGATTGTCATCGAAACGCAGTTTTACATGAACGCTAGCCATTTAAGAAGAAGTTCACGAATAAATAAGGGGCAATTACCAGCCAAATTCAAAGCCTTTAAGATGTCTGAGGAAAAAGCAAATGCAGACGTCATATTAGACGAAGATGAGTTAGACGAAACTGTTATGGAGCGAAAAGATTTTCAAGACCAATTGGACAAAATGGAAGAAAAATTTTCGAGAAGGCTAAAGGAGATACAGGACAGCTTGGGAGCCATCAAGATGCAGACAGCGAATATGGATTCCAACACACAGGTATTCGACATTCTTTCTACTCCCCCCGTTGCCACAGGTACGGACCATAGCCACACTAAGTCTACTTCCACCGTGCCGGCACAGAAAATTTCCATTCCCCATTCGTCAAGCCAAAGTGCATCCATACAGACAGGATTTTACTCAGACTCAATCCCTTACAATAATTCCGCCATGCCTTCACCATTCACTACAAGGTGCCGCAGTATTCCACCTTACATGCGCCCTTTGCTGTCGATCAGCCACAGCATACCGCCAAACATTTGCCACCCAATGCCACGTTGCCGCAGTATTCCACAATGAAGTCGCCCTTTGCCGCCACGCAGCCGCAGTATACAGCCGTGCCTATGACTGTCCCTACTACGACAGCACAATATTCCGCTTTATATTCGAACGCCACCGCCGCCACAGACCCACAGTATAGTGCCTTGCCTTCGAGTTTTACATCCACAACTCCTCAACACGCCTCTTTGTCACAACATTCAGTTCTGTACGAACACTTTGATTCAAACGCTAGAGCCCGACCAACATGTATTTCACAAGCACAAAATAACTTACCATCCGAATATCGGCCGATGCCCATGAACAGTTCTGCCTTTCAAATAAATTCAGAGACACGTTTAGATGCCAGACGAGTACTTCATGATCTTCCCCGATTTGGAGGATTTCCCGAAGAATGGCCACCATTCATTTCTACATTCAAGGAAACGACAAGATGTTATGGTTACACAGCTTTAGAAAAGCAAATGCGACTTCAAAAGTGTCTATATGGAGATGCCAAAAATGCTGTGGAACCAATTATGATATATTCAGAAAAATTGAACGATGTCATTTCCGAATTGGAGAACAATTTTGGTAGACCGGAGCGACTTATCAAAAGCCAGTTGGATAAAACTCGGACAATTCCTCTAATTTCGGAAAATAAACTGCAAGAAATAGTTCCACTAGCCATGAAGGTTAAAAGCCTCGTGATATTTTTTGAAGCTGCTGGTGCTTCGCAACATTTATGCAATCCATCCTTATTAGATGAACTCACAGCAAAGTTGCCATTAAGCAGAAGGTTAGAATACGTAACCAAACAAACCGTAAACAAATCGAAATTAGGCCATACGCGACATTGCAGCACTCTAGCCACTGGCTGGATGCAGAAGCAAGAGTTATAAATGCCGTCAGCGATTTTGCTACACCTGCGATAAACTCACGCAATACCGTACTGCTTCAATGTCACAAAATACACAGGATAACAGAGCTAAACCAAACTATGTTATGCATGTTCGCCCACCAGGGCGCTCTTGTAGTCTTTGCAGCCAAAATCACTCACTGAGCAGTTGCGAAAATTTTATAGGAATGTCTGTTGACGAACGCTGGAAAACTGTGAAGGAAAAACGTATGTGCTTTTCTTGTCTCAACAGTGGACACAACACTTTTAATTGCAAAAACAAAGTAATTTGTAATATAAACGGCTGCCAACGAAAACACAACAATTTGCTACACAACGAGCCTCCGCCGCCTTCGGTAGAAAGCCCAAGCACTGTTGCCGGAGATGCACAACTTCTTTGTACGGTGAATCAATTGCCAGATAAGAATCCAAAACTATTTTTTAAGATTATTCCCGTCCGATTGTTTGGTGAGAATGGATCAGCTGTTGATACATTCGCTTATCTGGACGACGGATATATGCCTTCGCTAATAGAGGATGAAGTCGCCAAACAACTTGGACTGCTCGGCAGATCTGGAAAAATAACACTTCAATGGTTTGGAAACCACACAGTTGATGTACCTACTTCTTATGTTAGTTTTGACATCCAGGGTATGAATGCGTCTTGCCAAAGAATAAAATTAAACAATTTCTGCACAATAAAAAACTTAGATCTTCCCGTGCAATCTATGAACTTCGATTTATTGAACTGTCAAAACTGCGATTTGACAGGGCTGCCAATCAGTAATTATTTAAACACAAAACCTACTATTTTGATTGGAATGTCAAACGCATATTTAGGAGTAGAAACGAAGCGATTCAACTTGGGAGTGAAGGGACCTTTTGTGGCTGAGACCAAATTAGGGTGGGTCGTTTATGGACCAAAAAACAATTATGAAGAGAGTCTTACAGTTTCAAATGTTGTATTGTCAATTAAAAATATACAAAAAGATTCTGAAGATAAATTAATGAACGAAATCAATACTATGGTACAAAATTATTTTTCTATTGAGAACATGGGTATAATAAAGCCAAAAGAAAAATTATTATCGAACGCTGATAAAAGAGCTTTAGAAATAATGACGGAAACAACAAAAAAAGTAGGAAGTCGCTATGAAATAGGCATGCTGTGGAAAAAAGATAATGTGGTGTTGCCAGATAGTTTTAAAATGGCATTAAAAAGACTTGAACTTTAAGAAAATAAATTATCAAAGGATCCATTACTTGCGTATGCATATGAAAATAAAATTGAAGAATATTTACAAAAAGGATATGCTTATAAACTTACAGCGGATGAAATTGAATCGCAATCCACAAAGATCTGGTACTTGCCACATTTTGGTGTTAGAAACGCCAACAAACCTGGCAAGTTAAGATTGGTTTTTGATGCAGCTGCCCAGGTAGGAGGAGTGTCTTTAAATACCGAATTGTTGTCAGGACCTGATATGAATCAAACTCTTTTGGATGTACTTTTTAAGTTTCGCGAGGCCGTCATCGCTGTTTGCTCCGATATAAGAGAAATGTTTCACAGAGTGGACATACGTCAGGAAGATCAAGTCTGTCAACGGTTCTTGTGGAGACATGGATGCTCTCAAAATCCGTTGGAGGTATATCAAATGCGTGCGATGATATTTGGTGCAACTTGCTCTCCTACCTTGGCGCAGCATGTGAAAAATATAAATGCGAAGCTCTTTCAGGAAGAATATCCAAAAGCTGCTGCTGCTATAATCAAAAAGCACTATGTTGATGATTATGTAGATTCCTTTGAAACAGAGAATGAAGCAATATCGGTAATTAGCGAAGTAATCAGGATTCATCAGCACGCAAATTTTGAATTAGCAAACTTTGTATCAAATTCGCAAAGTGTTTTAGAAGGTTTGGGAGTCTGCGAGGGTGAAAATATAGAAGTTGATGTCAATGTCAATGTAACCGACAAGAGCGAACGAATCCTAGGAATGTTTTGGAACACAGCTAAGGACAAATTTGTTTTTTGTCTAAGATTCAACAAGGTACCAAAACAGATCTTAAATGATGAAAGAATTCCAACCAAGCGTGAGATGCTGAGCGTGGTAATGAGCGTCTTTGATCCGTTTGGATTGTTAGGTCAGTTTGTTATCCGCGCAAAAATACTTCTACAAGAAGTCTGGAAGAGCGGAACTAGTTGGGATACTCCTATACCAGATAATATTTATAGGAAATGGAGAAAGTGGTTCGCTGAGCTAAAGAGTATCGAAAGGATTTCGGTGCCACGATGTTATTCATTGTACTTTAGGACGGGTCGAATTGAGTTACACATGTTTTCAGATGCCAGCGAGAATGCGTATGCAGCCGTCGCTTATTGAAGAGTCGAAGATGGTAACGGAAATATTGACATTGCGCTGGTGGCTGCTAAAACCCGATGCGCTCCGATTAAACCGATGTCAATTCCGCGATTAGAGTTGCAGGCAGCTATTTTGGGAGTTCGTTTGAAGAGCACAATAATATCTGGACACAGCGTATTGATTGATAGAACATATTACTGGAGTGACTCGAAAACTGTTATAAGGTGGATTAATTCAAAAAGCCGCCGATATAAACAGTTCGTGGAGCACCGTATATCGGAAATTCTGGAAGAAAGTGACGAATCGCAGTGGAACTGGATTCCAACAGATGAGAACGTTGCCGACGAAGCGACACAGGCAAGGTTTCCGACGAATTTAGATGAGAACTCAAGGTGGTTTCAAGGTCCGAAATTTCTGCGTCTCGATTCGAGCAAATGGCCAATTCAACATAACGAGGAGCTAAATATTAACGAAACAGAAGACCTCGAAATACGTGCTCCATTATTTTGCACCGATCTTAAGCCTAACTTAATAAAAGTAATTAACATCCAGAGATTCTCAAACTATTCTCGGCTTAAGCGTTCTATGGCATGGGTATTTCGATTTATTCAAAATTGCAAAAAGAACGAGTTTGAGCATATAAAAACAGAGCTGACGCCACTGGAAGAACTAAAAGCCGAGTGCTATTTGTGTTCTGATACCCAAAAGGATGCCTATAGTGCAGAATACACTAGCCTTAAATCTCATAAGCAAGTATCCAGGTCGAGTTCACTGCACACTCTTAATCCTATTTTGGATAATGACAAGGATGTCATTCGAGCGGAAGGTAGGTTGCAAGCTGCGTCAATATTGCCATTGTATGCAATAACGCCTATTATATTGCCCAAAAAGCATTACCTGACAGAGATTATAGTTAACTACTACCACCGAAAGTTTCATCATCAAAACCAGGATCTTATCAGCTGCGAGATTCGGCGTGTATTTTGGATACCATCTTTGAGAAGTTTAGTAAGAAAAACGAAGGTAAATTGTCAAACATGTCGAATAAATGATGCTAAACCACGTCAACCTATAATGGCACCATTGCCGAAAGACCGAATAACACCTTTCGTAAGTCCTTTCAGTTATACAGGCGTTGATATTTTCGGTCCAGTCTTCATAAAAAATCGGAGAAATCGAGAAAAGCGCTGGGTTTCAATATTCACTTGTATGACTACGCGCGCTATACACCTTGAAATATGTCGGGACCAATCTACAGATGCCTTTCTGTTGAGTTTGCGAAATTTCATTAATAGGCGAGGAGTTCCTGTGCACATTAGAAGTGACTGCGGCACTAATTTTGTAGGCATTGAAAATGAGTTAAAAAATGTGCATGACTTCATAGATCATACCGCTGTTCAATCTGCCATGAGTCCCCTGGGAATCGAGTGGCTATTTAATTGTCCTAAATACCCAAATGCGGGTGGCTGTTGGGAGAGACTGATTGGAAGCGTGAAGAGAGTATTAAATACCGTGCTCAAGGAACACGCTCCCCATATAGAAACCTTGCAAAGCGTTTTATGTGAAGCAGAAAATATTGTTAATAGCCGACCATTAACAGACATTCCGGTAACAATAGATGAACCTGAACCCATTACGCCGAATCATTTTTTGTTGGGTAAGCCAAATTCAACTCAAACTCCGGGAATAAGTAATTGGAGGCTTATGTGTATGCGAAAACAATGGCGAGTTTCCCAACAGTTAAAAAACACATTTTGGAAACAGTGGATTCTACAATACTTGCCAGACTTAACTCGACGAGCGAAGTGGTGCCAGCATTCGGAACCGATAAAAATTAATGACCTCGTGTTGGTTTGTGAGCCGGACTGTCCAAGATCTCAATGGATACGTGGTAAAGTTGTCCAAACTTTTGAAGGCAAAGATGGAGTCATAAGAACAGCTGATATTGTGACCGCAAAAAATACAAAACTTCGTCGTCCGGTAACACGGTTAGCAGTTTTGGACGTCGAGGCACGTTGTGGCGAATCCTCAAAGACTTGTGGGCTTCACGGGGGGGAGAATGTCGACGACCAAAAGCATAAATAAAACGAGCAAAACATTTTTTTCTACTACTTTTTATTTTTATATTAGCGAACAAAATCTTTTCTCGATTAGAATTGTATAAGTGAACAAACCCATTCTTTTACATTCTTTTGTACACAAAAAATCGTTGGTTCAAATTTATTCGTTGCTGAAAAACCAAACGAAAGGGTACCAATCGGTAAAATATTTAAGTTTTCTGTATTATTTTATACAAAAATATGAATTTTATTGTTTTAGAATAATAAACACTACTATATGCCAAAAAGCTATGTTTTATTATTGAGCAGCCTCGGATTTCCAGCAACATTTTTATTATTCGATTGTCATCGAAACGCAGTTTTACATGAACGCTAGCCATTTAAGAAGAAGTTCACGAATAAATAAGGGGCAATTACCAGCCAAATTCAAAGCCTTTAAGATGTCTGAGGAAAAAGCAAATGCAGACGTCATATTAGACGAAGATGAGTTAGACGAAACTGTTATGGAGCGAAAAGATTTTCAAGACCAATTGGACAAAATGGAAGAAAAATTTTCGAGAAGGCTAAAGGAGATACAGGACAGCTTGGGAGCCATCAAGATGCAGACAGCGAATATGGATTCCAACACACAGGTATTCGACATTCTTTCTACTCCCCCCGTTGCCACAGGTACGGACCATAGCCACACTAAATCTACTTCCACCGTGCCGGCACAGAAAATTTCCATTCCCCATTCGTCAAGCCAAAGTGCATCCATACAGACAGGATTTTACTCAGACTCAATCCCTTACAATAATTCCGCCATGCCTTCACCATTCACTACAAGGTGCCGCAGTATTCCACCTTACATGCGCCCTTTGCTGTCGATCAGCCACAGCATACCGCCATACATTTGCCACCCAATGCCACGTTGCCGCAGTATTCCACAATGAAGTCGCCCTTTGCCGCCACGCAGCCGCAGTATACAGCCGTGCCTATGACTGTCCCTACTACGACAGCACAATATTCCGCTTTATATTCGAACGCCACCGCCGCCACAGACCCACAGTATAGTGCCTTGTCTTCGAGTTTTACATCCACAACTCCTCAACACGCCTCTTTGTCACAACATTCAGTTCTGTACGAACACTTTGATTCAAACGCTAGAGCCCGACCAACATGTATTTCACAAGCACAAAATAACTTACCATCCGAATATCGGCCGATGCCCATGAACAGTTCTGCCTTTCAAATAAATTCAGAGACACGTTTAGATGCCAGACGAGTTCTTCATGATCTTCCCCGATTTGGAGGATTTCCCGAAGAATGGCCACCATTCATTTCTACATTCAAGGAAACGACAAGATGTTATGGTTACACAGCTTTAGAAAAGCAAATGCGACTTCAAAAGTGTCTATATGGAGATGCCAAAATTGCTGTGGAACCAATTATGATATATTCAGAAAAATTGAACGATGTCATTTCCGAATTGGAGAACAATTTTGGTAGACCGGAGCGACTTATCAAAAGCCAGTTGGATAAAACTCGGACAATTCCTCTAATTTCGGAAAATAAACTGCAAGAAATAGTTCCACTAGTCATGAAGGTTAAAAGCCTCGTGATATTTCTTGAAGCTGCTGGTGCTTCGCAACATTTATGCAATCCATCCTTATTAGATGAACTCACAGCAAAGTTGCCATTAAGCAGAAGGTTAGAATACGTAACCAAACAAACCGTAAACAAATCGAAATTAGGCCATACGCGACATTGCAGCACTCTAGCCACTGGCTGGATGCAGAAGCAAGAGTTATAAATGCCGTCAGCGATTTTGCTACACCTGCGATAAACTCACGCAATACCTCTTACAACCGTACTGCTTCAATGTCACAAAATACACAGGATAACAGAGCTAAACCAAACTATGTTATGCATGTTCGCCCACCAGGGCGCTCTTGTAGTCTTTGCAGCCAAAATCACTCACTGAGCAGTTGCGAAAATTTTATAGGAATGTCTGTTGACGAACGCTGGAAAACTGTGAAGGAAAAACGAATGTGCTTTTCTTGTCTCAACAGTGGACACAACACTTTTAATTGCAAAAACAAAGTAATTTGTAATATAAACGGCTGCCAACGAAAACACAACAATTTGCTACACAACGAGCCTCCGCCGCCTTCGGTAGAAAGCCCAAGCACTGTTGCCGGAGATGCACAACTTCTTTGTACGGTGAATCAATTGCCAGATAAGAATCCAAAACTATTTTTTAAGATTATTCCCGTCCGATTGTTTGGTGAGAATGGATCAGCTGTTGATACATTCGCTTATCTGGACGACGGATATATGCCTTCGCTAATAGAGGATGAAGTCGCCAAACAACTTGGACTGCTCAGCAGATCTGGAAAAATAACACTTCAATGGTTTGGAAACCACACAGTTGATGTACCTACTTCTTATGTTAGTTTTGACATCCAGGGTATGAATGCGTCTTGCCAAAGAATAAAATTAAACAATTTCTGCACAATAAAAAACTTAGATCTTCCCGTGCAATCTATGAACTTCGATTTATTGAACTGTCAAAACTGCGATTTGACAGGGCTGCCAATCAGTAATTATTTAAACACAAAACCTACTATTTTGATTGGAATGTCAAACGCATATTTAGGAGTAGAAACGAAGCGATTCAACTTGGGAGTGAAGGGACCTTTTGTGGCTGAGACCAAATTAGGGTGGGTCGTTTATGGACCAAAAAACAATTATGAAGAGAGTCTTACAGTTTCAAATGTTGTATTGTCAATTAAAAATATACAAAAAGATTCTGAAGATAAATTAATGAACGAAATCAATACTATGGTACAAAATTATTTTTCTATTGAGAACATGGGTATAATAAAGCCAAAAGAAAAATTATTATCGAACGCTGATAAAAGAGCTTTAGAAATAATGACGGAAACAACAAAAAAAGTAGGAAGTCGCTATGAAATAGGCATGCTGTGGAAAAAAGATAATGTGGTGTTGCCAGATAGTTTTAAAATGGCATTAAAAAGACTTGAACTTTAAGAAAATAAATTATCAAAGGATCCATTACTTGCGTATGCATATGAAAATAAAATTGAAGAATATTTACAAAAAGGATATGCTTATAAACTTACAGCGGATGAAATTGAATCGCAATCCACAAAGATCTGGTACTTGCCACATTTTGGTGTTAGAAACGCCAACAAACCTGGCAAGTTAAGATTGGTTTTTGATGCAGCTGCCCAGGTAGGACGAGTGTCTTTAAATACCGAATTGTTGTCAGGACCTGATATGAATCAAACTCTTTTGGATGTACTTTTTAAGTTTCGCGAGGCCGTCATCGCTGTTTGCTCCGATATAAGAGAAATGTTTCACAGAGTGGACATACGTCAGGAAGATCAAGTCTGTCAACGGTTCTTGTGGAAACATGGATGCTCTCAAAATCCGTTGGAGGTATATCAAATGCGTGCGATGATATTTGGTGCAACTTGCTCTCCTACCTTGGCGCAGCATGTGAAAAATATAAATGCGAAGCTCTTTCAGGAAGAATATCCAAAAGCTGCTGCTGCTATAATCAAAAAGCACTATGTTGATGATTATGTAGATTCCTTTGAAACAGAGAATGAAGCAATATCGGTAATTAGCGAAGTAATCAGGATTCATCAGCACGCAAATTTTGAATTAGCAAACTTTGTATCAAATTCGCAAAGTGTTTTAGAAGGTTTGGGAGTCTGCGAGGGTGAAAATATAGAAGTTGATGTCAATGTCAATGTAACCGACAAGAGCGAACGAATCCTAGGAATGTTTTGGAACACAGCTAAGGACAAATTTGTTTTTTGTCTAAGATTCAACAAGGTACCAAAACAGATCTTAAATGATGAAATAATTCCAACCAAGCGTGAGATGCTGAGCGTGGTAATGAGCGTCTTTGATCCGTTTGGATTGTTAGGTCAGTTTGTTATCCGCGCAAAAATACTTCTACAAGAAGTCTGGAAGAGCGGAACTAGTTGGGATACTCCTATACCAGATAATATTTATAGGAAATGGAGAATGTGGTTCGCTGAGCTAAAGAGTATCGAAAGGATTTCGGTGCCACGATGTTATTCATTGTACTTTAGGACGGGTCAATTGAGTTACACATGTTTTCAGATGCCAGCGAGAATGCGTATGCAGCCGTCGCTTATTGGAGAGTCGAAGATGGTAACGGAAATATTGACATTGCGCTGGTGGCTGCTAAAACCCGATGCGCTCCGATTAAACCGATGTCAATTCCGCGATTAGAGTTGCAGGCAGCTATTTTGGGAGTTCGTTTATAGAGCACAATAATATCTGGACACAGCGTATTGATTGATAGAACATATTACTGGAGTGACTCGAAAACTGTTATAAGGTGGATTAATTCAAAAAGCCGCCGATATAAACAGTTCGTGGAGCACCGTATATCGGAAATTCTGGAAGAAAGTGACGAATCGCAGTGGAACTGGATTCCAACAGATGAGAACGTTGCCGACGAAGCGACACAGGCAAGGTTTCCGACGAATTTAGATGAGAACTCAAGGTGGTTTCAAGGTCCGAAATTTCTGCGTCTCGATTCGAGCAAATGGCCAATTCAACATAACGAGGAGCTAAATATTAACGAAACAGAAGACCTCGAAATACGTGCTCCATTATTTTGCACCGATCTTAAGCCTAACTTAATAAAAGTAATTAACATCCAGAGATTCTCAAACTATTCTCGGCTTAAGCGTTCTATGGCATGGGTATTTCGATTTATTCAAAATTGCAAAAAGAACGAGTTTGAGCATATAAAAACAGAGCTGACGCCACTGGAAGAACTAAAAGCCGAGTGCTATTTGTGTTCTGATACCCAAAAGGATGCCTATAGTGCAGAATACACTAGCCTTAAATCTCATAAGCAAGTATCCAGGTCGAGTTCACTGCACACTCTTAATCCTATTTTGGATAATGACAAGGATGTCATTCGAGCGGAAGGTAGGTTGCAAGCTGCGTCAATATTGCCATTGTATGCAATAACGCCTATTATATTGCCCAAAAAGCATTACCTGACAGAGATTATAGTTAACTACTACCACCGAAAGTTTCATCATCAAAACCAGGATCTTATCAGCTGCGAGATTCGGCGTGTATTTTGGATACCATCTTTGAGAAGTTTAGTAAGAAAAACGAAGGTAAATTGTCAAACATGTCGAATAAATGATGCTAAACCACGTCAACCTATAATGGCACCATTGCCGAAAGACCGAATAACACCTTTCGTAAGTCCTTTCAGTTATACAGGCGTTGATATTTTCGGTCCAGTCTTCATAAAAAATCGGAGAAATCGAGAAAAGCGCTGGGTTTCAATATTCACTTGTATGACTACGCGCGCTATACACCTTGAAATATGTCGGGACCAATCTACAGATGCCTTTCTGTTGAGTTTGCGAAATTTCATTAATAGGCGAGGAGTTCCTGTGCACATTAGAAGTGACTGCGGCACTAATTTTGTAGGCATTGAAAATGAGTTAAAAAATGTGCATGACTTCATAGATCATACCGCTGTTCAATCTGCCATGAGTCCCCTGGGAATCGAGTGGCTATTTAATTGTCCTAAATACCCAAATGCGGGTGGCTGTTGGGAAAGACTGATTGGAAGCGTGAAGAGAGTATTAAATACCGTGCTCAAGGAACACGCTCCCCATATAGAAACCTTGCAAAGCGTTTTATGTGAAGCAGAAAATATTGTTAATAGCCGACCATTAACAGACATTCCGGTAACAATAGATGAACCTGAACCCATTACGCCGAATCATTTTTTGTTGGGTAAGCCAAATTCAACTCAAACTCCGGGAATAAGTAATTGGAGGCTTATGTGTATGCGAAAACAATGGCGAGTTTCCCAACAGTTAAAAAACACATTTTGGAAACAGTGGATTCTACAATACTTGCCAGACTTAACTCGACGAGCGAAGTGGTGCCAGCATTCGGAACCGATAAAAATTAATGACCTCGTGTTGGTTTGTGAGCCGGACTGTCCAAGATCTCAATGGATACGTGGTAAAGTTGTCCAAACTTTTGAAGGCAAAGATGGAGTCATAAGAACAGCTGATATTGTGACCGCAAAAAATACAAAACTTCGTCGTCCGGTAACACGGTTAGCAGTTTTGGACGTCGAGGCACGTTGTGGCGAATCCTCAAAGACTTGTGGGCTTCACGGGGGGGAGAATGTCGACGACCAAAAGCATAAATAAAACGAGCAAAACATTTTTTTCTACTACTTTTTATTTTTATATTAGCGAACAAAATCTTTTCTCGATTAGAATTGTATAAGTGAACAAACCCATTCTTTTACATTCTTTTGTACACAAAAAATCGTTGGTTCAAATTTATTCGTTGCTGAAAAACCAAACGAAAGGGTACCAATCGGTAAAATATTTAAGTTTTCTGTATTATTTTATACAAAAATATGAATTTTATTGTTTTAGAATAATAAACACTACTATATGCCAAAAAGCTATGTTTTATTATTGAGCAGCCTCGGATTTCCAGCAACATTTTTATTATTCGATTGTCATCGAAACGCAGTTTTACATGAACGCTAGCCATTTAAGAAGAAGTTCACGAATAAATAAGGGGCAATTACCAGCCAAATTCAAAGCCTTTAAGATGTCTGAGGAAAAAGCAAATGCAGACGTCATATTAGACGAAGATGAGTTAGACGAAACTGTTATGGAGCGAAAAGATTTTCAAGACCAATTGGACAAAATGGAAGAAAAATTTTCGAGAAGGCTAAAGGAGATACAGGACAGCTTGGGAGCCATCAAGATGCAGACAGCGAATATGGATTCCAACACACAGGTATTCGACATTCTTTCTACTCCCCCCGTTGCCACAGGTACGGACCATAGCCACACTAAATCTACTTCCACCGTGCCGGCACAGAAAATTTCCATTCCCCATTCGTCAAGCCAAAGTGCATCCATACAGACAGGATTTTACTCAGACTCAATCCCTTACAATAATTCCGCCATGCCTTCACCATTCACTACAAGGTGCCGCAGTATTCCACCTTACATGCGCCCTTTGCTGTCGATCAGCCACAGCATACCGCCATACATTTGCCACCCAATGCCACGTTGCCGCAGTATTCCACAATGAAGTCGCCCTTTGCCGCCACGCAGCCGCAGTATACAGCCGTGCCTATGACTGTCCCTACTACGACAGCACAATATTCCGCTTTATATTCGAACGCCACCGCCGCCACAGACCCACAGTATAGTGCCTTGTCTTCGAGTTTTACATCCACAACTCCTCAACACGCCTCTTTGTCACAACATTCAGTTCTGTACGAACACTTTGATTCAAACGCTAGAGCCCGACCAACATGTATTTCACAAGCACAAAATAACTTACCATCCGAATATCGGCCGATGCCCATGAACAGTTCTGCCTTTCAAATAAATTCAGAGACACGTTTAGATGCCAGACGAGTTCTTCATGATCTTCCCCGATTTGGAGGATTTCCCGAAGAATGGCCACCATTCATTTCTACATTCAAGGAAACGACAAGATGTTATGGTTACACAGCTTTAGAAAAGCAAATGCGACTTCAAAAGTGTCTATATGGAGATGCCAAAATTGCTGTGGAACCAATTATGATATATTCAGAAAAATTGAACGATGTCATTTCCGAATTGGAGAACAATTTTGGTAGACCGGAGCGACTTATCAAAAGCCAGTTGGATAAAACTCGGACAATTCCTCTAATTTCGGAAAATAAACTGCAAGAAATAGTTCCACTAGTCATGAAGGTTAAAAGCCTCGTGATATTTCTTGAAGCTGCTGGTGCTTCGCAACATTTATGCAATCCATCCTTATTAGATGAACTCACAGCAAAGTTGCCATTAAGCAGAAGGTTAGAATACGTAACCAAACAAACCGTAAACAAATCGAAATTAGGCCATACGCGACATTGCAGCACTCTAGCCACTGGCTGGATGCAGAAGCAAGAGTTATAAATGCCGTCAGCGATTTTGCTACACCTGCGATAAACTCACGCAATACCTCTTACAACCGTACTGCTTCAATGTCACAAAATACACAGGATAACAGAGCTAAACCAAACTATGTTATGCATGTTCGCCCACCAGGGCGCTCTTGTAGTCTTTGCAGCCAAAATCACTCACTGAGCAGTTGCGAAAATTTTATAGGAATGTCTGTTGACGAACGCTGGAAAACTGTGAAGGAAAAACGAATGTGCTTTTCTTGTCTCAACAGTGGACACAACACTTTTAATTGCAAAAACAAAGTAATTTGTAATATAAACGGCTGCCAACGAAAACACAACAATTTGCTACACAACGAGCCTCCGCCGCCTTCGGTAGAAAGCCCAAGCACTGTTGCCGGAGATGCACAACTTCTTTGTACGGTGAATCAATTGCCAGATAAGAATCCAAAACTATTTTTTAAGATTATTCCCGTCCGATTGTTTGGTGAGAATGGATCAGCTGTTGATACATTCGCTTATCTGGACGACGGATATATGCCTTCGCTAATAGAGGATGAAGTCGCCAAACAACTTGGACTGCTCGGCAGATCTGGAAAAATAACACTTCAATGGTTTGGAAACCACACAGTTGATGTACCTACTTCTTATGTTAGTTTTGACATCCAGGGTATGAATGCGTCTTGCCAAAGAATAAAATTAAACAATTTCTGCACAATAAAAAACTTAGATCTTCCCGTGCAATCTATGAACTTCGATTTATTGAACTGTCAAAACTGCGATTTGACAGGGCTGCCAATCAGTAATTATTTAAACACAAAACCTACTATTTTGATTGGAATGTCAAACGCATATTTAGGAGTAGAAACGAAGCGATTCAACTTGGGAGTGAAGGGACCTTTTGTGGCTGAGACCAAATTAGGGTGGGTCGTTTATGGACCAAAAAACAATTATGAAGAGAGTCTTACAGTTTCAAATGTTGTATTGTCAATTAAAAATATACAAAAAGATTCTGAAGATAAATTAATGAACGAAATCAATACTATGGTACAAAATTATTTTTCTATTGAGAACATGGGTATAATAAAGCCAAAAGAAAAATTATTATCGAACGCTGATAAAAGAGCTTTAGAAATAATGACGGAAACAACAAAAAAAGTAGGAAGTCGCTATGAAATAGGCATGCTGTGGAAAAAAGATAATGTGGTGTTGCCAGATAGTTTTAAAATGGCATTAAAAAGACTTGAACTTTAAGAAAATAAATTATCAAAGGATCCATTACTTGCGTATGCATATGAAAATAAAATTGAAGAATATTTACAAAAAGGATATGCTTATAAACTTACAGCGGATGAAATTGAATCGCAATCCACAAAGATCTGGTACTTGCCACATTTTGGTGTTAGAAACGCCAACAAACCTGGCAAGTTAAGATTGGTTTTTGATGCAGCTGCCCAGGTAGGAGGAGTGTCTTTAAATACCGAATTGTTGTCAGGACCTGATATGAATCAAACTCTTTTGGATGTACTTTTTAAGTTTCGCGAGGCCGTCATCGCTGTTTGCTCCGATATAAGAGAAATGTTTCACAGAGTGGACATACGTCAGGAAGATCAAGTCTGTCAACGGTTCTTGTGGAAACATGGATGCTCTCAAAATCCGTTGGAGGTATATCAAATGCGTGCGATGATATTTGGTGCAACTTGCTCTCCTACCTTGGCGCAGCATGTGAAAAATATAAATGCGAAGCTCTTTCAGGAAGAATATCCAAAAGCTGCTGCTGCTATAATCAAAAAGCACTATGTTGATGATTATGTAGATTCCTTTGAAACAGAGAATGAAGCAATATCGGTAATTAGCGAAGTAATCAGGATTCATCAGCACGCAAATTTTGAATTAGCAAACTTTGTATCAAATTCGCAAAGTGTTTTAGAAGGTTTGGGAGTCTGCGAGGGTGAAAATATAGAAGTTGATGTCAATGTCAATGTAACCGACAAGAGCGAACGAATCCTAGGAATGTTTTGGAACACAGCTAAGGACAAATTTGTTTTTTGTCTAAGATTCAACAAGGTACCAAAACAGATCTTAAATGATGAAATAATTCCAACCAAGCGTGAGATGCTGAGCGTGGTAATGAGCGTCTTTGATCCGTTTGGATTGTTAGGTCAGTTTGTTATCCGCGCAAAAATACTTCTACAAGAAGTCTGGAAGAGCGGAACTAGTTGGGATACTCCTATACCAGATAATATTTATAGGAAATGGAGAATGTGGTTCGCTGAGCTAAAGAGTATCGAAAGGATTTCGGTGCCACGATGTTATTCATTGTACTTTAGGACGGGTCAATTGAGTTACACATGTTTTCAGATGCCAGCGAGAATGCGTATGCAGCCGTCGCTTATTGGAGAGTCGAAGATGGTAACGGAAATATTGACATTGCGCTGGTGGCTGCTAAAACCCGATGCGCTCCGATTAAACCGATGTCAATTCCGCGATTAGAGTTGCAGGCAGCTATTTTGGGAGTTCGTTTGAAGAGCACAATAATATCTGGACACAGCGTATTGATTGATAGAACATATTACTGGAGTGACTCGAAAACTGTTATAAGGTGGATTAATTCAAAAAGCCGCCGATATAAACAGTTCGTGGAGCACCGTATATCGGAAATTCTGGAAGAAAGTGACGAATCGCAGTGGAACTGGATTCCAACAGATGAGAACGTTGCCGACGAAGCGACACAGGCAAGGTTTCCGACGAATTTAGATGAGAACTCAAGGTGGTTTCAAGGTCCGAAATTTCTGCGTCTCGATTCGAGCAAATGGCCAATTCAACATAACGAGGAGCTAAATATTAACGAAACAGAAGACCTCGAAATACGTGCTCCATTATTTTGCACCGATCTTAAGCCTAACTTAATAAAAGTAATTAACATCCAGAGATTCTCAAACTATTCTCGGCTTAAGCGTTCTATGGCATGGGTATTTCGATTTATTCAAAATTGCAAAAAGAACGAGTTTGAGCATATAAAAACAGAGCTGACGCCACTGGAAGAACTAAAAGCCGAGTGCTATTTGTGTTCTGATACCCAAAAGGATGCCTATAGTGCAGAATACACTAGCCTTAAATCTCATAAGCAAGTATCCAGGTCGAGTTCACTGCACACTCTTAATCCTATTTTGGATAATGACAAGGATGTCATTCGAGCGGAAGGTAGGTTGCAAGCTGCGTCAATATTGCCATTGTATGCAATAACGCCTATTATATTGCCCAAAAAGCATTACCTGACAGAGATTATAGTTAACTACTACCACCGAAAGTTTCATCATCAAAACCAGGATCTTATCAGCTGCGAGATTCGGCGTGTATTTTGGATACCATCTTTGAGAAGTTTAGTAAGAAAAACGAAGGTAAATTGTCAAACATGTCGAATAAATGATGCTAAACCACGTCAACCTATAATGGCACCATTGCCGAAAGACCGAATAACACCTTTCGTAAGTCCTTTCAGTTATACAGGCGTTGATATTTTCGGTCCAGTCTTCATAAAAAATCGGAGAAATCGAGAAAAGCGCTGGGTTTCAATATTCACTTGTATGACTACGCGCGCTATACACCTTGAAATATGTCGGGACCAATCTACAGATGCCTTTCTGTTGAGTTTGCGAAATTTCATTAATAGGCGAGGAGTTCCTGTGCACATTAGAAGTGACTGCGGCACTAATTTTGTAGGCATTGAAAATGAGTTAAAAAATGTGCATGACTTCATAGATCATACCGCTGTTCAATCTGCCATGAGTCCCCTGGGAATCGAGTGGCTATTTAATTGTCCTAAATACCCAAATGCGGGTGGCTGTTGGGAAAGACTGATTGGAAGCGTGAAGAGAGTATTAAATACCGTGCTCAAGGAACACGCTCCCCATATAGAAACCTTGCAAAGCGTTTTATGTGAAGCAGAAAATATTGTTAATAGCCGACCATTAACAGACATTCCGGTAACAATAGATGAACCTGAACCCATTACGCCGAATCATTTTTTGTTGGGTAAGCCAAATTCAACTCAAACTCCGGGAATAAGTAATTGGAGGCTTATGTGTATGCGAAAACAATGGCGAGTTTCCCAACAGTTAAAAAACACATTTTGGAAACAGTGGATTCTACAATACTTGCCAGACTTAACTCGACGAGCGAAGTGGTGCCAGCATTCGGAACCGATAAAAATTAATGACCTCGTGTTGGTTTGTGAGCCGGACTGTCCAAGATCTCAATGGATACGTGGTAAAGTTGTCCAAACTTTTGAAGGCAAAGATGGAGTCATAAGAACAGCTGATATTGTGACCGCAAAAAATACAAAACTTCGTCGTCCGGTAACACGGTTAGCAGTTTTGGACGTCGAGGCACGTTGTGGCGAATCCTCAAAGACTTGTGGGCTTCACGGGGGGGAGAATGTCGACGACCAAAAGCATAAATAAAACGAGCAAAACATTTTTTTCTACTACTTTTTATTTTTATATTAGCGAACAAAATCTTTTCTCGATTAGAATTGTATAAGTGAACAAACCCATTCTTTTACATTCTTTTGTACACAAAAAATCGTTGGTTCAAATTTATTCGTTGCTGAAAAACCAAACGAAAGGGTACCAATCGGTAAAATATTTAAGTTTTCTGTATTATTTTATACAAAAATATGAATTTTATTGTTTTAGAATAATAAACACTACTATATGCCAAAAAGCTATGTTTTATTATTGAGCAGCCTCGGATTTCCAGCAACATTTTTATTATTCGATTGTCATCGAAACGCAGTTTTACATGAACGCTAGCCATTTAAGAAGAAGTTCACGAATAAATAAGGGGCAATTACCAGCCAAATTCAAAGCCTTTAAGATGTCTGAGGAAAAAGCAAATGCAGACGTCATATTAGACGAAGATGAGTTAGACGAAACTGTTATGGAGCGAAAAGATTTTCAAGACCAATTGGACAAAATGGAAGAAAAATTTTCGAGAAGGCTAAAGGAGATACAGGACAGCTTGGGAGCCATCAAGATGCAGACAGCGAATATGGATTCCAACACACAGGTATTCGACATTCTTTCTACTCCCCCCGTTGCCACAGGTACGGACCATAGCCACACTAAATCTACTTCCACCGTGCCGGCACAGAAAATTTCCATTCCCCATTCGTCAAGCCAAAGTGCATCCATACAGACAGGATTTTACTCAGACTCAATCCCTTACAATAATTCCGCCATGCCTTCACCATTCACTACAAGGTGCCGCAGTATTCCACCTTACATGCGCCCTTTGCTGTCGATCAGCCACAGCATACCGCCATACATTTGCCACCCAATGCCACGTTGCCGCAGTATTCCACAATGAAGTCGCCCTTTGCCGCCACGCAGCCGCAGTATACAGCCGTGCCTATGACTGTCCCTACTACGACAGCACAATATTCCGCTTTATATTCGAACGCCACCGCCGCCACAGACCCACAGTATAGTGCCTTGTCTTCGAGTTTTACATCCACAACTCCTCAACACGCCTCTTTGTCACAACATTCAGTTCTGTACGAACACTTTGATTCAAACGCTAGAGCCCGACCAACATGTATTTCACAAGCACAAAATAACTTACCATCCGAATATCGGCCGATGCCCATGAACAGTTCTGCCTTTTAAATAAATTCAGAGACACGTTTAGATGCCAGACGAGTTCTTCATGATCTTCCCCGATTTGGAGGATTTCCCGAAGAATGGCCACCATTCATTTCTACATTCAAGGAAACGACAAGATGTTATGGTTACACAGCTTTAGAAAAGCAAATGCGACTTCAAAAGTGTCTATATGGAGATGCCAAAATTGCTGTGGAACCAATTATGATATATTCAGAAAAATTGAACGATGTCATTTCCGAATTGGAGAACAATTTTGGTAGACCGGAGCGACTTATCAAAAGCCAGTTGGATAAAACTCGGACAATTCCTCTAATTTCGGAAAATAAACTGCAAGAAATAGTTCCACTAGTCATGAAGGTTAAAAGCCTCGTGATATTTCTTGAAGCTGCTGGTGCTTCGCAACATTTATGCAATCCATCCTTATTAGATGAACTCACAGCAAAGTTGCCATTAAGCAGAAGGTTAGAATACGTAACCAAACAAACCGTAAACAAATCGAAATTAGGCCATACGCGACATTGCAGCACTCTAGCCACTGGCTGGATGCAGAAGCAAGAGTTATAAATGCCGTCAGCGATTTTGCTACACCTGCGATAAACTCACGCAATACCTCTTACAACCGTACTGCTTCAATGTCACAAAATACACAGGATAACAGAGCTAAACCAAACTATGTTATGCATGTTCGCCCACCAGGGCGCTCTTGTAGTCTTTGCAGCCAAAATCACTCACTGAGCAGTTGCGAAAATTTTATAGGAATGTCTGTTGACGAACGCTGGAAAACTGTGAAGGAAAAACGAATGTGCTTTTCTTGTCTCAACAGTGGACACAACACTTTTAATTGCAAAAACAAAGTAATTTGTAATATAAACGGCTGCCAACGAAAACACAACAATTTGCTACACAACGAGCCTCCGCCGCCTTCGGTAGAAAGCCCAAGCACTGTTGCCGGAGATGCACAACTTCTTTGTACGGTGAATCAATTGCCAGATAAGAATCCAAAACTATTTTTTAAGATTATTCCCGTCCGATTGTTTGGTGAGAATGGATCAGCTGTTGATACATTCGCTTATCTGGACGACGGATATATGCCTTCGCTAATAGAGGATGAAGTCGCCAAACAACTTGGACTGCTCGGCAGATCTGGAAAAATAACACTTCAATGGTTTGGAAACCACACAGTTGATGTACCTACTTCTTATGTTAGTTTTGACATCCAGGGTATGAATGCGTCTTGCCAAAGAATAAAATTAAACAATTTCTGCACAATAAAAAACTTAGATCTTCCCGTGCAATCTATGAACTTCGATTTATTGAACTGTCAAAACTGCGATTTGACAGGGCTGCCAATCAGTAATTATTTAAACACAAAACCTACTATTTTGATTGGAATGTCAAACGCATATTTAGGAGTAGAAACGAAGCGATTCAACTTGGGAGTGAAGGGACCTTTTGTGGCTGAGACCAAATTAGGGTGGGTCGTTTATGGACCAAAAAACAATTATGAAGAGAGTCTTACAGTTTCAAATGTTGTATTGTCAATTAAAAATATACAAAAAGATTCTGAAGATAAATTAATGAACGAAATCAATACTATGGTACAAAATTATTTTTCTATTGAGAACATGGGTATAATAAAGCCAAAAGAAAAATTATTATCGAACGCTGATAAAAGAGCTTTAGAAATAATGACGGAAACAACAAAAAAAGTAGGAAGTCGCTATGAAATAGGCATGCTGTGGAAAAAAGATAATGTGGTGTTGCCAGATAGTTTTAAAATGGCATTAAAAAGACTTGAACTTTAAGAAAATAAATTATCAAAGGATCCATTACTTGCGTATGCATATGAAAATAAAATTGAAGAATATTTACAAAAAGGATATGCTTATAAACTTACAGCGGATGAAATTGAATCGCAATCCACAAAGATCTGGTACTTGCCACATTTTGGTGTTAGAAACGCCAACAAACCTGGCAAGTTAAGATTGGTTTTTGATGCAGCTGCCCAGGTAGGAGGAGTGTCTTTAAACACCGAATTGTTGTCAGGACCTGATATGAATCAAACTCTTTTGGATGTACTTTTTAAGTTTCGCGAGGCCGTCATCGCTGTTTGCTCCGATATAAGAGAAATGTTTCACAGAGTGGACATACGTCAGGAAGATCAAGTCTGTCAACGGTTCTTGTGGAAACATGGATGCTCTCAAAATCCGTTGGAGGTATATCAAATGCGTGCGATGATATTTGGTGCAACTTGCTCTCCTACCTTGGCGCAGCATGTGAAAAATATAAATGCGAAGCTCTTTCAGGAAGAATATCCAAAAGCTGCTGCTGCTATAATCAAAAAGCACTATGTTGATGATTATGTAGATTCCTTTGAAACAGAGAATGAAGCAATATCGGTAATTAGCGAAGTAATCAGGATTCATCAGCACGCAAATTTTGAATTAGCAAACTTTGTATCAAATTCGCAAAGTGTTTTAGAAGGTTTGGGAGTCTGCGAGGGTGAAAATATAGAAGTTGATGTCAATGTCAATGTAACCGACAAGAGCGAACGAATCCTAGGAATGTTTTGGAACACAGCTAAGGACAAATTTGTTTTTTGTCTAAGATTCAACAAGGTACCAAAACAGATCTTAAATGATGAAATAATTCCAACCAAGCGTGAGATGCTGAGCGTGGTAATGAGCGTCTTTGATCCGTTTGGATTGTTAGGTCAGTTTGTTATCCGCGCAAAAATACTTCTACAAGAAGTCTGGAAGAGCGGAACTAGTTGGGATACTCCTATACCAGATAATATTTATAGGAAATGGAGAATGTGGTTCGCTGAGCTAAAGAGTATCGAAAGGATTTCGGTGCCACGATGTTATTCATTGTACTTTAGGACGGGTCAATTGAGTTACACATGTTTTCAGATGCCAGCGAGAATGCGTATGCAGCCGTCGCTTATTGGAGAGTCGAAGATGGTAACGGAAATATTGACATTGCGCTGGTGGCTGCTAAAACCCGATGCGCTCCGATTAAACCGATGTCAATTCCGCGATTAGAGTTGCAGGCAGCTATTTTGGGAGTTCGTTTGAAGAGCACAATAATATCTGGACACAGCGTATTGATTGATAGAACATATTACTGGAGTGACTCGAAAACTGTTATAAGGTGGATTAATTCAAAAAGCCGCCGATATAAACAGTTCGTGGAGCACCGTATATCGGAAATTCTGGAAGAAAGTGACGAATCGCAGTGGAACTGGATTCCAACAGATGAGAACGTTGCCGACGAAGCGACACAGGCAAGGTTTCCGACGAATTTAGATGAGAACTCAAGGTGGTTTCAAGGTCCGAAATTTCTGCGTCTCGATTCGAGCAAATGGCCAATTCAACATAACGAGGAGCTAAATATTAACGAAACAGAAGACCTCGAAATACGTGCTCCATTATTTTGCACCGATCTTAAGCCTAACTTAATAAAAGTAATTAACATCCAGAGATTCTCAAAACTATTCTCGGCTTAAGCGTTCTATGGCATGGGTATTTCGATTTATTCAAAATTGCAAAAAGAACGAGTTTGAGCATATAAAAACAGAGCTGACGCCACTGGAAGAACTAAAAGCCGAGTGCTATTTGTGTTCTGATACCCAAAAGGATGCCTATAGTGCAGAATACACTAGCCTTAAATCTCATAAGCAAGTATCCAGGTCGAGTTCACTGCACACTCTTAATCCTATTTTGGATAATGACAAGGATGTCATTCGAGCGGAAGGTAGGTTGCAAGCTGCGTCAATATTGCCATTGTATGCAATAACGCCTATTATATTGCCCAAAAAGCATTACCTGACAGAGATTATAGTTAACTGCTACCACCGAAAGTTTCATCATCAAAACCAGGATCTTATCAGCTGCGAGATTCGGCGTGTATTTTGGATACCATCTTTGAGAAGTTTAGTAAGAAAAACGAAGGTAAATTGTCAAACATGTCGAATAAATGATGCTAAACCACGTCAACCTATAATGGCACCATTGCCGAAAGACCGAATAACACCTTTCGTAAGTCCTTTCAGTTATACAGGCGTTGATACTTTCGGTCCAGTCTTCATAAAAAATCGGAGAAATCGAGAAAAGCGCTGGGTTTCAATATTCACTTGTATGACTACGCGCGCTATACACCTTGAAATATGTCGGGACCAATCTACAGATGCCTTTCTGTTGAGTTTGCGAAATTCCATTAATAGGCGAGGAGTTCCTGTGCACATTAGAAGTGACTGCGGCACTAATTTTGTAGGCATTGAAAATGAGTTAAAAAATGTGCATGACTTCATAGATCATACCGCTGTTCAATCTGCCATGAGTCCCCTCGGAATCGAGTGGCTATTTAATTGTCCTAAATACCCAAATGCGAGTGGCTGTTGGGAAAGACTGATTGGAAGCGTGAAGAGAGTATTAAATACCGTGCTCAAGGAACACGCTCCCCATATAGAAACCTTGCAAAGCGTTTTATGTGAAGCAGAAAATATTGTTAATAGCCGACCATTAACAGACATTCCGGTAACAATAGATGAACCTGAACCCATTACGCCGAATCATTTTTTGTTGGGTAAGCCTAATTCAACTCAAACTCCGGGAATAAGTAATTGGAGGCTTATGTGTATGCGAAAACAATGGCGAGTTTCCCAACAGTTAAAAAACACATTTTGGAAACAGTGGATTCTACAATACTTGCCAGACTTAACTCGACGAGCGAAGTGGTGCCAGCATTCGGAACCGATAAAAATTAATGACCTCGTGTTGGTTTGTGAGCCGGACTGTCCAAGATCTCAATGGATACGTGGTAAGGTTGTCCAAACTTTTGAAGGCAAAGATGGAGTCATAAGAACAGCTGAGATTGTGACCGCAAAAAATACAAAACTTCGTCGTCCGGTAACACGGTTAGCAGTTTTGGACGTCGAGGCACGTTGTGGCGAATCCTCAAAGACTTGTGGGCTTCACGGGGGGGAGAATGTCGACGACCAAAAGCATAAATAAAACGAGCAAAACATTTTTTTCTACTACTTTTTATTTTTATATTAGCGAACAAAATCTTTTCTCGATTAGAATTGTATAAGTGAACAAACCCATTCTTTTACATTCTTTTGTACACAAAAAATCGTTGGTTCAAATTTATTCGTTGCTGAAAAACCAAACGAAAGGGTACCAATCGGTAAAATATTTAAGTTTTCTGTATTATTTTATACAAAAATATGAATTTTATTGTTTTAGAATAATAAACACTACTATATGCCAAAAAGCTATGTTTTATTATTGAGCAGCCTCGGATTTCCAGCAACATTTTTATTATTCGATTGTCATCGAAACGCAGTTTTACATGAACGCTAGCCATTTAAGAAGAAGTTCACGAATAAATAAGGGGCAATTACCAGCCAAATTCAAAGCCTTTAAGATGTCTGAGGAAAAAGCAAATGCAGACGTCATATTAGACGAAGATGAGTTAGACGAAACTGTTATGGAGCGAAAAGATTTTCAAGACCAATTGGACAAAATGGAAGAAAAATTTTCGAGAAGGCTAAAGGAGATACAGGACAGCTTGGGAGCCATCAAGATTCAGACAGCGAATATGGATTCCAACACACAGGTATTCGACATTCTTTCTACTCCCCCCGTTGCCACAGGTACGGACCATAGCCACACTAAGTCTACTTCCACCGTGCCGGCACAGAAAATTTCCATTCCCCATTCGTCAAGCCAAAGTGCATCCATACAGACAGGATTTTACTCAGACTCAATCCCTTACAATAATTCCGCCATGCCTTCACCATTCACTACAAGGTGCTGCAGTATTCCACCTTACATGCGCTTTTTGCTGTCGATCAGCCACAGCATACCGCCAAACATTTGCCACCCAATGCCACGTTGCCGCAGTATTCCACAATGAAGTCGCCCTTTGCCGCCACGCAGCCGCAGTATACAGCCGTGCCTATGACTGTCCCTACTACGACAGCACAATATTCCGCTTTATATTCGAACGCCACCGCCGCCACAGACCCACAGTATAGTGCCTTGCCTTCGAGTTTTACATCCACAACTCCTCAACACGCCTCTTTGTCACAACATTCAGTTCTGTACGAACACTTTGATTCAAACGCTAGAGCCCGACCAACATGTATTTCACAAGCACAAAATAACTTACCATCCGAATATCGGCCGATGCCCATGAACAGTTCTGCCTTTCAAATAAATTCAGAGACACGTTTAGATGCCAGACGAGTACTTCATGATCTTCCCCGATTTGGAGGATTTCCCGAAGAATGGCCACCATTCATTTCTACATTCAAGGAAACGACAAGATGTTATGGTTACACAGCTTTAGAAAAGCAAATGCGACTTCAAAAGTGTCTATATGGAGATGCCAAAAATGCTGTGGAACCAATTATGATATATTCAGAAAAATTGAACGATGTCATTTCCGAATTGGAGAACAATTTTGGTAGACCGGAGCGACTTATCAAAAGCCAGTTGGATAAAACTCGGACAATTCCTCTAATTTCGGAAAATAAACTGCAAGAAATAGTTCCACTAGCCATGAAGGTTAAAAGCCTCGTGATATTTCTTGAAGCTGCTGGTGCTTCGCAACATTTATGCAATCCATCCTTATTAGATGAACTCACAGCAAAGTTGCCATTAAGCAGAAGGTTAGAATACGTAACCAAACAAACCGTAAACAAATCGAAATTAGGCCATACGCGACATTGCAGCACTCTAGCCACTCTAGCCACTTCTGCTGGATGCAGAAGCAAGAGTTATAAATGCCGTCAGCGATTTTGCTACACCTGCGATAAACTCACGCAATACCTCTTACAACCGTACTGCTTCAATGTCACAAAATACACAGGATAACAGAGCTAAACCAAACTATGTTATGCATGTTCGCCCACCAGGGCGCTCTTGTAGACTTTGCAGCCAAAATCACTCACTGAGCAGTTGCGAAAATTTTATAGGAATGTCTGTTGACGAACGCTGGAAAACTGTGAAGGAAAAACGTATGTGCTTTTCTTGTCTCAACAGTGGACACAACACTTTTAATTGCAAAAACAAAGTAATTTGTAATATAAACGGCTGCCAACGAAAACACAACAATTTGCTACACAACGAGCCTCCGCCGCCTTCGGTAGAAAGCCCAAGCACTGTTGCCGGAGATGCACAACTTCTTTGTACGGTGAATCAATTGCCAGATAAGAATCCAAAACTATTTTTTAAGATTATTCCCGTCCGATTGTTTGGTGAGAATGGATCAGCTGTTGATACATTCGCTTATCTGGACGACGGATATATGCCTTCGCTAATAGAGGATGAAGTCGCCAAACAACTTGGACTGCTCGGCAGATCTGGAAAAATAACACTTCAATGGTTTGGAAACCACACAGTTGATGTACCTACTTCTTATGTTAGTTTTGACATCCAGGGTATGAATGCGTCTTGCCAAAGAATAAAATTAAACAATTTCTGCACAATAAAAAACTTAGATCTTCCCGTGCAATCTATGAACTTCGATTTATTGAACTGTCAAAACTGCGATTTGACAGGGCTGCCAATCAGTAATTATTTAAACACAAAACCTACTATTTTGATTGGAATGTCAAACGCATATTTAGGAGTAGAAACGAAGCGATTCAACTTGGGAGTGAAGGGACCTTTTGTGGCTGAGACCAAATTAGGGTGGGTCGTTTATGGACCAAAAAACAATTATGAAGAGAGTCTTACAGTTTCAAATGTTGTATTGTCAATTAAAAATATACAAAAAGATTCTGAAGATAAATTAATGAACGAAATCAATACTATGGTACAAAATTATTTTTCTATTGAGAACATGGGTATAATAAAGCCAAAAGAAAAATTATTATCGAACGCTGATAAAAGAGCTTTAGAAATAATGACGGAAACAACAAAAAAAGTAGGAAGTCGCTATGAAATAGGCATGCTGTGGAAAAAAGATAATGTGGTGTTGCCAGATAGTTTTAAAATGGCATTAAAAAGACTTGAACTTTAAGAAAATAAATTATCAAAGGATCCATTACTTGCGTATGCATATGAAAATAAAATTGAAGAATATTTACAAAAAGGATATGCTTATAAACTTACAGCGGATGAAATTGAATCGCAATCCACAAAGATCTGGTACTTGCCACATTTTGGTGTTAGAAACGCCAACAAACCTGGCAAGTTAAGATTGGTTTTTGATGCAGCTGCCCAGGTAGGAGGAGTGTCTTTAAATACCGAATTGTTGTCAGGACCTGATATGAATCAAACTCTTTTGGATGTACTTTTTAAGTTTCGCGAGGCCGTCATCGCTGTTTGCTCCGATATAAGAGAAATGTTTCACAGAGTGGACATACGTCAGGAAGATCAAGTCTGTCAACGGTTCTTGTGGAGACATGGATGCTCTCAAAATCCGTTGGAGGTATATCAAATGCGTGCGATGATATTTGGTGCAACTTGCTCTCCTACCTTGGCGCAGCATGTGAAAAATATAAATGCGAAGCTCTTTCAGGAAGAATATCCAAAAGCTGCTGCTGCTATAATCAAAAAGCACTATGTTGATGATTATGTAGATTCCTTTGAAACAGAGAATGAAGCAATATCGGTAATTAGCGAAGTAATCAGGATTCATCAGCACGCAAATTTTGAATTAGCAAACTTTGTATCAAATTCGCAAAGTGTTTTAGAAGGTTTGGGAGTCTGCGAGGGTGAAAATATAGAAGTTGATGTCAATGTCAATGTAACCGACAAGAGCGAACGAATCCTAGGAATGTTTTGGAACACAGCTAAGGACAAATTTGTTTTTTGTCTAAGATTCAACAAGGTACCAAAACAGATCTTAAATGATGAAAGAATTCCAACCAAGCGTGAGATGCTGAGCGTGGTAATGAGCGTCTTTGATCCGTTTGGATTGTTAGGTCAGTTTGTTATCCGCGCAAAAATACTTCTACAAGAAGTCTGGAAGAGCGGAACTAGTTGGGATACTCCTATACCAGATAATATTTATAGGAAATGGAGAATGTGGTTCGCTGAGCTAAAGAGTATCGAAAGGATTTCGGTGCCACGATGTTATTCATTGTACTTTAGGACGGGTCGAATTGAGTTACACATGTTTTCAGATGCCAGCGAGAATGCGTATGCAGCCGTCGCTTATTGAAGAGTCGAAGATGGTAACGGAAATATTGACATTGCGCTGGTGGCTGCTAAAACCCGATGCGCTCCGATTAAACCGATGTCAATTCCGCGATTAGAGTTGCAGGCAGCTATTTTGGGAGTTCGTTTGAAGAGCACAATAATATCTGGACACAGCGTATTGATTGATAGAACATATTACTGGAGTGACTCGAAAACTGTTATAAGGTGGATTAATTCAAAAAGCCGCCGATATAAACAGTTCGTGGAGCACCGTATATCGGAAATTCTGGAAGAAAGTGACGAATCGCAGTGGAACTGGATTCCAACAGATGAGAACGTTGCCGACGAAGCGACACAGGCAAGGTTTCCGACGAATTTAGATGAGAACTCAAGGTGGTTTCAAGGTCCGAAATTTCTGCGTCTCGATTCGAGCAAATGGCCAATTCAACATAACGAGGAGCTAAATATTAACGAAACAGAAGACCTCGAAATACGTGCTCCATTATTTTGCACCGATCTTAAGCCTAACTTAATAAAAGTAATTAACATCCAGAGATTCTCAAACTATTCTCGGCTTAAGCGTTCTATGGCATGGGTATTTCGATTTATTCAAAATTGCAAAAAGAACGAGTTTGAGCATATAAAAACAGAGCTGACGCCACTGGAAGAACTAAAAGCCGAGTGCTATTTGTGTTCTGATACCCAAAAGGATGCCTATAGTGCAGAATACACTAGCCTTAAATCTCATAAGCAAGTATCCAGGTCGAGTTCACTGCACACTCTTAATCCTATTTTGGATAATGACAAGGATGTCATTCGAGCGGAAGGTAGGTTGCAAGCTGCGTCAATATTGCCATTGTATGCAATAACGCCTATTATATTGCCCAAAAAGCATTACCTGACAGAGATTATAGTTAACTACTACCACCGAAAGTTTCATCATCAAAACCAGGATCTTATCAGCTGCGAGATTCGGCGTGTATTTTGGATACCATCTTTGAGAAGTTTAGTAAGAAAAACGAAGGTAAATTGTCAAACATGTCGAATAAATGATGCTAAACCACGTCAACCTATAATGGCACCATTGCCGAAAGACCGAATAACACCTTTCGTAAGTCCTTTCAGTTATACAGGCGTTGATATTTTCGGTCCAGTCTTCATAAAAAATCGGAGAAATCGAGAAAAGCGCTGGGTTTCAATATTCACTTGTATGACTACGCGCGCTATACACCTTGAAATATGTCGGGACCAATCTACAGATGCCTTTCTGTTGAGTTTGCGAAATTCCATTAATAGGCGAGGAGTTCCTGTGCACATTAGAAGTGACTGCGGCACTAATTTTGTAGGCATTGAAAATGAGTTAAAAAATGTGCATGACTTCATAGATCATACCGCTGTTCAATCTGCCATGAGTCCCCTGGGAATCGAGTGGCTATTTAATTGTCCTAAATACCCAAAAGCGGGTGGCTGTTGGGAAAGACTGATTGGAAGCGTGAAGAGAGTATTAAATACCGTGCTCAAGGAACACGCTCCCCATATAGAAACCTTGCAAAGCGTTTTATGTGAAGCAGAAAATATTGTTAATAGCCGACCATTAACAGACATTCCGGTAACAATAGATGAACCTGAACCCATTACGCCGAATCATTTTTTGTTGGGTAAGCCAAATTCAACTCAAACTCCGGGAATAAGTAATTGGAGGCTTATGTGTATGCGAAAACAATGGCGAGTTTCCCAACAGTTAAAAAACACATTTTGGAAACAGTGGATTCTACAATACTTGCCAGACTTAACTCGACGAGCGAAGTGGTGCCAGCATTCGGAACCGCTAAAAATTAATGACCTCGTGTTGGTTTGTGAGCCGGACTGTCCAAGATCTCAATGGATACGTGGTAAAGTTGTCCAAACTTTTGAAGGCAAAGATGGAGTCATAAGAACAGCTGAGATTGTGACCGCAAAAAATACAAAACTTCGTCGTCCGGTAACACGGTTAGCAGTTTTGGACGTCGAGGCACGTTGTGGCGAATCCTCAAAGACTTGTGGGCTTCACGGGGGGGAGAATGTCGACGACCAAAAGCATAAATAAAACGAGCAAAACATTTTTTTCTACTACTTTTTATTTTTATATTAGCGAACAAAATCTTTTCTCGATTAGAATTGTATAAGTGAACAAACCCATTCTTTTACATTCTTTTGTACACAAAAAATCGTTGGTTCAAATTTATTCGTTGCTGAAAAACCAAACGAAAGGGTACCAATCGGTAAAATATTTAAATATATTTAAAAAATATGAATTTTATTGTTTTAGAATAATAAACACTACTATATGCCAAAAAGCTATGTTTTATTATTGAGCAGCCTCGGATTTCCAGCAACACTTGCCTTGACACGGATTATGGCAAGTCGTTCGTTCACAGGTGTGAATCGCAGGACATGATGACGTATTCGCTTGCCAACCACGAATCCGCATCCAAATTCGTGCTTCTCCGCATGGCCACTGTAGAAGATATCACAGGATGCTTGCCGTGAGCAACGCTGTCCC
This sequence comes from Pherbina coryleti, assembly GCA_943735915.1. Taxonomy (NCBI): domain Eukaryota; kingdom Metazoa; phylum Arthropoda; class Insecta; order Diptera; family Sciomyzidae; genus Pherbina; species Pherbina coryleti. Next base: position 117,922,116 of record OX030948.1, on the reverse strand, counting down.
TTCCATCGCATTTCTTGGATTGCAGTGATATCAGCTTTGTATCTTTCTAAGATATCTATCAGTTGGATAGAGGCACCATCCCAATTAAGGCTTCGGACGTTCCAAGTGCATATCCGTAAATCATTTCAGTTTTTCGTTTGCAGTAGTCGTCATCAGATTTGGGGATCATTTTATCTTTTTTCTTATATTTTTCATTGAAATGTGTTTTTACGTGGTGGGCTTCCAACCCAACGCACAACCCTTTAAAGGCAGGGAGCCCGCCGCTCAGATTAGCCGTCAAACTAACGGTTGCCAGTTTGCCGTTTCTAGAGGACACCACGTAGAGGTTTTAGTCGACTTGAGACGAGTTCGACATGGATAATGCTGGTCTCACCAGGTTGAGGCAGTCAGACACGTTGCCATGTGAATATCGCCTCCTTGACTCTGCCTTGTGAGGATCGTCCTCCGTTTAAAAATTGTTAATACAAGTAATATGATAACCATAACATATAATAAATTGTGATCTGTGACAACTGTACTACTACTCTTCATATTATTCAAAGTGTTTGAGGTATCTACTTTAATTTTAGAACTACACATCTTTTTTAATCGTAGACAAAAAAAATTGTTTTTTGATTTATTTATTTTGCCTAAATTGGCGTTTTTTTAATTTTTCTAATCTTATTCTCAAAAAATTGTTTCTGGTTTTTATCTGTTGTTAGGTTGATTATTCTATCCAGTTCAGCTATTGCTCTTCTGCTTTTCACCCGACGTCCAGCTCGCTCCCTTTTTTGCTTCGTTTCTTCTTCTTCTGTGTTGTACTGTCTTGTTTTCTGCTATGCCCTGTACTTGGTATATACTCTTTTCTATCCTGGTTTTAATTTATACATTCTGGGATGTATTTGTCCTCTTTTTCTTATGAGATTTTTTTCCATTTAGAGAAAATTGCGTCTATTTCTGATTTTGTTACTTCTTCGCTGTTCATCTATATTATTTTTTATTTTTATAGTCACATGATCAGTTGTGCCCAAAAAAACAAAAACCATTTAATGTATATTACATGTTTTTTGCTTAGCTCGGTTTTTTTTAATTCTCTATAATTTTTTTCATATTATTCTTTTCCTTTTTAACTACATGTGTATGTTGTCTCATTATACGTACGTATGTATGTATGTATGTTGTCTGTAGGCCTAAAGCCTGTAATTTCAACAAATAGATATCTATCGGTGTATAGAAAACTACCGTAAAAAAATATTTCGTAAAAGCATGTTTCCACGGCACTCTGAATCAAGTATTTTGACTTACGAATTAAGAATGTGAAATACCCTGTTCCCACGAAGAAATCTTAATTCAGTTTGACAGCTGTGCTTTGTTAATTTTATTTTAATTTTTTTAATTTGTTGTCAGAAACGGGAATGGAAAAAAGTTTAAGTAGAATATAAAATATAAAAGAATTATTAGAAAAATTATCTTATTTATTCCTCTTTTTATTTAACAGCAAGAAAAAGTGCAAGCAAGTGGTCGCAGGCGAGTGAGCGAGCATTAATTGCCGTTTGTGGCGATAAGATGGGTGAGCTCCAAGGATGTCGTAAAAACTGCCACATTCTTATAGAAATGGTGGCGGAGCTGCAGAAGCAGGGATTGTCGTACACTCTGGAGGAGTTGCAGACAAAAATGCACAATTTGGGCGCACGATATCGGTAAGTAATACACTAAAAAAAATGTTTTATTTTAATGTAAAAATTTATTTCTAACAGGAAAGAGAAACAAAAAATAGGAAGCACAGGTGGATCACCTTCCAAGTGGGATCTATTCCCAGAGATGCAAGCACTGTTGGCACCGTTTAAAAGTTACCATTGTGAAAACCTGGTGCAGGACAGTATTAATAGTAAGAACTCATTCGTTTTACACTCGCAAGAACACTGGTTCAGCGCTGCTCAAAGCCAATAGCCAATAGTCAAGAAGATCACTTCCATCAGCATTGAGCCTGGCGTAGAAGTTGAAGTTACCATTGCCAACTAATTGTTTTTTGAGTGCCATGGAAGAAAAACGTACAATACATATCGCACACCCTCTTCAAAAGTGATACCACTCAAAATTTTTTAATTTTGACTTTAATATAAATGGTAAGGCACATCTCCATCGATTGTCAAAATTGTGTTTTAATCTGATTGCTCGTTAATTTATAAAAAAGCATTTTGTATCCTTCTTTTGTATGAAGTTGTAAAAACGAAATAGTTATTTGACTCTCCTGAAAATTGCAAAATTTTTAGTTGTGTCTGTTTTGAAGAGGGTGTGCGATATTGTTTTGAAAATAAACAAATGAAACTAGTAAGAAATTATCTTCAACTGGGCCGAAGTTCAACCACCCCCATGGCCGAACCAAAGTTTGTTTAAATTCTTAAGCAGCCAATAAAATATTTATCTGTTGAAACACCATACTTTATGTCATAGTTTTAAGCAAAATTTTAAGCCCATCTAATAATTCTTGTAAAATTAAGACATTTTACATTTTTGATAAAGTCACATTGTATGGGAGGTAGGCGTGGTTTTTATTCGATTTGGTTGAATTTCGTACTCAGAGTATATTTTAAGAATCAAAGTTCATATGCAAAATTAAAGTTAATATATTAATTTTTGTGGAATTCAAAGAGATTGTACTTTATTTTTTATAAAAGCTTAAATATCCAATTTCGTGATGATAGCTTGAAAATTACAGCTGCAATCGTGATCACAGACATACAGGTAGACGGGCAGACAGACGGACATTGCTAAATCGTCTCGGGTGGTGATCCTGATTAAGAATATATCGTCATATGAAACTAAAAAACTCAAAGATACCAAAAATTCAGAATTGACTTTTTTTTTTGCTGTAAAATTTTTTTTTATTTCATATGACGATATATACTTTTCTATACCTACCACTCCTCCTTATAGGCGTTACAAACATAGTGACAAAACGAATATGCTACATTTTTTAAACGTGGTATAAAAATTAAAACAATTTTTAGTGTTAATATGAATTTTTGTTTTGGATCCGTTGCCTCGCTCCTCTCGAAGGACCTTACCATTTACACAGCACTTATTTTTAAATAAAACAAAATCATTTTTTACAGTGGGAAAATAATTAAAAAAACCCACTTTTATTGGCACAACATACTCGCCCTAAGCTCGACAACAGACTGACTGATTTATTATTTCTTTTCTCAAGATATGAATGGTATTATTGAGGTGTTTTCTCCACTGCCGTCAACATCAAATGCATATCCATCCGAGTTTACAACTTCGCCGCTTGCATCACCATCTCTGTCTACATCATCAACTGCAAATTCATCCATGACTTCATCCATGTCTCCACCTTCGCCGCTGCCATCATCGTCCAACGCTAAAAAAAAAAAAGAAAGACACTTTGTTTATTCTTCTTAAGAAAGTTGAAGAGAACATAGAAAAAAGTCAAGATGATTACAGCTAGAGGAAGAAAAGAAGTACAAAAGGCCTTAGTTGAATTTTTAAAGAGGCAATAGCTGAAAATGTTTTTTGTTATATATATAGTTTTCAAATTTTTTTTTACTACATGAATGAAATGTGATTGAATTTGTTTTAGTTTGAAATGAAGACTGATAATTATTGTTCTTTATTATTCTTTTTAATAAATATATATACTATGTATATATGTATAATAAGATTGTGATACTTACACAAATAAGAAGCAATTGCAGCTCTTATTATTTCTGGGTTGTTGGCGTGATCGGTTATCGGTTCTTTATGTTCAGGATAGGTCCGACTGTGTTCCACAGATTGCAAAGCTTGCAGCCAATTTTCATTAATGGCGTCGTTATTTTCATTAAGGAAATTGTGAAGGACGCAGCACGACAGTATGATGGCATTGGCGTTTCTTATGGCATTACCGATGCCTTTCCCAATGCGCCTAAATCGGGCTTTCAAATGCCCAAAAGCGTTTTCAACTACCCTTCGAGATCTCGACAAAGAATAATTGAAGTGCTTTTGCTCCCTGCTTTGAGTGATGCTGTAAAGGTAAGGCTTTTGTAGCTTGTCGCTTAAGCGAAATGCAGAGTCGCCCATAATATGCACTGGGACATCCACCTGCGAAATATTTCTATTTAAGGCGCTTAACAGGCCGCATCCATCCAAATGGCGTTTAAGGGAAGATGACTGAAATATTTTGGAGTCATTGCAACGGCCGGGGCTGCCTGAGCTCACATAAATAAATCGGCATCTAAAAATATGTACAAAATTAAAAAATTCATAGATCATCGTACGTGCTCCTACCTAGCGTCCACCAAGGCTAACAAAACAATTGAGTACCACCCATTATAATTGTATTAATCGGTAGCATCTTCTTTTGATGGGTGAATTTCAATGTGACAACCATCTTTCAAATATATGAATCAACAAAATTTCAGCATTGACAAATTTAGCATACTTACCAAGCTCTCCCATGCATTGCGGCAAACCAAGTGCTTCAAAACCTGCAACCAAGCCTTCAACTTTTTCTCTCGAAAGCGGAAAGTGGTTCAAATGCATTGGAGCCATTACTCTCCAAACTTCCACACAAAAGCTCAAAAGAATTTTACAAACAGTTCCAACTCCGAACATGTTTGCAACTGTGCGATATTCGGCAGACGACCCTAAAGCATACAATGCTATGGCTATTCTTTTGTCCAAGGGTATCGCCTCACGCATGTTGCTATCCAGTTTTGTTTACTCTGGAAGTAATCCGCACAATTTGTGAAAAACTCTTCTGCCTATCCTGAAATTGTTTTTAAAAGTAGCTTCATCAGCTAGCCGGCAATAAATTTCCCAGAAGAATTGAGTTCGTTCCTAAAAGCATATGAGATGTAATTGTCCCTTAAACATGTTCTATCAATAATGTGATAGAAATCGTTTTCGTACGAAATAGCCAGCGAAACCGATTTGACCTGTCTTTAAAGTACACTAATTTTTGTAATTTTTCACGGTTTTGCACAAATTTGTGAAGTTTAATTTACTTCGAATTTAATTTAATGAATTTAAATAAAAGTAACACGTAAAACATATTCGTAGATTTGCAATTTCGTTTGCGTTTTGATTTCGTAAGATTTATAAATATTACCATTTTCCACAATCTTGTTTCCGAAATGAGTTGCCGGCTGATAGAAGTCATCAATCGGAGTTGCTCCATTAACTCGACTTGTCGCTTCTTCATAAATAGTATTTTTGTATTATATAATTTAATTTTTAAAACAATTCTCACTTTGCAGCTGACTTTTTGTTTTGTTTGTCTTTCTTCTATTGCTGTTTTCGATTAATTTCCGATTAAATTTAGAGATGAAACCGATTTCTACTTGATTCGGATGTTAATTCCAACTGAATCAAGTACGATTAAGTTGATTCAGCTTGACAAATTTTGTATGGCGAATTACTTGAATCAGATCTTGTTTCAGCCTCGAATAAAGAATGAGAGCCGAATTAGGTGCCGTGGAAACATGCTATAACTTCAACTCTTAGGTACGCCAAATCTAATAGGTAAACTGCCGAGTATTTTACACGGTCACTTCATGTTCGTTTATCTATTCGGTAAATGAAAATGCCAAATAATATCTTAATTCTACGAAAAGAAAACTTTGTAGTTGCTGTCGAATAATTATCCAAATTAGTTTTTTATTAAATAAAATGAATAGTGAGATATTTGAATTAAGAATTTTGCGATATTTTCTGCGTAGGAGTAATTCTGAAAGAAAAAAACATCAGTTTAGAGAAAGACCAAATCATTTCGCGGAATGGAATGAATCTGAATTTCTGAAAAGGTTTCGCTGATCCAAAAAGAGTACTCGAAGGGTTTTGGCACAGATTGACTCCAAACTGACTCCGCGAATGCAAAGGTTGGTTTTCAGTTTCTCACTGGATTTCAGAATAAAGAGGTATTTTCAGAAAAACAAATATTCCACCAAGCTTGCAATTGTTGGTTACATTGAGGTTTTTTGCATGCGGAAGCTTCCAAATAACAGTTGCTGATTTTGGAGGCATATACCAAACAACCGTCCTGGGCCATGTAAAGCTTCTTGAGAACGAGAACATTCCGTTCATCGCCGTTCGGAGTCGGCGTTAAACATGTAGGTCCGGTTGTCGGTCAATTGTGTACAAACTTAATAACATGCACAACACAATTGATCATAAGAAGCTAGGTCAAAGTCCTTTCAAGGGCTGAAATGGCCAGTTATTATTTATTTATTTATACCAAACAACCGCAAGCCGAATTATTAGGCGCGTCTCAGAAGCTATTGCTTCATTGTATGAAGCATATGTAAGGTATCCATTAACAGAGGAAGAAATCTTGTACACTCAAAGGCGATTCTACAAGATAGCGAAACTCCCCAGATGTGTCTGAGCATTAGACTGTACACATATTTCAATTCAATCACCTGGTAAATATCACCCTTGAACTCAAAAAATTGTACAAACATTGCTTAAATATCTTAATTTAAATATTTTATAAAGAACTTAATAGCTAGTATGGTATCCTTTTGCATTAACCCGAATTGTCCCAGCGGCTCCATATGGAGCCACAAAAGATGCTCGTAAACTTTGTATTGTTTAAAGTCTGGAGAATGTTATTTTATTACTTTAAAGACGTCAATATCTTACTAAAATATCTATTATTTAGATTTAGTAACTTTTTTCTTCCTAGGTTGCATAACTTTTTCACCACACTCGTACTAAAAACCATTAAAAAAAAAATTGCTGAAAATTGCTGTTTTTGCAAACATGGTAATGAAAAATGATTTTTTTTATTTATTACGAAAGTTTTTTTCCATAAATATTTATATATTTCGAATCAGAAAAAATGACATATTCTGCCAAAATAAACTTTTTTTATATTTTTTTTCTTTTAGTTTAAAAAATTCAAAGATTTTCTTAGCTGGTCCCATATGGAGCCGCTGGGCACAACTGCGTATTTGACTTTGAAAAATGAAATATGCAGTTGTGCCCAGCGGCTCCATATGGTACCGCAATAGCAGAGTGCATATTTTTAAAAAATAATTTTAAAAAAACTGTAATTAAATATTTAAACTGAAATTAAAAAATTATTCATATTAAATAGTTATTTATACTTTTTTTACTTAATTTTAATAAAAAATATAAAAATACCCAAACCTTATTATGTTTTGCTCTTGAAAAGTAAAATGCACAGTTGTGCCCAGCGGTCCCATATGGGACCATGCTTTTCCAAAAAAACTGAGAACAGAATATTGAAAATGAAAACAAATTTATTCTTTCTAAGGCCAATTGACCTTAATTTATGCAAAAAAATCGAAAAAATCCACAAAAATAATTGTGGGACAAATAGGGTTAATGACCTCTCGTAAACGGCGTTTCATCGATTCCACCAATTTGGATGTAACGTCCGGCGATATTTTATTCCACTCCTCTAGGATAACTCTTTTAAGCTGCTCTCGGTTGGTTATCTCATGATATCGTACTTTACGCTCGAGCAAATACCAAAGATGCTCAATAGGACTAAGGTCCGGTGATTGAGGGGGACGTGGAAGTGTCGATTTGCAGTTGTAGACAAGCCAAGTTTTGATTAGTAGTGAATTATGCTTGGGGTCATCTTGGAACAGAATGAAATCACGTCCGAATTCTAATTTTTCAGCACTGGCTCTTATAAATTATTTTTTAAAATTGATAAATATTGAAATTTGTCCATTGAAGTCTCAATGAAAGCTAAGTTTCCAACACCGTTAACTGCCATGGCCGTACCATAACATTTCTACCTCCATGTTTTGCGGTTGGTGTTAAATTTTCTTTATTAAGAGAAGTATAAGGTCTTCGCCAAACGAAATGACGTCCATCCGACGCAAAAATATTAAATTTGCTTTAATCAACAAAAAAATCTTTTTTCCAGAACTCTTCAGGCTTATTTATATATTCTTTTGCATGCTAAGCGTTTAAGAGCATTATTTTTAGATATAAACGGTTTCTTGCGGGACAACGGATGTTCTGCGAGGCTTGGCGCAATTTTTGGGGCATCAATTTTCGGGTCCGCTTTTACCATTCGTTCAATTAATTCGTTCGCGCCTTTCATCGATAGCGAGATACGTCACAAATTCCAATTAAGTAAGTGCAAGTTTAAATTTCACCTGCGGCGCACAGTGTGTCTGAAGTTGAAAAGTAATAAATTGTTTCTAAAGTTTTGAAATCACAATTAATTAGTTCTCATGAAACTAAAGAGATTAAGAATATATGTGCCAATAAAGTGAAAATAAATAACTGTGGGTAACTTAAATTTTCAGGGTTTTTTCATGCATAAATTATGCAAAACTATAAAATTGTCATTTTTCGAAGACACCCAAAAATATATATATTTAAAAAACCACTACAATTTTATAGAACCACTTCCATCCGCCCTTTTGAATAAACTTATTTTCAAGCGACCGAAATGCTAACTTCGAGTTTTTTTTCCACTAAAAAAAGTAAAATAAAACTTTCGTTAAACTACAATTTTCAAATAAAAAAAAATATAATATTTTATAAAAACATTTATTAATTTGAATTAAGGTTTTTAAAAATTGTAAGGATAAATTAAAATCAAACAATTTTGTGTGACTTTGAAGTCGAAACCAAAACGTCTATTAAAAGTCGAAGTTAACAACTACTAAAAAAATGTTTTGAATTTAGTACATTATTCAATCAGAAACAAAATTGAACTCAGTTCTGAACATACCTTCTATTTTTGTCCATGATTTGTATAAGGTCGACGCACTGTGCGGCCTTGCATATAATGAAAAACATTTTTTGTTTTATTATTTTAAACAGTTGGCAGTTTGTTTCCTTGCAGCTTCCGCAATTATCACTGTTTTAGCTGCAATAGAAGTCGTTAGCGACATATACTTGTTGGGCAATTCGTGCTCAACAAGTAGTATGGAAAACGATTAAGAAAGATAAACAAAAATTTATAAACGATCACAATTAAATAAAATATGTGTGGTAGGAAAAAGATGTTTATTTTCAAATAACTTACATTTGGCTATTATTTCTAATAAGTAGAAATTATGTGTTTTTTATGTTGGCTGCTTTTAAAAATGGCTGCTTGGCGAAAAAAAACTTTGCTTGCTTTCGGTATTCAATAAGTGAATGCCGGCAAAAGCAGCTGATCGTCGGAAAAAAGATCGAGCAACTTGTTCGGTTATCGATACTGGAATATCGATTCTCGAACAAGTCCGTAAGTAAGTATGGGAAGAAAAAGTGTTACCCCATACTTAGTTCCTTTTCTCTTATTTAGGGCTGAGGCCTAAACATGCCGGCCCCCTTGCAGTATTACTGTAAGATAACTTAAAAATAGCTTAGAATAAATCTTAAGGCTCATAAAAAAGGAGTTGACGAATTCTATGTGTCTCAATTTGTGTTCGTTTATTAAAACAAATGTAGTGCATTAGAATTCAATTATAAAAAGTCAGTGCAAAAAATTCAGTATGGTTTTTCTAGCCATAAATAATTAAATGAAATTAATATGATTAATATAATGAAACTAATAATTTTTGATAAAATATATAAGATTGTTATTGGGCGACCGTGCCCGACAGCAGCCACCCAAAAATAGAGTTCTGTGTTAGAACCTCCCCCAAACCACACGAAGAGATTCCTGGCTGAATAATCTTGGGGTAAACGTCGACCCCGAGCACCATACCGACCGGAGACGAGGTAAGAAAGTCGGGGTCAGCGAGCATCAGATTCGAAAACTGTGCTCTGATAGACGCGTCCAGACTCTGCGTAGGCGTGACTCGCGCAAAATGTTGCAACACCTTAGCTTGTGTTGTCACCGATTGGTTGGATTCATAGTTTGCTCGGAGGGTTAGGGAGCAAAACTCTTGAGAACCAACCATTCTCGATGGCAACCCAAGTTGGTGAACGAGACGCTGAGAGATTATTGAACTCTCTGAACACGGGTCTATCAAAGCACGAACCCGATGCAGGTGACCCTTATCAATCACCTTGACGACCGCCGTGGGGAGGAGCGAAGTCACCTGTTGCAGACATGGCAACGGTGATGGCGAGGGCAGGTGCTGAGCGCCACTATTCGAGTGGCAATGTGCAGGTCATGTCCGTCCTTGACCACGATTGCGATGCTCGGTTCGAGAGGCATGAGACCGTCTTCCGGAGCGCCGAGTCTTCCTAGTCAAATTTGCCGTACCGTGCAACGATGGTCGGAACGCACGCAACTCTTCGGCGGTCCGAATGCATCGAGCTAATCGTGCCTCGTTATCATCTTCAGGCACCGGATCCCCCTACGCTCAATGCTGACGGCAAGGAAAGCGGGCCAGCAAAACTCCCCTCGGCGCCCGTCCCGCTCTGACGAGAAGACTCAAGCAAACAAGGCCTGGCTCGTCTTGCGGCTTGGGCGGTGACGACTTTTCCACGTCCTTAACCCGGCCAAGATGCAGCATGGTGTGATGCGAACCATCGCATTTTCCACAACGACCGTCACTGGTGCATTCGCTGGTTTTGTGGTTTAGGGAGAGACACCGCGAGCAGAATTTATGTAATAATATCAGCCGCAGGCGCTCGGCAACATTCCCGGCGACAAACACCTTACAAAAACGGAGGGGGTGCCGCCCCAAGCACACTCGACACTTCAAGGCGACTACAGCTGGCGATTGTCCGACGCTCGACATTTTTCGGGACTATAAAAGAAAGAAGAGAGATCAAATATGTTAATTCCCTCTGAACCGACAATAAGGACAACACGCACACGATTATTTCAGACGAAGACATCTAGCTACGACGTTGATGGACGAATACATATAGCTACGGAGGTGGTGGCAGAATAATTAGTTTGACCATCGGCCGAGTAATAATGCCACGTTCCGTGCGCAGATCGGTGACACGGACACGATTGTCAGAGCCTAAATAAACTTTTACGACTCTGCCTAATCGCCACTCGGTGGCCGAAAGGTTATCCGCTTTTATCACCACCAGGTCGTAAATTTTCAAGTCCTCGCGGGGATGTTTCCACTTGTATCGTTTGTGAAGTTCCTTGAGGTAGTCATGTTTCCAAATTTGGCAGAACTTTTGGTTTAATGCCTTCAACTTTTGCCAAAGATTTATAATAGATATTGGATTTTCGTCAATATCTGGCTCAATTGGTGCAAGTAAAGGTCCCCCTACCAAGAAATGCGCTGGAGTTAAAGGAGCAAGATCATTAGGATCTGACGACATTGGGCTAAGAGGGCGTGAATTCAAGCATGCTTCGATCCGCGATAGCAATGTTGAGAGCTCCTCGAACGTGTATTTCATGTCGACCGCTACTTTCCGAAAGTGTAACTTAAAACTTTTGACACCAGCTTCCCACAGACCTCCGGCACCGGCTGGAATAAAATGTCAAGGGAGGTGCTGATGTGCAAATTTAGACACTACTTTCTCCTTGGTGTCATTCAAGAAAGCTTTAAAATCTTCTTTTTACGCACGAGAGGCTCCAAAAAAGTTGGTTCCGTTGTCCGAATACATTTTTTCAGGACATCCTCGACGTGACACGAATCTCGTAAATGCTGACAGAAAAGTGACAGCACTGAGATCACTGGTAGCTTCTAAATGAATGGCTTTCGTAGCAAAGCAGACAAACACACAAATATAGCCCTTGGTGATGAGACACGCACGTCCGGTATAATTTTTAATGTCGTATGGACCCGTGAAATCAACTCCCGTGGAGGCAAATGGACGAGATAGTTTTGTGCGCTCTGGCGGTAAAGATGCCATCATCTGAGTCTGCAACCTCTTGCGGTCGATAACACAGACCTTGCAGTTGTGTATGATGGACTTGATCATATTTTTAACTCTGGGAATCCAATATTGCATCCGAATAAGTCGCAACACAAGTTGGTTCCCACCATGAATGGAGATCTCATGGGTGAATTTCACGAGTAACTTAGAAAATTGACAATCATATGGTAGAATCACCGGATGCCGTTCATCGTGTATTCCGTCTCCGATAATCGTCCGCCAATTCTAAGTATCATTTTACTGTCGAGAAAAGGATTTAGATTTAAAATTGAACTCTTTGAATCAATCAGATTTTTCTTCGACAGCTGGGCATATTCAGATGGATAGCCCAATTTCTGACTCTCAATAACGAGGCGTTTGGTTGCTTCTTTAATTTCTTGCTGTGATATTGTCACAGACTTATGACAGAAATTATCTTTGTTCTGCCGGTGAGTTCTATAATAGAATCGTAAAACGTACGACAGAACTCGTAAGGCGCGAGGCAGTGAAGAAAATCGCTCTAAAAGGTTCTCATTTTGATAACATGCCACATGAGCTTTTATGGCTTTGCTTCCATCGTGGTTTCGTATTCGTCACCTCGATTTGGCCACGATCTGGGCTCCTGTTGTAGCCAGACTGGTCCATGCCACCACAATGAACTATCCTTCAAGTGTTGTGGCTCCAAACCTCTGCTGGCCAGATCTGCTGGATTGTCTGCTGAATCCACATGACTCCAGTTATCGGTTCCTACCTTTTCGCTGATTTTTGCGACTCGATTAGCGACGAAAGTGGTCCAGGCACATGGCTGTTTACGCAACCACGCCAGCACAATGGTCGAATCTGTCCATAAGTACAGCTGATTGTTAAACGTTTCTAAATTTGTCAGAAACGCTTCAACCATCTCTGTCAGCAGAAGTGCACCGCACAGCTTGAGTCTAGGTAAGGACACCGTCTTGACTGGTGCCACTTTTGTTTTCGCTACGAGGAGATGGACGCTTATGATGTCTAAGCGTCTAACGCGAATGTAGATGGCGGCTCCATACGCTTTCTCTGAAGCATCGCAGAAGCCATGGAACTGGAGATCGCCTTCGGGAGAAAAATCTATCCAACGTGGAATTCGGATAATGCTTATGTGAGGGTAGTTTTCCAAAAATGCTTGCCAACGCTGCAAAGTCGACGGGATCAGTTGATCATCCCACCCGATGCCATCCAACCAAACTTGTTACATCAGGATTTTTGCGATGACCACGACCGGAGCCAACCACCCTGCAGGATCGAAAAGTTTTGCGATCGCCGACAAAACCTCTCGTTTGGAAAAACTACCTTCTTGATTTAGCGGCCGAGCGTGGAAGTAGAAGAAGTCAAACCGGGCGTTTCATCGAATGCCCAGTGTCTTCACGTTGCTCGTGTCCTCCAGCTCCAGAAAATCTTCACGTAGCCGATGACCCTTCGGGTTTCCACATAGCACTTCATCGGAGTTGGCCGTCCATTTTCGCAGTGTAAAGCCTGGTGATTCGGCCGCTTTCTCCAAGTCTATTCGAGCTTGGACTGCTGACTCTACGTCATGACCTCCCGCCAGTGCGTCATTTACGTACATATGGTGACGCAAAATTTTTGACGCTAGTGGCAAGCTACTTTCCACATCGTCGGCTAGTTGCAACAATGTTCGCAGCGCTAGGAATGGAGCACAATTTACCCCAAAGGTGACAGTTTTCAGCTGAAAATCTTGTAGATGATTCCCTGTTTGGTCACGAAAAATTATTCGCTGGAATCGCTGATGGTCTTCCCTCACTAAAATTTGGCGGTACATCTTTTCGATGTCACCATTGAAAACAAATTGGAAGAACCACCACTTCAGGATTAGCAAAGTTAGATCACTTTGCAAGACTGGTCCTGCATGCAGAACATCGTTCAGACTTAAGCCATTCGATGTAGGGCTTGACGCGTTGAAGACCACACGAACCTTTGTAGTGGTGCTATCTGGTTTCATGACGGCGTGATGAGGAAAGTAATAACTCTGAGTCGGCTTCGGATAAAGACAAGACGACACTTCTCTCATATGGCCTAGTTCCAGATATTCTTTCAGAACACCATCATACTCCTTCTTATAATCTATATTCTTATTTAACCTGACCTCGTTGCGCAGAAATTGTCTGACAGCAATGTAGCGTGAATCTCCTAAAATGATTTTCTGCGGATAACTTTCCTTAAAAGGTAAAGTCACTACATACCGACCATCCGAATTACGCCTTGTTGTGTTGACAAAGTTGTCCTCACAGAATTTGTCTGCGCTGTTGGACACAATATTTTGAGTTAACTCCTCAAGCTCCCAAAATGATGCTAACTGTCGATCCAGTGAAATTTCACTGAAATATGACACGACAGTCGAGGAGGGAGGTTTCTGCGCGGTGGTTGGAACGGAGCCGGTTAATATCCAGCCGAATATTGTTTCTTGAGCAATAAGTGACCCAAGAATATTTCGACGGATACCGTCAAGAAGAAGTTGTGGGTATAAATCACCACCTAGTAACACATCTACTTGATCGCTGCAGTAGAAACGTTTATCCGCAAGAACAAGCTCTGGAAAGGCTTGCTGCATCAACGGATCTACTGAGCATGAAGGAAGGTTTCCTGTGATCTTTGCCAGAATTAAAGCACTTGTGGTAAGTTGAATAGTCGGATCAATAGGTGATCCTATCACCAAAGTGCAGGCTTTTTGCACTCTGACAGATACCACATTATTAAGTCCGAAGACTTGAGCACAAACACGGCGAGTGGGTAGCTGGATGATTCGCTGTAGTCTTTCCGAAATGAAAGAGCCTTCGGAGCCAGAATCAATAAGTGCTCTGGCTTTGAATACAGCTCCTCGATGGCAAATGTTAATAATGGCGGTTCCCAGCAAAATACCTTTGCTGCTTGAGGCAAAACACGATTGTATATTCTCACTAGCGCTTGCAGATGTTTGCGATGGCGCTGCGAGCGGTCGAGTGGACTGTATCGAGCTTGTGTTTGGACCTCCCGCATTTAGATGATTATTTGCACCTCGAAAGTCTCTATGAAGCAACGAATGATGTCGTTGTCCACATGTGGAGCAGTTGTACCCGCTTTTGCAATTTTTTGCAACATGGCTGACAGACAGTTTAGGCAGCAATGAAAACGCCTAACAGTTGACGATCTGTCATTAATACTCATCACCAAAAACTTTGGACAGAACTTCAATGCGTGTTGCTGGTTTTTGCACAGTTTGCAATTGTTGTTCGTCACATTTGCCTGGTATGTGTTGACTTTCTTCACATTTGGTAAAGGTGCATTAGGTTTTGGCCCTTTTGGCACAGCACCTCTAAAGTCGCACACTGTTTCTAAAGTCTGAAACCGACTTTTTAGAAACTTATCAAGGTCAGCCCATTTGGGTATTTCTGCCTTGTTTTCAATCGATTGCTCCCATAAGGAGAGCGTCGTTTCTGGCAATTTCGTGGAACACAAATAAGTAAAAATAGCATCCCAGTTGCTAATGTCTACTTTGTGTATATTTAGAGCAGAAATACAATTATTTATATCTCTCTGTAGCTTTTTAATGCCACTTCCAGACTCAGTTGCAACAGCTGGTAAGTTAAATAGAACCTTAAGTTGACTGTTCACCAAAATCCGCTTATTCTCATAGTGGTCAGTCAAGTTTTTCCAAGCTGTTGCAAACCTTCATGCGTGAGAGGGGATTTTTGAACAATCTCTTTTGCCTCTCCGCGGGTTTTCTGATTGAGATGAAAAAGTTTCTCAACAGGTGTTAGCCGATTATTTGAAATGTAAATGGCTGAAAACATATCTCTGAATGAAGGCAATGTTACATAATCGCCATGAAAAATTTCCGTGTCACATGGCGGCAAGTTGATTTTGTGGCCTGACATCGGCAGCTCCACTCGTGAAATATCAACTTCACTACGTATCTTCGCCCTGGATAACTGATCGCTTAGTTCGTTCATTGTTGCAAGACATCGAACGTATGTTTGATAACATAGGCGATATTTTACTTTCACGAGGCTGACGGTATCATCATCGTCATTGCTTGACGCTGTTAATTTTAGTAAGCAAGCGTCATATGAACCCTTTAAGCTAGCCATTGCGACTTCAATTCATCCTCTTGAATTCGTAGAGCGAAAATTGTATGCTCATCGTGAGGAATCTCATTAAAGTCCTTTTCCAGATCTAAAATGGTGTCAGCATATCTCATGAAAGAGCTGAGTTTCGCCATTATGTATTTGTTGTCGAATAAGTTTACTTAAAAAAACTATAAAAAATCGGAAAAATTTTCTAATAAGTAGAAAACTCCTTCTGATTGGTAAATTTTAAGCTAAAATGCATAAAATATTTTTACCCAGTTTCTAATTCGTAGAAACTGTAAAAATCGACAAAAAAAATGGAAAAGATATTTTTCTAATACGTAGAAAACTCTTACTTGCTTGGGAAATTTTATGCTAAAAATGCTTAAAATGTTTTTACCCACTTTCTAATTCGTAGAAACTAAAAGCAAATCGACGAAAATTGACAAAAATATTTTTCTAATATACTGAAAGCACTTGCTTGCTTCGGAAATTTTAAGCTAAAAATGCTTGAAATATTTTAACCCAGTTTCTAATTCGTAGAAACTAATAGCAAATCGGCGAAAAATTAGCAAAATTATTTTTCTAATATGTAGAAAGCACCTAGGTTTTTGGAAAATTTGAAGCAAAAAAGTTTTAAATATTTTTTTTTTTTTACCTTGTTTCTAATACGTAGAAACTTCACAACTAACGATAGTACAAGTGATTATTTTTTTTTCTTTGCGAAACAACTCGCTTGTAATAAAAAAAAATTTTTTTTTTTAAGTTTATTTTTTTTTTATTAAGAGAAAAAATATATTTTTTTTAAGTTTATTTTAATACTTATTACAAAAATTTTTTTTTTTTGAAAATAATTAAAAATTTAAAAATCCCACGAACTGCGTAAAAGGACTGATGCTACTGGAGTGGGTGCAAAATTTCCAAAAAATTTCCAAATATTTCCAAATTTAACAGCATTTTGTTAAATTTCCCGAAAAAGTGCCAAAAACGACAATCCGCAATATGTGGGATTAAAATAAATTTTTTGTCGAAGTGGCAACGCTCGAGTGGCAAGTTCGAAAACTTGTTCAGCTGCTCCTATGACTTGATGTTAGTTGAAGTTTTTTATTTTTTTTTTTTTTTTGTTATAAATTATAAAAATTTATCAAAAAACGCCACTGCACCCCAGCTGTTTTGATGGTTGATTGAAACTCTTGTTTTTTTTCACTTTGGCTTATATGTTGTGCTTATGTAAATGTTGAAAAGCATAAGCCGAACTACCGATAAATGTAACCGCGGCGCGAAAGCGTAATGAAAAATTCGTCGATTCAGTGTTTCTGTGTAATTTAAATGTAAATAAAATTACCAAAATTGCTTCAGCAGCAATTGTTTATTACAATAAAAAAACACTGAATCAATATAATATGTATTTAAAATGTTCAAATAACATAAATATGAATATTTTGCAGAACAAACGGACGGACAAATTTGCTCTGCTAAATATTTTGTATGTGCGTGTGTGTGTGTGTGTCTTTTTGCTAGCATACAAAAAGCCGATGGCAAATCACTTTTGTGCAAATTTATAAAATACCTTTAATGAGTTAAAAAAGCCGATGGCAAATTGCAATTGCTATTTTTTATATTTAGATATATTGGGATTTAATTTCCCCACAAATAAAATTTGCCGATAACTTTTTGTTTTTGCAAGACGGCTGTGTATGTAGTGTGTGTATTTGTGTGTGAGAAGAAAAATTATTAATATGACAAAAAATTAGTTGCGAGTTTAATTCTTTTAATATAACGCGCACTTTTCTTTGAACAAACTTGATTTTCTTTTATTACATTTAATTAAAGAAATTGCAAACTTATTAAAATGGATTCGAACACTTCGTGCAATTTCGACCCGAATGGCAAGCAATGGCGCCTTTTTAAATTATTAAAATTTTTCTTCTCGTTTTATATATTTATCTTTTTTAATTTCACTAAAACTATTGCACTGCACTTTCATATTTTAAATCGTTTGTATTTATTAGCACTATTTTTGTTTTTAATTTCAATAAAGAAAGAAGCTATTTTAGACACAAAATATTGAATCAATCAACTCACCTTTTTTATTTTGATGGCTCCTGGGCTTTGATTAAAAATTTGTAGCTTTCTTCTGGTCTTTGTTGATCACTTTTTGACTTCTTCTTGCTGAACGGATCGATAGGACCATACACAATTGCCAGTTTGTTCCCTTGCGGCTTCCGCAAAATTCAATGATCACTGGTTTAGCTGCAATAGAAGTCGTTAGCGACATATACTTGTTGGGCAATTCGTGCTCAACAAGTAGTATGGAAAACGATTAAGAAAGATAGGCAAAAATTAATAAACGATCACAATTAAATTAAATATGTGGGGTAGGAAAAAGATGTTTATTTTCAAATAACTTACATTTGGCTATTATTTCTAATAAGTAGAAATTATGTGTTTTTTATGTTGGCTGCTTTTAAAAATGGCTGCTTGGCGAAAAAAAACTTTGCTTGCTTTCGGTATTCAATAAGTAAATGCCGGCAAAAGCAGCTGCTCGTCGGAAAAACGATCGAGCAACTTGTTCGGGTATCGATACTGGAATATCGATTCTCGAACAAGTCGGTAAGTAAGTATGGGAAGAAAAAGTGTTATCCAATACTTACTACCTTTTCTCTTATTTAGGGCTGAGGCCTAATTGTGATCTTTTTATTTCTATATCCATCAGTTTTTCATTTAAAATTGCTTTCTTTATTTCTATATCTATTTTAAAAATTTCTCGTTCTCTTTGATTTTTTTCTTTATAATATAGACTTTTTTCGGCAAGAAGGCGTTTTCGGTCTTCCTTCAGATCACTATATTCATCAATTATTTCGTCCAGCTTATTGTCCTTAGTTTTGCGGTTCCTCTTTTTTGATGTTGAATATGCTTGAAGAGATATGCTATTTGTTGTTATATTCAAGTCCTCTATTTCGCTTTCGCCATCTTCAGCAGGGACCGCTAACGCATTTTGAATAGGCCGTTTCAATATGCTTATAGCATCGATTGGCAGAAAAGAGACATCCTGTGGAATTGTGCTGTCATCAGACAAATATATTAACTCCTCTTGATTTTCAATGCCATCAATGGATTTGTGCGATTCCTTGTTGTTGCGAGTTGTTGAGAAAAAATATGTTATCAGCATGGTATTGTTACAAATGATTTCCAGCAAACTTACATTTAATTCAACGGCTTTATCTCCTCCTCCTCGATCCTGAAAACCACATGTTGAAGACCCTATTAATGATAATAGTATTTCTCTAGTATTTTCATCTTCTAATAGTATTTTCTCTTCGTCACTTGACATCTTCACTTGCTGTGCTTGTCCTCCTCCAGTTTTAAACAATTCCCTTTGCGAATTTCCGATCTTCTTCCTTAGGTTCTTTTTTAGATCATCGTATTTCCCTAGGAGATTTTGCGCTTTTCTTGTTGTTCGTCCACTGATTGCATTAAATTGGGCAGAAACTCTGCTCCAAACTTCAGCCTTGTTTTGATTGTTGGTTGTATCCGTTATTTTGCTCACCAAAATCTGATGGTTTTGATAAACGAGATGTAGAAGCGTACTTTTTTCTGCTTCCGTGAAATTAGGGCAGCGCTTTTCTTTTCCGGTCATTTTAATAAATCGCAATTTAAATTGATTCAATATAATTTTTCAATACAATTTCAAACAGTATTATATTTTATAACTGTTTTTTTTTTGTTTGACAGAAAATGAAAAGCGTTGCCATTTACACTTAAGTAGAAGAAACATTGAAGTTGCCAATGTGTAGATACCAGTAGCAGGTATCTGTGGTGTTCTTACACCGATAGATAATTATTTGTTGAAATTACGGGCATAATTAGGTATATTTTCGTACTTGATTGTAGTAACTTGCAATGTGCTAGAATGTGTTTTCGTACATTTTCTAGCTCAGAAGAGAGAAAATTAAAGCCCTCTCTTAAATTTTCTCTAAATTAAAGGAACAAGCATTAAAGCCCTCTCTCGAGCTCGAAAGTACCTCGAAGTGTGCTGGAAAAATTTCTTCGAGCATTATAAGAACAGGCAAGAAGAAGAACAAGAAAATGTCAAATTTACATTTTTTGCTTGTTTATGCGGTGTGGCGGAAAAGAAATTTACAAATAGTGAAATACAAATTGCAAATAAATATAAATATAAATACGCTGTTTACATTTTATAGGCAATCAGCTGTTTTTGTGCTGAAATCTAGCGAGAAGTCGCTTCCATCCTTTTGACACTATTCTCAAATTTCATTTTACGCTCCCAGCTTGAACTTTACTCGACGTTTACTCGACATTGTGTACGGAAACACACTGTCACGAGTAAAACTCCGCTACGCAACTTTTACGAACACAAATGCTTGCCAAAAAACCAACTAATTATTTTTCTATCTATTACTTAATACATAAATTAAATTATATTAAATTAACTTAAAATTCTTATATTTACCATTACTTACCTTTTCTAGTGAACTAAAGTTAAATTACTTATGATGTTATATTATTACTTACCTTTGATTGGATTATCGCTTACTTTTTAAAATTAAGACTTAGGCCCGTTTTATTCACTCAAAGTTAAAATTTAATCCGCAATTAAGAAGGGAAATTAATGATGTTGTGTTTTTTCACTCTCAGTTAGGCATTTCTTTTGACGTTTCTCTAGTTAGCTAATTGCTAGTTAGGTTTAATTGCGGAATTAGTTAACTTTGGAAAATCGGCCAGTTAGCGACTTAATTGAGGAAATAATTTTTTCTGTGAAGTTTTAAACGTCATTTCATTGATGTTTATATAATTATTAAATTTACCTAAAATGAATGTTTTATTCCGAATCTGATTCATAATCAGAAATTCTATTTTTTTTTTATATATTAAAAATTTTTGTTTTCGCAGCTCGGACTTCTCACGCAGTTCTGCCAACTGTACCGCAAACACTTCCATCCTAGCGTTATGCTCAGCCTTCTTTTGATTGACATGCTCAGCATGTTCTTCTTCTCTCATCTCCATTTCCCTTCTTATCATTTTTCTTTTTAAGTCCTCACTCGATTCCTTCTTGTCCGTTAATGAACTCGAAGCCGACCTCTTCAGCGCTTTGCTCACTGGCTGTTTGGGATTCCTTGGTGAATACTCGGACCAATTCGATGCTGTACACTTACTTGCACTAGCTTGTATTGAAGTGTTGTCTGGCTGTGGTTGCTCAAAATTCGCATTGATGATTGCCGGTGATTCCTCATTCGTATCAATAATTGGTGGTGGTTCCTCAACATCCACCTCGATGTCCGATGTAAGCTCATAACCTGCAAAGCCTACAACTGAATCTTGCATCTCAGAAAGGCCACCGTTGTCGTCATCATCGTCACAATTTGGAGCAGTACCACTTATGGACATTGACATTTTTCCGTCACTGAATAGTTTTTTAAATTTTAAACGCACAATGCGCGAAATCAAACACAAACTGTCATTTGGATTAACAGTAAAACCAAATTTCCCTGGGAAATTCTTAATTGAGATTAAAATTTAATTGACGTTTCTTAACTGACAGTTAGTTTTAACTGAGGGTGAATAAAACGAATTTTTAACTTTGGTTTTTAATTCCGCAGTTATTTTTAACTGCCTGTTAAATTTAATCGAGATTAAGGATTTTTAACTGAGAGTGAATAAAACGGCCCTTAGTTATTTATAAACCCTGAATTTATACTTACCCTGTAAAAGATTAAACTATGTAAAAAAATCAAATTATCATTGTTATATAGTTAAGAGTCGAATTATAATAACGATGATGGGATAACGGGCAATGCGGCAAAACAACGAGCAGCAAAGTAGAGCGAAAGCAGAGAGACAAATGCATTTTAATACCCACGATCAGACGACAGTGTGTAATTGAAATAATCTAGCGAAACTTAATTAAAAAAATCAAAACTTTTAAAATAAAAATAAAACTTTTTGCGTTGAAAACTATGTCAATACTCTACCCGTTTTTGCCTCATCAAAAATTTTTTTCGTTACATCAGTGGTGAAAAATTAGCGTTGAAAGTGACACAAAACAGAAATGAAAAAATTTTACGCTATTTTCCAATATTTAAGAAAAAATACGCTATTTTTATCAGTGATAAACAACATATTTACCAATTTTAAATTAAGAAAAAAATAGTTGTACCTCTAATATTTCTTAAATATTGAATCGATGAAGGTAGGAATACAGCTAATGTGAGTTTGATTAATATTAAAAAAATCCATTTAGAAAATATGTAAAAAAGTAGATTTTTGTTTGTTAATATTATAAGTTTAAAGTTACTTTTCTAAGATGTACCCTCTTGTACAACTTTTAAAATTTGGCTTAATCGCTTATTCAGCTTTTTAACTTATACAATCAGTTAAATGTAGCTCCACGTTTTTCCTCAAACAACTTTTTTCCAAAAAGCAAAGGGTTATATTTTTTTTTTTTATTTGGGCAAAATGAAAAGTCAAGAATTTTTTATGTATGGTATAGATCCAAGAAGGAAGACCGCATGAAAAAATACTTGTACACATATTAGCACGCTTTAATATGGTTGAGGTTGAGTACATACCCAGGGAGTTACAATTATTTTTAAGCGAGTATTGTGTTAAAGTTAACACTAAATGGAAAAAAGTCATTCTTTTTTGGCGAGGTTCTTAGAAACTAATAAGATCTTTTCGATATGCCAAAACAGATAAGCGGTAACACAAACGACAGAAATACCGCGCGCAGATTTTTAAAAAATACTGCATTGTCTGCAAACATTACTGGACTCAACGAAGATCTTATACATCGTTTTCGAATATTACTCGAAGCACTTTCCAGTGAGTCTGAGATAGATGCAATGAAGTTTTCCACCTATGCACGCGAAACAAAAGAAATATATTTTCAACATTACTCCTGGTACTATATGCCTGCAAGCATTCATAAAATACTACCCCGTTCTTAAGTGATAATAAATGCTGGCATTTTGCCTCTGGGACAGTTATAAGAAGATGCTCAGGAAGCAATCAACAAAGAATACTGGTAAATTCGTGAAAATTTCAGCAGAAAAACTTGCCGAAAAGATTGCAATAGAGACATTCTCCACCACCGAATATGATCAGATCCACTCCTATCTAGTCGCAATATATTCAAGCCAATAAATTGAAGAAGATATCCACTCCCGAATCAGACAATATTATTACTGAAGACTCTTGAACTGCTCCAACCTAGTTCCGACGATGACGATGACGATGACGACGATTACGAAGACTATGAAGACAACTAATTATGAAAACTAGTATCGCCTGTGGCCGAAATTCGACCATCTGTTTCTGTAAGGTAATGAAACTCAAGTTGTTTTTCACATAATGAATGCTTATTAATTTTCATGGAAATTCTTAATGCTTACCTTGACGCTATGAGGAAAATTGTGGTAAAGGACAAAAAAGGAAGCATATATTAATCAATAACCAAAATTTATTCAACATATAATATTCATTTAAAGTAAATAAATAAATTAAAAGTAAAGTAAATAAAGTAAAAGTAAATAAACGTTAGAAAATTATAACAAATTAATCAAGATAAATGATAATTCTCAAGATAATAGAAGCAAGCAGCAGTTCTTTTGTTTTTGTAACGCTGAGAGATATTAAGACAAAGCAACAACCACAACAACAACTACAACCACAACAACAACAACAACAACAATCACAACAACAACAACAACAACAACTATAATGCTACTCAGCTCTTTTTAAGTATTTGCGTCACTCCCGCATTCTACTCTTGCTTTTGTAAGCTACAGCAGCGATGTTCAACAGAGCTTTGTCGCTTTGTAGTTTCTCATTGTCCCATTGGTACATAAAACGTTTTACATTTGCTCAGTTTTACTTATCTTAATGACAACATATTCGAATAAAAATGATATTGTGCAAATCTACTCGAAAATACCTATCCATCGATGTAAGTATTATGTGAATATGTTGAAGGTAACACAGAAAAAAAGGGAACACAAACTTTTTGTTTGCCTACACTGAGAAAATTGAACGCCTTAAAATCAAAGAAAAAAAGTTGTTAAAATACTGTAACCAAAATATTTTTGCTACAAAGAAAAGATCGTTGCACTAATGATTTATTCTTTAACTAAGCAACTGCTGCATCTTTGAAACAAAAGACTGAAGTTCTTTGAACTAAATCAATCAAAAAATATTTGCCGTAAAGATAAATTACTTACTATAACGATTTTATTCTTTGTTAACAAGAATTTATTAAGAAAGAAAAAAGTACGTAAAATCAACAAATTTTCTTTGTTTTCTTCAAGCTAAGCATCGTTGACAAAGTCCTTAAATTTAAAGAATTTTTTCTTCAAAATCATATATCATAAAATTTGTTTCAGAGCCCCCTAAGGAGGGGTCGGAGTGGACTGGTCTCAAAGGAAAAATGTTCCTTTCACAAAAATTATGGGGGTCGGTCATACATATTAACCCTCTACAACCCTCACTCAAAGCTTATAATACTGATAATGCAAACTCATGGTATAATAATACAAGGTAGCATTGACAACTGCTTATTTTCTCGTCTGCAAGAAAACATCTCCTGTCAAAAACAGATGTCTGTGGAAATACATCTGCAGCTGCTGTGGTTGTTGTTTTTTTTTTCACTTCAACGTTTTCAACATTGCATGTGTTTTCAATGGCGGATTGTGAGCGCTCTCTTTTTGAGTATAGTTTTTGACAGGAGATGTTTTCCCAAGCAACTGTCAATGCTACCTTGTATTATTATACCATGATGCAAACTAATAATGCCTTTTGCTTTTCACATACGCAAGTATTTGGAGTACAAGGTAGAATTTACTCATATGGTTATTTTTTCGTTTTAAAATTTTCCATCTCGTTCTTTCCACCATCCGATGCATAAACCGCGTTTCGCTGGTGATCTATGCGTTTTTATTTTGTTTCACAAATTTTCCCAAGTGGCACAACAACAATTCAAAGATTTTCAAAAATGTAATGTGTGAATCACCTAAATACTCGTAATCAATGTACATCGATATAGAGAGACTGAAAAAAAGTAACCCTTATTTTTTGTGTTTTCTTTTGTACTTTTTTGACAATACCTAAAACTACGTCGAAAAACAAAAACAACTAAACTCACACCCAGAGTTGCCGAAATTAGTACGTTTGTAGTTTTATTTTGGTACTTAAGTTATCATGCTACTATTATTGCTTTATAAGGTTTTTATACACACTAAGCAATTTGTATTGCATTTTTACACTGATCGGTGTTTCAGCATGTCCAACACCGTTCGGTATACAAGAACGGCTTTGATACCATGTCAAAGTGCTAGAATTGTATATCTGAATGGCCATATTTTTTTCATACCGATCGGTGTAGATATGTTAATATCAGATAGGATGTTTGTTTTGTATCCTGTTGTTTTTATTAAAAAAACTATGGTTTTTTAAATAATACCGAACGGTGTAATTTTGAACTGTCCAAAAGGATGTTTTTTCACAATTTTTATTTATTCGAATGGGTAAAAAACTTTATAAAAAAAAAAGTTTTATACCAAATACTCTGAAAATCGATTTCTATTTAGTTCGATTTGAACAGTTTTTTTTTTTTTTTGTATTAAAAAACTTGAAAAGCATACTTTATTAAGAAATTTATCTATAACTGAATTGTAGTACCCTGTAAAAAAGTATAATGAAGGTATTAAACGTGTCAATGTTCTCCAATATGTATAAAACGGCTCAAGGAATTCCATAAATATCCCATTTTTTAGCAAATGTTAAAAGGGTCTTTTAAATTTAAATTTTAATAAAAAGCAAAAGTAGAAATATAATTCATATTCTTGAAATTTATTTTTTAATAGAAATAAAAGATTTCTTCAAATCCATTAGAAAACAATACCACAATATTATTATCAGAAGATTATTTTTATTATCAAATAAAAATATTCAGAAAGTTTTGCTCAAATTTAAGAAGTGTTTAACTAAACAATTTTCATATAAGCTTATATCGTTATTTTGATATAGGAAGGTACTAATAAACATTTTTTTTTATATCTATTTAAACAGTTTTGGGGTAAGTGGAGAAATCTTAAAAACTGGATTTTAACAAAAATGATTTTTAGGACCCTTTCTATGTTAATGTAACGATATAAGCTTAAGGGCCTTCACCGTTACAAATTCGAAGTGTTGTTTGCTTTATTATAATGATTTTTATATTATATATATTTCCTATTTTTCACTCTTGCGATTTTATTGATCTAAATAAATTTTAATTACACACATTTGTGTTCCTTTTGTGATAATTTTATAAAAAACTTTGTGAGTAACTACAAAAAACTAAAAAAATTTTGTATGTTGTGTACATAAAGTTTATGAACTGAATTAAGAAAACATACACTAGAACTTAGTTGAAATAATTTTATTTGTTGTTTATATGTTTGGTTTAGCTCCTGGTCTTTATTTGTCCAGGTCTTTTCAAAAACACTTTATTTGTTCTTAATTATTGCATTTAAATTTTTTATTTTTCTCGATATTTCAAACAGCATCGCTGCTCATCTTCAAGAGACTGTAAGACAAAGTTAAAACAAAATTAATTAACATTTAATCAGAAAACATACACATAATTACACATAATAAAACCATTAATAAAAATCCAAATTTAAAAAAAATACATCTCATTTGGTACCAAACCAATTTTTGTACATATTTTGTACATTTTGAATATAATAAACAGACCTGGAGCTAAACCAAACATATATTTAACAACAAAGCAATAAAAGGTCAACAAACAAAAATTAATATCCCAATAATTTTATTCGGTATATATTTCTATCACTAAGTATAATTTTGTCTGAATTTTAATACCAAATTAAAAGTTACATATTTGTCAACCCTGATGCGTAAAGTGACAAAAAGTGAAACAGATGCGCGTTGTGGCAAAAAAAAAAATAAACGAAAAGTAACGAACGAATGAAACAAAGGAAAAGAAAAAATAACACTTTTCACAGTTGAAAGTAAGGGTACAAACATAGTGAAAGCGTATGAGCGTTGTGTTGCTGTGCTGTGCTGAATAACACATTAGGACAAAAGAGATGCATGACTTGCGTCTTTATTGCTCGTATATATTTTTTAGCTGGAAACAGCAACGAAACGCTTATACGCGTGCACTATATTCGCACCCAAAGTTGCGCGTCAGTCAGTAAGAAGTTGCGATGGAGTCTGGATCGAGTTAGGTAAGTAATTAATTATGCAAATTTATTTTAAATATTGAAGGTTTATCTAATATATAAATCATTGACATACTTACCAGGTTATTCCGAAAAATTCAAAAAATCTAACATGTACAATAAAGACGAATATAAAATTGCGTTTAAGACTAATAATACACTACGACGACTATTCAGCACAACAAAATGCAAAATTGACAAAAATGACAAATCGAATTTGATATATCAAATCTCGTGCGCAGGTGACGGATCCAACGTATGCAATAAAGTATATGTTGGAACAACTATGACAAAACTACGAACTAGAATAGCAGGACATAAATCAGATCAAAAAGCACATGACAAACCCATTGAACAAAAAAACTGCACTTGCAGCCCACTGTAGTAGAACCGGACATGCTCCCAATTTTGACAATATACAAATACTACAACAAGAAAAGAACTACTCACGTAGATTTACTCTGGAGATGCTGCACATAATTGACACACCTACACACAAACGACTCAACTACAAGACAGACACTCACAACTGCGCTCACATTTACAGACATCTGATCAAAACAAAAAAGACTCAAAAGCAGAGCTAAAAACAGCAAAGACGATAATAACAAAATCAATATCAAAACATTGGAAAACTACAAGGCGAAAAATCTAGATGTGCAATATTTAAGTGCAATATTTTTTCAAATTTTGTTGTTCAATGTGTAATTTGGTTTTGTTCGTTGTGGTTTTTTAATGTCTTATTTACTAAGATAATTTAAAAATTGTTATATAATTGTGAGTAATATGAATTGTCATTGTGCAAAATTGTATGTATTATATGTATTGTAATTTGAGTCCTTGATAATGAACTCCGACGGAGTTCGAAATATTGGAATTAATAAATAATTTATTAAAAATTGACCTCAAGCCCGCACACTCATTTTTTTTTTATAAAAACAATAATTTAATTATTTCTTTCTGTTTCTTCTGCAGAAATCAACACATCCCTCAACAGCCTCATCTTCATCAAGTACCAACGTTTGGATAGTCCGTCAGCGCTTCAAATTTCGTCCCAACCAAGGTTTGTGCAAATTTTTCTTATTTCATAAGTTTGGCTGAGTTCCAAACGAAGCATAAGTTAGATTTTTCTTTATATTTTCGCTTAGTAGAATCATCAAAACTGCGAAATTGCATTATTTTTAAGCATGCTTCAGTTGCGCAGTTTTTTTTTACCAATACAAAGAAAAATCAAACTGATCCTTTCCATCAACTCGTTTTGGAACTCAGCATTTATTTGTAAAAAATTTAGTTAATTTGTTAAATGTTAAGTGCAGTGTTTTCTTGTTACAAAAAAAGCATTTCCAAGAACTGCAGGGAACAGCTTTGGAAACAACATCAGCTTTTAATCATGCATACCGGGATCTTAGGCTGTGAACATAGTGAACGCATATTGTTGAGCTGTGTTGACTGAAATTTAAAAACGCATTGGTGAAAAAGAAATACATGACTTGCGTTCTTTACACGCTGCCTCCACGAGGCATAGCACATGCCATCATATACACGAAGGCATCGAAAAATCTAGTGGAGACCGCAAACGCCATGAAGATATGTCATCTCCACTAGATTTTTCGATGCCTTGATGTATATGATGACATGTGCTATGCCTCGTGGAGACGGCCTGTCATAGCTCATATATTTTTCGGCTAGGTGATCGAAATTGTGTAAGTTTTGAGCGGGTTGAGATAATTTACTCCGGGGAGATGACGATTTCCGTGGCCCCTCGATTTGAGTATGCAGTTTTGAAGTACTCTTTGAAAAAATAAGATTCGCCGAAGGATCTATCGATTATTGATCGAGTTATCGATTTTTCAAAAATATTTTACTAAAAGAAATCTTAATGCAAATTCGACTATATCTATGCTAATATTTGACCGATCTGAATGATTTAGATGTCATTTGAAACATATTTAAAATGTTTTTAATATTGAATGAAAAAAAAATATTTTTTCGTAAATCGGCCACGCTACAGACTGTCTTTCTGCATAATATATTCTATTTTTGCATAAAACCGTTATTTTCTCTTTAAAATACGTTATAAAGATTAAATAAAGATATAATAAATTGAAAGCTGATATATTAAACTTTTTTTTTCCGTGGCGTAGTTGGTTAAAGTGCGTGGCCGCTATGTCAACGAACCTGGAAGCCCAGGTTCGAACCCCAGCAGCGACAAAAAATTATTTGAATTAAAAATGATTTTCTGTACGGTCGCCACCTCTATGCGATGTTTCATAATTTGGCTGAACATATTTGATTTGCTTTTTAAATTGTGCATTTAACTGTAAATGGTGCAAGAAAGATCTTCATAACAGTTTCGATGTATTTTGAGTTATTGAATAATTTTTTAGCCAGATAGACTTTTATCAAAGGTTGTTTCAAAGGTAAGTGTTTCAGCTATTGCCATATGTTATGTTCTACTTACTTTCATTACGTATTTTGTGAAGAAAATAACGGTTTTAAGAAAAAAAAATATATATATCATGCCGAAAAACCATCTGCAGTGTAATTAGATTAAGTACCAAATTTTTATTTTATATCTTATTTTGAAGATATTTAAGTGTTCTATCTAATGATACCCAAATGATACCCGATCGGTCGAATATTAGAATAGATATAGTCGAATTTACATTAAGACTTATTTTAGTAAAATTTTTTTTGAAAAATCGATAACTAATCGATATATAGATAAATCCTTCGGTGAATCTTATTTTCTCAATGAGTTCTTCAAAACTGCATATTCAGATCTTGGGGCCACGGAAATCGTAATCATGCCTTTACTCCGGTTTTTTTTGTTCGATTGGAATCTAGCTACAGAAATTTAAAATATAAGTTCAATTGAGCAGAGGAGAGTTTAGTGGCGTTGCCCTAAAGTCAACTAAAAAATAACTTTGAGCTTCATAGGTAACAAAACCGGTATTTAATAAAGATATTTTCAAAGTTCTATTTTTTTTTTGTTGACAATCTACGTCACTATGAACACAGAAAAAAAGCTTGACAAAAAAGCTAAAGGGGGGCTTTGCTGGGTTGCCCCACTCTCACCGGACAAAGGATTCCGTTGATTGCGTGTTTGAAATTAAAGAACTTTTTCACGGATGGGAGTATTTAATTTTTGTTTTGTTTTGTTGAAAATCGATGTGCTTAAGAAAACAGAAAAATATGTACAGAAAATCGTAGTTGCCTTGGTAGGGTTGCCTGTAACTTGATTAAAAAATGTCAGAACTCATAAAATCATCTTATTGCTTAGGTGTTTGAAATGATATCATTTTAACAGAATAAGAACATTAAAGTGCATTTAAATTATTTTAACTTCTTAACCCGTTGTTGCTCAAAGCGCCTTTAAAAATATACCTTTAAAATATAAAGTAAAGTTATATGATTTAATTTAATAATCATCCAAGTAAAATTTTATTTCAATTAAAAACCGAAATTTCCTTTTTCTCCGTTATTTCATTCTAGGTTAAACCCAGAAGCTACCAAAACTTTTATATATTAATAAAATGGAAATCAATAATTCATGAATTAGTAAAACATTAATGCTTTCCTCTATAACCAAATCAATTACAACAAATCATTATCGCTATTAACATCATCATCCACTCCGTCATTATCAGATTCGTCTTCTGCAAGAATCTCTTTAATTATCCTGGACATATGCTCCTCTCGTTGCTGAAGAGTCATTCTTCTGTAATTCCTTGAGTGTAAGAGTTCCTGTCTATCTGCCATACTTACAAAATTTGTTTTCATTTAAGTTAGAAATAAGTGTGTTACAACAAATAATATTATGTTATAATTTATATTTTTATATAATTTATATAATTTATAATATAATTATAATTTTTATAATTTAATTTGATATATAACAGTTTACAGTTTTTTCTTCATTAACAATATTTAATGTTTTTTTAAAAACTCAGAACAACTAAGGTAGATATGCTTCAAATAACAACATTCCGTATCAGGGTTAAACATTTAATCATAAAAAAAACACCATAAAAATTCGAATAAATCTTAAATGTTATATACCAAATGAAAGATAAACTTGTAAGCTTTAATAATTCATTTTCCATAATCCATACTAAAAACCAAAGAAAATCGATAACTTGAAAACAAATCGATTAATCAGTTTTTCTTTCAGCCATTATTTTAAAATATTTTTCTTACATCATGAATTCCATGTCACGCACGAATTCCATGTCATCACGCGAAAGTAAAAAAAACAAAGAAAAACTACCGTTATCTTGAAGAATTCAACTTTAAACGTGTTGTCCGAATTCGATAGAAAATATTCTATATAATTTCTCTTCTCTCTTTACACTTTGATTTTTGACCTATGAGGTTGACTTTTTTGTGGAATTCGTGATATATAAAAATTAATGTACGTTTGTGTGTCCTGAATTCATTTCTATACCGTTTATCCGATCGTGATGAAACTTTGTGTATAGAAGTTTTTTGGTACGAGGCGAGTCATAAAGCTATAAATTTTGATTCACCTTGAACACCAGATGGCGCTGGAATACAATTTTTTTACAAAACCTCCTAAAACTTACAAGCTGCTCATGCGATTAGAAAGAAAATCAGTGTATAGTGGTACAAAGAGTGTTTTGGCGCTATTTTTTTTTATTCTAAACTGTAGTACTCACTCATTGATTCACTTTTTAACAAATTTTCTGTTTTCCTTTCGCTGAAATTATATTTCTTTTTATATTTTGAAGTAATGGAGACTGAACTTTACGAATTACTCCTTCAATGGGGTATCGATGATGAAGGAATGGAAAGATTTTTAGAATTTAGCAGTATTTTTTCAATTGATCTTTTGAGAATGATGAGATCATGCGACATTGACAAAATATTCATGAGCCTATGCGATATGCACCATAAAATTAAGTTTCGCTACCATTTGCAAAAGTGGCGATTGGAAAATCATGTAAGTATAAGATTTGAAGGCGCTACTACAATTACATTTTTTTTAAATTTTGAAATCGTAACGACTTAATCTCCGAAAGCACTTATTATATCGCGATAATTATTGTTGCATTTTGTTTCTTTGGGTGTTATGCAAAACAATTCACCACATTCAGACCAATTAAATTACAAACGAATTTTTACGGCCAAAAAATACCAAGACAAAAACCCATTTTTTTTATTTTTTTTTTAATTGTGGTATTTTTATTTAGTTTTTGTAATTAAATGAAGTGAATTGTGAATATTGACAGCAAAATATGTCTACTTTAAATTGCCGCATGATGTTTTCTTGTTTCCGAGATTAAGTGTGAGCTGTACACTATTTTTTTTTTAAATTTTACTTCAATGCACTCTAGTAGTTCCAAAAAAATAATTCAATAAAAATAAATTTGTTTTATTACCTCAGTAAAAAAAAATATTGCAAAAGAGTTTTACTTAGTAATGATTAAGTAATGATTGTTTTTGAGTTCAATTATTATGTCATTCGAATTATTTTGGGTTTCTTGTTTTTTATTGCTTCAGTTTGATACAATATCTTGCTGCGCCAGCGATAGAACATTGACAAACAGTTCAGTTTCCGATTGGCTGCAAAACAGTATTGAACCGTCATTTGACTTAAAAGAAATTTTGTCAACATCATTTGTCGGCCAAGACTTGCTAAAGAAGTATGAACAAAACAAAGAATTTAACAATGAAGATCAGTCAGCTATTTCTCGTATTATTGTCGATTACTTTATGTTTAACGATATTAAAATGGAGCCGAGTCGAATGATAAAGGTTTCCAAGTCAATAGTGGCATTGTTTCCATCTGAAGTTGAGTCGACTTATTATATACCTAGGCATAACAAAAAGAAACCATCCGGTAAATTATATGATAGGTACTTTAATTGCATGTACAAGCGAAAGTCAAACAATACGCCAGCTAAAAATGTAAGATGTGAGTTTGTTGATGCACCGGAAGCAGATGCAGCGGATGAATGCAGTTTTGTGAAGTTAATCCATAAAAAAAATTGGTTAATTCATAATCAGCCATCAAATCTACTGGAGATATGGAGGGAAACATGCAATCTCAGAATGAAGGAAAACAGAGAGTCTTAGCAATATTTTTGAAAACTGGCCAAAGTACAAGGATCCCATCGGGTGCGACCTAATAAATATTGATTTTTCCTGGCTTTTTCCTAGCAAGGAAAATAATCTATTCAATAAAATAGACCAACTTGAAGCAGATATGTGCAGTACCATATTCCCGGTACATATTAAGGACAAGCTTAATCAGCATTTCTTTAAAATAATGAAAGATAGTTCTATACAGACAGGTGCGTAACGAAATTAAAATAATATCATGTTTATTTTTGAAAAATTTTACAGTGTATCACTGAAAATAAACTTGGCATAAGATCTTTTCGACATCGTTAAGTATATTATTACTGTATACATACTTTCATTTTTCAAATTACGCTCTAAATCTAATTAAAAATTTACAAATTTAGTATTATTTGCGAAGATTTACCCGTTTACACGATGCAACGTATATACATATTTTTAGTAAAATATCAAAAATACAGATAAGAAAAATTAGAAATCCCAATTAATTTTTCGACTTGTTTTTACTTTGTCATCAATAGGTCTGTTTCCGTATGCACTTCAAGTTACTTGAAGTTGCTTGAAGGCATTTCTTTACACATTTTTCGAGCTCGAGAGAGAAGAAGAACAAGCAAAATGCCACTCTCTCGAGCCTCGAAACTAGCTTGAACTTTGCTCGAACAATTTCTTCGAGCACGATAAGCACAAGCATCAAGAAGAACAAGAAAATGTCAAATTGGTGTAAATAAATTTGGCGCTGCTTGCGTTTATAGGCAATCAGCTGGTTTTTGTGCTTGAAACTCGCTAGAAGTCGTTTCCGTACTTTTTTGCAAATTCTCTCATTTTGACAGATAATTTAATTACTCTCACATATTGAACTTTACTCGAACTTTTCTTGAACTTTATACGGAAACAGACCTAATTTGTGAACATATTTTGTATTACAGAGTACTTTTGTTTGATTATGGCTGTGTTCA
Source organism: Pherbina coryleti (assembly GCA_943735915.1). Taxonomy (NCBI): domain Eukaryota; kingdom Metazoa; phylum Arthropoda; class Insecta; order Diptera; family Sciomyzidae; genus Pherbina; species Pherbina coryleti. The sequence continues at coordinate 117,887,982 of OX030948.1, read as the reverse complement.
GAAATCCAAAAAAAATGCGCAACCTGCAACAATGCAAGCGTACGCAGTGAAATAAAAAAATAATGCTATAAATAGGCAACTGCTAATGTATAATTGGCATTACAAAACACATGGCGTGTGCAATGTTGCTAGATTTGTATTTCAGTACGTAATACTTCCACTCTAAAAGCATTTTGCGCATTTTTGTTACATTTCCGAACTCAGCCAATCATTTGAAACTAAGGTTTTTATAGTTACCACATAAGGGCACATTTTTCAACATTAATTCCTTTTTTTTATATTCTTCAGATGCTAGATAGTTTTATCTATTTACTTTGCTGCATGCTGTTATTCTTCCTCCACGCATTAGCAACAAATGTAAACCATCAATTTCCGATGCACAACATGATATGATCATCCATTTAACCAACATCAACAACATACAACGAAAATTGGATGAATTACGAGAAGTCGCTATTTCTCAAAAATGTACTGTGCAACCTAAGATAATAGCTGGAGGTGAGACAGTTGAAAATTTAAAGGAGTTTTATATAATTTTAGACGGCTTCTTATATAAAGTTCCAACATTGGTAAGAGCTGTAGACTTAGTTATAAAATGCTGTTTCGTTTTCAATTTAGAATATTCAGCAAAGAGTAAATATGTGTGGACTTTTCTGCAGGAGTACATATATGAAATTCTTTCAAAAGAGAAAGTTGCAAAAATTACAACCATTATAAATAAACTCAAAAAATGAGTAAAACCAGTTATATGTCACAAAAATCCATGCATATTTGCTTTATTTGTCAAAGCTCTTTCCAATGTGCAAACAACTTTTTAAATCATTTAAAAAAGTATCATAGAACACCAAATACTTTTCAATACCAATGCAAGTATGACTTGTGGCAACAGATTTTTCAAAATTTTTTTAAGTTTAAGAAACATATTGAAAAGCACAGTTGCATCGTCTCAAACCACTACAATGATTATGTTGCCATTGAGCAAAATCCAAACAAAAAAAAAGAAAGAATTACCAAATTGTTCACCAAATATAATCAATAAATCTTTCAACAATGAAATTAATTTACATACTATGAAAAAGAATATTGAAAAATACATTATAAAATTTGTATTAAGCTACCATGCAAAACCAAACATTGTTAGGAAAAATATTCCAGAAATATTAAAAAATGTGAAAGATTCTGTTATTGCTCCACTTCTAGATTCATACAAGGAATTCAGTCCTTTTATTATGCCTGAAAAACGAAAGTTCTGTGATGAGCTCAATTTATTTGTCGAAGATATATTTAAAAATATTGATACAGAATACAAGCTATTGAAATTTTTGCAATTACAAAATTTATACAAACAGCCGCAACTCTTTTCTATTAGTTGTCAATTGGATGAGGTATTTGTTAATGGCTACCCAACTATTAGAGAAAATACAGTAAAAGGATGTTTATGCTATATAAAATTTCAACTAAAATCATTTTTTGAGTCGCCTGGTGTTTTAAGAGACACATTTGAAAATATTAAGCAAATAAATCTCTCAAATAAAAAAAAATCACTTCATAAAAGGCTCATTTTGGAAAAGTAAAATTAATGTTTATTCAAACAAAATAATATTTCCAATTTTTACCTATTTCGATTCGTTCCAAATAAACGATGCACTTGGCTCTCATCCATACTCAATTTGCGGCATTTACTACACAGTTCCTGTTGTTCCACAGCATCATTTATCTCATTTGAATAATATATTTCTTGCCGGTTTCATAAATTCAGAGGATTTTAAGAATTTTGGTAACCAACGGACTTTAAAGCGACTTATAGAAATTTTTCATGATATGGCTAAAAATGTTATAGATATATGCTACGACAATGAGCAAGTCAAAAATTTTTTTTTATTGGGTCAAATCTTGGGGGACAATCCAGGCCTCAACGAAGTTTTGGGGTATACCAAAAGTTTTAACAGTTATAGCTATTGCAGAATTTGCACCAGAAACAAAGTGCAATGCCAAAATGACACTACTGAAAAAATAGAATGTATTCGTGACAAAAACATCTATTTCGAAGAATGTGCCACTATAGATAACAATTCCGCTGTGCGAGAAAATTCAGTTTGGAATAATTTATTTATTTATTTATTTCTTCCAGTCTACTGATTTATTACAATCTTACAGACTATACATATATTTTAACTTAAAACTAATTAAAAATAGTGAATAGAATTAATCTAAAATCATTTTCTGACACATTAAAATTTAAAATATGTGAAAAACTGTTGCATAAGTGTATGCATCTTACTATTGGCTCATTATCAGCATAATTGGTCCTGTGAAGATTTTCTTCAAACATACGAGTTCGTCGCAAATCCCTCGGCGTATCATAAATTTGGAAGAGGCTTGACAGTTCCTCACAATTAACTTTACCAGAAAAAATATTATAAACAAATAGAAGAGAACTAACTGATCTTCTGTCTTTTAAAGATTGCAAGCCAAGGAATTTACGACGAACTTCATATGCTGGAAGACCATCAGGCCAATAAAGCTTTTTAAGCGCATATTTAGTCATATGTTTTTGTAATCTCTCAATTCGGTTAGAGTGTATTATATAATATGGGTTCCAAACAATAGAACAATATTCCATTATACTACGAACCAAGCAAATATATAATGATTTTATTGTTAAAGGATCCTTAAAAATGTGTGTATGTCTTTTAATAAAACCCAGCATGGAGTATGACTTTGAAATAATATAATCATAATGATATTTAAAATTTAATTGAGTGTCAAAAATCACCCCCAAGTCTTTGATTTCCTTTTTACGATTTAAAACGTCATTATGCAATGTGTAATTGAATAAAATACTGTTTGTGCATTTAGTGTATGAAACTATACAACACTTACTTATGTTCAAGTTTAAATTGTTTGAAACACACCAGTGGTATAAAACTGAAAGGTCACTTTGAAGATTAATGCAGTCAGACGTATTTGACACTCTATAAAAGAGTTTAACATCATCTGCATACATTAAACATCTAGCAAATCTCAAATGCTTAGGCAAATCATCAATAAAAATTAAAAATAACAGAGGTCCGCAATGGCTACCTTGTGGAATGCCTGACGTAGCATGAATAGCAATATCGGAGATAGTTGAACCAATCTTTACATAAAGTTTTCTTTCTTTTAAATAACTTTTAAAAAATCCAATTAAAGAATCCGACAATCCGAAAGTTTTCAGTTTGTGCAAAAGAATTTGGTGATCAACTTTATCAAATGCTTTGGAAAAATCAGTGTAGATAACATCTAACTGAGTACCGTCCTCCATTGCATTAATTATATATTTTGAAATAAGCAATAAATTTGAACATGTTGACCTACCAGGAAAAAACCCATGTTGAAATTCAGAGATGACTCGCTGTACGTGCTCGAATAATTTTATTTTAAGTATATGATCAAATAATTTGGCTATTGTGCATTGTTTCACAATTGCCCTGTAATTATTTACATCACAACGATTGCCAGATTTAAAGATCGGAATAATTAAGCAAGTTTTCCAGACGTCTAGAAAAATACCTTTTCTAATGCAAAGATTAAAAAGAAGAGCTAAAGGAGTAGCAATATTTACAACACAAAGGCCGTGTGCTATTCGGAAACTTTTCACTCGGATGATGAAATTTTGACAGTCTGAAAGAGAATATTTGGCACTTGTGAGGTGAATATGATTGTCAAAAATTCATGTAGCCCCAGGGGCTAGTATAATTTTTGACAATCGGAAAGAGAATTTTTGACACAAGCAAAAATGAAAAAAAAAACACTTGTGAGCTTGTGAGTCGTAAAGCAGTTAACAATTTTGTGTTTCCGACAGCATAGCAACCAGAATCCCTAATTTTCAATATATATCAACAATTTCGCAAATTAAATTAAATTCTTGTGCTAATGCACTACCAAAATCTAAAACGTCAACATTTCTAGTTGTCAAAATTTCATCGTCCTTTTGGCACAGCAAAAATGACAATTTTATATCAACAGACTCCTACAACGAGTGAAAAGTTTCCGAATAGCACACGGCCAAAGTTTAAAAAACATTGGTGGGAGATCCCCATGTTCAAATTTATAGCTTGGTTTAAGTTGCGAAATTGCTAAAGCTACATCATCACCAGAGACATTAATTACATCCAAAGAACCGAGATTTAGGTCATCAGTATTGAAATTGAAATTGTTGTGGATATTTGAGGACGAATGGTTTTCATAAACATTTTGAAAAAATTTAGAAAAAAGGTAAGTAGATTCTAACGGATTATAAGATTTCCAGCCATCAAATTCCATGCTGGTTGGATACCCAGTGGTTTTTCTTTTAGTATTTAAATACTCCCAAAAATACTTTGGGTTGGATTTTAAACTATTTTCAACATTTAGAACATAAGTTTTAAAAAGGAATTTATGAAGGCAATCAAATTCATTCCTTAATTGAAAGAAATGCACTTGATCTGCGGCACAATTTGTATATTTGAATTTTTTTGCAGCTTTATTTTTGAGATTTTTTATCTTGGCTAATCTAGAATTAAACCAAGGTGGCTTATTACTTAGATGAGTACCTCTTTTGTAAGGAACGAATTGAGCAGCTGAACTCGATATTATGGAAGAAATAAATCGATAACATTATTTAATAATGACCAATCAACCACGTTTAAAACTTCATTAATAGCTTCAAAGTTACCTTTAGCATAATCTAATAGATAAATAGTGTCATTAGATGCAGGATCAAATTTATAGAAATCAAATTCAATAAATAATACACTATGATGTATGCTGTTATTAGCTATTGGCGCCATGTTTTTTCTACACACCGCTTTAATATCATTACTGACAAAAATTAAATCTAGAATTCTATTTAGGTCATTCTTTATAGAATTAAGTTGGCGAAAATTATTTGCAAAAAAGTAACTCATGACAAAGTGTTCAGTATCCGACTGCATATTAAATGGTAAAAGATTGTTTTCATCAAAAACCCAAGATATTTTTCCCAAATTAAAATCACCCATGACAATAATATCCTGATTCAAGCTTAGATTATCGGCTAAGGAATTGATGTTATCAATATGTTTTTGATATACATCAATAACGCTGTTTGGTGGAATATAAGATAAGAAAAAATACATGAAATTTTGATTTAAAAAGCTTATTTGAACACCAATTTGTTCAATAGACCTATCATTATGTTGAGGTATTAGTAGTTTGCTAGTTAGCTTATTGCTCACAGCCAATAATACTCCTCCTCCTCTTTCACGCCCAGTAGAGACAGTGCAGCGATCAAGTCTATAGACATTGTAAAAACTATTAAAAATCTCAGCAGATGAAATATCTTCATGCAGCCATGTTTCGGTAATGGCCACAATATCGTATTCATGAAGAGACATTGCAAGTTGCAGCTGTGATGTTTTAGTACGAATGCCCCCCATATTTTGGTAATAAATTGAAAATCCAGAAACATTCCATGAATTATGTCGCGCAGTGTACTCACAAGGCATTAGTGGAATATTTTGCGGAGATGAAGAGAGCGCCAGCGACGGTGTTAAGCATTGTAGATTAGATATAGGCTGAAAGCCGAGTGCATGATGTGATGAGAGCAAACGCATATCGAGCGAATTTGAGATGTTTGTATCAGACCTTGCTGTAGTTGTTGTTGATGTAAAATTTGTTAATGTTGACGTTCGAGTAAAACTGCTAAAAACAGCAGCAGGAGAAAATAAACTTGTTTCGGTTGCTATTGTTGTTGATGTTAAAGTTATTAAAGTTGTTGTTGGCGCAATTGTAGTTAAAGTTGAAAACATTGAGGTTGTTGTTGGAATTGATGCTATTGTAGTTAATGTTGAATTTGTTGTTGCTATTTTAGTTGGTACTGAAATTATTGAAGTTGTTGTTGTTGCTGTTGTTGCAGTAGAGCTGTAGGTGGTCGTGAATTTGAGTGCTGAGGTTCTGTCAGCTGTGTAAGGTTCTCCGACAAAAACAGCAGCAGGAGAAAATAAACTTGTTTCGGTTGCTATTGTTGTTGATGTTAAAGTTATTAAAGTTGTTGTTGGCGCAATTGTAGTTAAAAATGAAGACATTGAGGTTGTTGTTGGATTTGATGCTATTGTAGTTAATGTTGAATTTGTTGTTGCTATTTTAGTTGTTACGGAAATTATTGAAGTTGTTGTTATTGCTGTTGTTGCTGTTGTTGCAGTAGAGCTGTAGGTGGTCGTGAATTTGAGTGCAGAGGTTCTGTCAGCTGTGTAAGGTTCTCGGACACCGCATTCGACAGTGGCGGCGGAATTGTTGAAATTATGTCCAAGTTTTTTGTGATATTAATAAATTTATTTAATTTAACAGAAATCGGCCAAATATCTTTATTAAAAGTTTTTTCATACAAAGGGGCTGGGACACCAAGTTTAAAGTTGATAAAGCGGCGTTTCGTTATATCCGCGTCTTTCTTAATAAGTTTAAAGCAAGAAAGCGATTTTGGATCAACGCTTAATTTTGAAGCTAAATAATTCAAAATCGCCTCTGGTTCCGTGTTAACATCAAATTTAGAGATGTGTATGTATTTCATTGTATGCACAACTGAAAAAGCATCACATGCGGGAGCGGCTCCCTCCACACACATGTTTCGCTTAGCTCTCAATTTAGTAGTGGTAGAAGCTGGCGGCGCCACCAACGCATCAAAAGCAGCAGACGATGTGTTGACAGCAATCTCAGGTGCAAGTGTATTAAGAGCAGAATTGGAATCAGGCGGCTGCAGAGATGCAACTGCAGCATACGATGTAGAAACAGCTCGCGGAGGCGCCTGATTGTTGGGTGTAGTTGAGAAATCAATAGAGTGTGGAATATTGCTCGTTTTCGGCAAGGTTACACTGTCAGAGATCAATGAACCCGAGTTAGAGCGCGTATTTTGCTTTGCTAAATCACAACCGAGGTTAGCGACAACAATTTTTAGATCGCGAACTTCGGCTACCAATTTTGCGACCGAGCTAACAAGAGAGTCCGATTGCTCAAGACAGCCATCACAATAAAACACAATATTTCGATTAATGTTTATCAAATTAAAAGAATAATCTTCAAAGTTTAGGCAAGATTTATGAAACTTGTTACTGCAGATATGGCAACAAATCACCAAATCCTTTGCTGTTGGTTTGTTGCAATGCGCACACCGAGATCTCAGTTGAGACATAATAAAACACAACCAATTAGACTCGCGGTCACTGTAAGACTTTGATTTTTGATTTTCATGTTACAGATAACAAGGCATGCGATATTATGCACGATATATATCTTGAGTAGCAAGATACAATATCAGTAAAGTTTTAAACTATTTTATTTTCGAAAAGAAATTTCTCACTTTAGAAGCGTTCAATTTTAGAAAGCAAATGTTTCATTACGGGCCTGTCCTTGTGGGTAATATTAGTCCACCGATATCAAAAAACCAAATACAAAGTGGCAATTTTAAAATGAACGCTTCTGAAATGAAGACTTTCTTAAATATTATTTTACTCTTAATTGGTGATTTCATTGACGATACCGATCCTGTTTATACATTTTTAATAATATTTATACGCATAATCGACATAGTTAAAAAAGATGATTTTGATGACTGCACCATTAAAATTCGAAAAGATTTAATTTGCAAGCATCATGAACTATATGTTGAATTATTTCAAGATACGCTTAAACCTAAACACCATTTTATGCTACATTATCCAACAGTCATTGATCAGTTGGGGCCATTAAAGCATTTGTGGAACTTTCGTTTTGAGAGTAAACACCAAATGTCAAAGCAATACTGTCATGTCTTAAATTCAAGAGTAAATTTACCATATACCTTAGCCATAAAGCTATGCATCCAATTTTCCAATAGTATAGTACAACAAAATTTCTTTCATGAAGATGTTTATAATTTCAATAAAATATCAGAAACTGATTTATCACAGTTAGATTTTTATAAAAACTTAACCACACTTATCAAAAGGCTTCAAAGTTAAAAGTGTAGTGTATAAAAGAACTTTATTTGAGCAAAACTCTTATGTAAAATATGAAAATAAAATTATGAAAATTGTATTAATTTTTTATGAAACACAGAACAATATATTTTTAGTAGTCCAAGAAATAAATACATTATTTTTAAAAAATTTCCGGCTTACAAAATTGAAAATGCTTACAATTCTTATCAAATAAACAATATTGAAGCCTTCAGATATCCACGTCAAGAATTAACATTAAATAACTCTGAAAAAATAGTTAGATTTTAAAAAATCCAATACAACTAATGAAATGAACTTAATTAAATGAACTTATAAAATTATATTACATTATATTTTAAACAATATTTCTTTATTATTTATTTATGTTTTTTTAATTTATTATTATTATATATTTTTTATTTATTATTTATTTATTTATTGTTAATTTACCACTTCTAAGATAAATAAAGAAAATTTATTCAAATATTTTGGGGTTTCATTAAAAATTTGGAAGTTTTTTTCAATGCAATTTTTCTTCGTTAAAATCAAAAAATATATCTTTATGAAGTCAAGGACATAAGTCTTTGATTTTAAGTATATTTTTTTTGGAAATCTAATATTCTGCGTCTTTACCGTAAAGAATAAAAGTTATTGGGCCAAAAAGCATTTTCTTCAATTGTACGGATTTTTTCAAGATTTTTTGAAGATTTGCGTCTTTGCCAGAAAAATTTTAATCTTTGATTTTAAGTATATTTTTTTGGAAATCTAACATTCTGCGTCTTTACCGTAAAGAATAAAAGTTATTGGGCCAAAAAACATTGTCTTTAATTTTACGGATTTTTTCAAGATTTTTTGAAGATTTGCGTCTTTGCCAGAAAAATTTTAATCTTTGATTTTAAGTATATTTTTTTGGAAATCTAACATTCTGCGTCTTTACCGTAAAGAATAAAAGTTATTGGGCCAAAAAGCATTTTCTTTAATTTTACAGGTTTTTTCAAGATTTTTTGAAGACTTGCGTCTTTGCCAGAAAAATTATAATCTTTGATTTTAAGTATATTTTTTTGGAAATCTAACATTCTGCGTCTTTACCGTAAAGAATAAAAGTTATTGGGCCAAAAAGCATTTTCTTTAATTTTACAGGTTTTTTCAAGATTTTTTGAAGACTTGCGTCTTTGCCAGAAAAATGTTTATCTCTGATTTTAAGTATATTTTTTGAAAATCTAAAATTCTGCGTCTTTGCCGTAAAGAATAAAAGTCATTGTGCCAAAGGGAATTTTCTTTAATTTTAATGCTTTCTTCAAGTTTTTTTAAAGACGTACGTCGTTGCCACAAGAATTTAAGTCTTTGATATAAAGTATATTTTTCATGGGAATTTAACAATCTTTGTGCCTTTGCCGTAAGGTTGTTTTATCTTTGGGCACAATCTAACCAATAAAAGTCTTTGTGGCAAAGTATATTTTCTTTGGTTTTACGATTTTTTTCCCTGAGTGTATTAATATATAGATGTTGAAATTCAATATAAAATTTACACTTTCTATTTCATTCCCAAATCAATAAAATTGTTGTAGGTAGACATTGCAGGTAAAATACCTGTAAAGATAACTTTTATTGGGTTATTTCCACTAATAATTTAACCTATTACTAATTAATTTGCATTCATTCATTTGAAAATATAACAAAATGTTTATTTTATTCTTCGCTTATATAGTAGGTGGGTGTGACAATGCTCCGACCACGCCCAGTTTTTCTTAAGAATTGTATTGCGGCTTAGAGAATTACCAAAACAAATTTCAAGTCATTATCTTAACATTTAGAATTAAGTTCCGCTAGATCATTTAAATTACACACTGTGCGATCGAAGTGCAAAACCAATGAGCAGCAACGTAGAGCGAATGCAGAGAGACAAACAGACACACAAACAAGCAGACACACAAGCTACTGCATTTTTAATACCAACGGTCGGAGTGCAAAACTAATGAGCAGCAACAACGTAGAGCGAAAGCAGAGAGACAAACAGACACACAAACAAGCAGACCAGTGTTGCCAGATTAGGGGAATTCCCCCTAGATTTAGGGGTTTTTTAACTGGTTTGAGGAATTTTAAGGGTAATAAATCTTTAGGGGTTTTTTAGGGTGACTTCAAATTTTCTAGGGGTTTTTAGGGGTATTTGGAAAATTTACCTTTGGAAATAAAGATTTATTACTTTTCCTTAAAACTATGCAAAAAATTTAGGAAAAATACTTTTTCCTCCATATTGTGTAAAAAGCGATTTCAGCAACACTTTATAAAAACAGCTGAATTGGCAACACTTCAAATAAATTACCAATCATTTCCTTCTTCACTTCAAACTCACTTCGCGTTAAATTTGCAACTCTGGGCAGGGTTGCCAGTTTTTTATACTCTTTGATCGCCATTTGTTGATACCTAGACCGCCAAAAACCGCCAAAAATGTTTTTTTTTGTAACTTAAAAAAAAACAAATAAAACTATAATAAACATGTAATATATTGCAAATATATTTATTATATTTGTATATATGACTAGAAATTGCAGTTTAAACTATGTATAGTTAAAAACGATATAAAACAATAAAGTAAAGTAAAAACTAAGTATAGAAAATACCACATCTATAACAACGTCCAAAAAAATATTACTGGTTTTTATCAATTTGTAAGCCAATTCCAATTCTTCACTTTCTTCAAGTTCAGAGTCTTCTGGTGTTGGGTACATAATTTTAGAGTTAAAACGTTTTAACATTTCTTTTGTAGGCTCAAAACTTTCACAGCATGTTTTAAAATTATTACTATAAATTGATATTCTTAAGAGAGCCTGAAGTAGCTCAAATTGAATTTTATTTCGTTTCTTAGTTTTAATGTTGTTCATAATAGAAAAAACTCTTTCTACATATGCATTACTAGTTGGTATCAAAAGCATTTTAATTACCACTTCAGCAAGCTCTCTGAAATATTTGTTGCCTATTCATCCTCATATTTATAAATATTTAACCAGAAAGCAGCAATATTTTTTGGGACGTTGTTTTGAAAATAACTATTCCAATCAACAAAAGGGAGTTTATTCCATTGATTTTCATATTTGCTGCGGAGACTGTCGGATCCCAAAACCCATTAAAAATTTCATAAACAGAAGAAAATTTTGCATGTTCGATAATATTGATGCATCTTGCAAGACACAGAACCTTGTATTTTCTGAAATTTTCAATATTTTTTGACAACCGAATAGCCATCTCATGCAGTAGTTTGCGCAAATATTGAAAACAAGACAGTTTTAAATTCAAAATAGTGTCTAATGACTTCTTTTTAAGAAATATCGTCGAGATATCGCAAAAAAAAGTTTGAAACCGCCACTTTTTCGCCATCACGCCACAGAAAATTCCTCTCGCCAAAGTGGTTGTTCAAATCGCCAGTTTGGCGAGATATCGCCATATCTGGCAACACTAACTCTGGGTAAATATTAAAAAGAATGCAAGTATGGGGAAAACTGACGAAAAGAAAAGGTGTGTCCAAAAATATACAAACAAATGGGAGCCGGAGCCTGCTTTCAAAGGTAAAACAAAATTTTAAGGCCAATTTCAGTTTGGACAATTGACAGCTCCAAAGCAACAACTCCAACAGCTCAGCCCTTTAAATACATAGGAACACATTAGCAATTTGAAGCTGAAGTTTTAACTCAATAAATTTAAGTTATTTACAACTGTATTTTTGTATGTTTTTCGAAAAAAAATTTTAGGGGAATTTTAGGGATATTTGAAATCCAATCTAGGGGTAAATGGTGAGAGGCATCTGGCAACACTGAAGCAGACACTCAAACTACTGCATTTTAAATACCAACGATCGGAGTGCAAAACTAATGAGCAGCAACGTGGAGCGCAAGAAGAAAAACAAATAGACACACAACCAAGCACACACACAAACCAATGCATTAAAGCAGTGGCGTTCCTAGGGGGGGGGGGGGGGCGTGGGGGGCGGTCCGCCCCGGGTACCACCATTTTAGGGGTGACACCATTCATTTTGATATTTTTTTTAATATCTCAAATAGAAAGAAAAAGGTACAAATACATTACGTTAAAAAATGTGTGTCGCATTGAAATTATTTCTAACAATTTGTGTATCAGTAGTTTCATGCGAAAGGAGTTTTTCAAAGCTAAAATTAATTCAGACTTATTTAAGGTCTTCCATGGGACAGGCAAGGCTTTCCGATCTTGCTATTTTAACCATTGAAAACGAGCTTGCAAGTAATATTGATTTCGATGAGGTTATTTCAAATTTTTCAGCTCTTAAAGAAAGAAAAGTTATTTTTTAAGACAACGCCATCCTATTAATGGCTCTTTCTTTGTTTAACCTTATACCTACATACATATACAAATATGTACCTGAAAACGTAATGTTTTTGTTCCGTCAGTTTTTAAGACTGCGAAGTTAATAAGTTTTCTTTTTTACCTTATGCCTACATATCTAAATATGTAGACTAGAGTGGGTCGGTCTCCATAAAAAAAAAGTTTGAAAAGTGCACCGCTTATTTAAAAGATGACGTCGAGACAACTCCAAAAACAAAAAAGATTTTTTTTGACCCCCGGAAAAACCGCCAAAATGGTATTTTTTCCATAACTTATGCATTTTGTATCCGATTTCAAAAAATGATATACCGGTAAAAAAAGGGCTTAACTAGCACCACATTTTCTTTTCAGAGCTTTTGGACTTATGAAGTCATATTCATCTGGTAAGCCCTGTTACCTCAATTTACCCCCTTGAAATCAATTTTTTTATCATAAAATTAAACTTCTTAAAAATTTGTTCACAAAAAGTACTTTATTTGGCCTGTTAATATGTCAAAAATGTTATAGCAGTTTCAAATTGTAGTAAAGAGCTTTCTTTATTAAATTTCTTAAAACGAACAGTTTTTTTTATTATTGTTTCTTTTTGTTTTTTATGTTTGCACGCTGTCACAATTCTTGAAGAACTTTTTCAACTATTGATATATAATTATTTAGTTTAAGGTTTTTGCGGACACTTGAATGACCGTTATGTTTCAAAAACAATAAATATTCAATAACATCGCGTTCAGTAGGCAATTTTGTTTTATTGATTTCTTTTTTTTCGAAAAACATTTTTAACTAGCACCCAAGAATTTGTAATACTATTGTGTTATTCAGTTGACATCTAAATAATATTAGACCGTTTTATTGTAATTATCAGTTATTGAGTAAAGGAGAGAGTTACGAGTTACAGATCTAGAGAATTGTCATGTAACGCATATAACAACTATAGAGATTGATTTATATAATTTATTGACAACTTATGCCCTGGTAGCAAAGATCGATATTATTTAGTTTTAATTAATTATTTTTTTGGGAAACTTGAATATATTGTCATGATTCGTGGGCAATTTAGTTTGAATAACGTTTTTATGCCTAAATATGTTAAGGAAAATATTTTATTTTAATTTCATTACTTAATTTTTAAAAATAATTCAGTTAATTTTCAATTTTGTTTGGATTAAAATAAAAGTAATTCATACATAATGAAAAAAGCATTGTACCAAATATTTGAACCATTATAACTTCTTTGTTTTTAAAGCTGTAAGATGTAAACAAATTCTTAGGACTTTAATTTTATGAGAAAAAAAAACAATTTTAGGGGGCAAATCGGACTAACAAATCGGAAATAAGGGGTGCACTTTTCAAACTTTTTTTCGACCCACTCTAATGTAGACATCTGAAAATGAAATATTTTTGTTCTGTTTTTTTACAAATTCTTATTGTTTTTCACATGTTGTTTGTTTTTTTTTTCGGAAAAAATAAAGATAATAATAAAAACACTTAATCTCATCGAGTTGGTTTTTTTTTGCATTTAGAAATTTTTTTATAGGGGTGACACCATGAGTATCCGCCCCGGGTGTCACCAAGCCTAGGAACGCCACTGCATTAAAGCACTCAATGCAATTGCGTCGGCCGAGCTTAATGCTAGTCGGCAGATGCCACAAAAGTGAGTTGCTGAGGAACCACCAAAAGGAACGGACGTGCCAAAAACAAGTTGCCAAAGAAGGAAGTGCTAAGTCCCAGAACTGCCAAGTCCCAGAGGAAACAAGTACCAGCAAGCTGGCAGATCGAAGTGCCACAACAGGAGCAAGCAGAAGCAACAGGAACAACAGAAGCAAGTAGAAGGAACAGGTAAGGCGTGACGACAAAGGACGAGTAGGACAAAGGCAGGGCGTAGCGTATCTAAAGTATTGGGTGCTGGTGGCTTCGGTTCCGTCCCATAGGTAGGATATTGATAGCCGTAGGGATCGTAAGATCCAACACATAGCAGGAGTTGTATTGGGTACTGGTGGCTTCGGTTCCGTCCCTTAAGCAGGAGTTATATTGGGTACTGGTGGGTTCGGTTCCATCCCGTAGGCAGGAGGTGCATAAATAAGTTATATCATAAAGTTAGAGAAGTTGTATTGGGTACTGGTGGCTTCGGTTCCGTCCCTTAAGCAGGAGTTATATTGGGTACTGTTGGCTTCGGTTCAATCCCGTAGGCAGGAGTAAGAGTAGGAGTACGGAGACCGACAAATACATAGACGGACACGTGTCACGCCTGCCGTCAGCTGAACCTGCGAAGTTAGAAGCCGAGAGACCGCACGTAGTCCCATCGCGTAGGGATTAAAACACCATAAATAATTTGTAAAAAATGCCACTAGTCGTACGTCTGCATTTTTATTTATAAAGTTTGCAACGGACTCTGGATTCCCTGCGAGCTTACCTCAGCTCTAGACCCGGGAGCTTCGTTACAACACCTATTATCTCCGAACTAGAAAAATGCAGTTAACTGTTTTTTGCTTTGCACGGCAGAGTTGCAGGATAAGTTGTAGGATCGGTTGCACGATCGAATCAGTTGCTGGATCAGCTGCTGGATGCAGGACCGTCATAAAGTGTGTGAGGATCACCATTAAGTGTGTGTTTTTTGTATAAAAAGAGAAGAGGATTGTTAGTCTGTTAAAGAGCCGTTCTAACATTAGTCTAATTGTACCAAAGCTGACAAAGCTTGTTCAAATAAAATTCAGATTTTAAGTTGGATTTAAACTGAAGTTCAGAATTAATTTATTTCATGATCGCCATTGGCTTATATAGCGAAATCGATCCCATTCCAACATAGTTCTCTCTCTTGCATCTAACATGTTAATTCTACATACTATTCCAATACAATTATCTCTCTTACATTTTATATGTTATAAATTCTTTATTGTTAATATAAAATACAGTCCCCAAGTAACCGTTAAATAAAAAGAATAAATTTAGGAAAGATTCGTTTATTCAGAACAAAAGTAAAATTGGAAGTGAAAAATAATTTTCAGTAAATGACAAAATCGAAATTATTTTTCTATGCGAACTAAATTAAAGTTGAACAAGTATTTAAAAGTTATTAATTCAAAGTATATAATTCAACACGCCTCCTCAACTTTGTTTAGGTAAAAGCCATGCCAAACTTATTGCTGCATAATTCATGTTTGATTTTAGATACTGGTTTCGTCAACGCGTCAGCTGGCATTTCATTTGTGGACAAGTATTGTATTTCGATAATTTTTCGTTCAACAGCATCTCTAACAAAATGATACTTGAAGTGTATGTGTTTTGTTCTTGCGTGGTGAGCTCCAAACTTAGCCATTTGTTGCGCACTTTGCGAGTCCGAAAAAATTGTAATTGGACCATCAGGCTTAAAACCAAGTTCTTCTAATAAATACCCCAAATAGCAGGCTTCTTTTGCAGCTTCTGTTAATGCAACATATTCGGCTTCTGCACTAGATGTGGCGATGACTTTCTGTTTCTTCGATTCCCAAGATATGATTCCACCTGCGAGAATAAAACAAAAACCACTTTGAGACTTTCTGTCATTAACGTCTTGAGCCCAGTTGGCATCAACAAAACCCATTGTTGGTAACCCTGTTTTCGTATATTTTAAAACTGCATTTTTTGTCGAATTCAAATACTTAATAACATGAAATACTACATTCAGATGTTGTCTACGCGGATCTTTAGAAAATTGTGAAAGCATATTCACGCTACAGGCAATATCTGGACGACTGTAAAGTGAAATATGTAACAAAGACCCAATAATTTCTTGATACAAGATTTGATATACTTTTTCTGCCTCCCCTGAAATTGTTGGTTCTTTCTCCAATTTAATGTTTGCTTGCATTGGAATTTTGACAGATTTTGAGTTTTCTAAACCATATTTTAATATTAAATTTGATATGTATCCTGGCTGCGAAATTGTTAATGATCCTTATTGAGTTTTTACTTCCAAGCCAATGCAATTTTTAACTTCTTTTAAGTCACGAATTTCAAAATTTTCTTGTAGTTTCTTAATAAAATTTTCAGTGTATTTTTCATTATTAGAAGCGATGACTATTTCATCCACATAAAGTGCTATTATCATCGTTACTCCAGAAGATCTAGAATAGTATATACATTGGTCGTATTTCGACTGGTGTAACCCAAATTGCTTGATTACTGTATCAATTTTCTTAAACCATTGTCTTCCTGCTTGTTTTAATCCATAAATGGCCTTCTGTAACTTACAAACTTTATGTTTCGATGCTTCTTGAACAAATCCTTCTGTTTGTTCCATATATATAACTTCATCCAAATCTCCATTCAAAAATGCAGTGGATACGTCCAACTGCCTTAAAGTTTAGTCGTAAAGTCGTGTTCAACAGCCAATGCATACAGAAGTCTAAGTGAACTCTGACGCACCACAGGTGCAAAGGTATCCATGTAGTCTACACCATACTGTTGCGAATAACCTTTTGCTACAAGACGAGCCTTCCTCTTTTCAATCGTTCCATCTGCACGATATTTAGACTTCAATACCCATTTGCAGCCTACTGGTGTTCTTCCTTCCGGTAAATCAGTCAGTTTCCATGATTCATTTTTAATGAGTGAGTTGTACTCATCCTGCATTGCATTGCGCCATTCTTCAGCATTTGTCGAGGAATACGCATCTCGTACAGTTTTTGGATCTTGACATTTTTCGTTTACTGTTTGACCAAACTCCTGACTCTTTCCAAATGTCCAAGACCTGAGTCTTTGCTTAATTGAAGATTCGAGCATTTTCGGTGACGTTCTATCGATTGGGACATTATTTGCATCACCTACTGAAGGATTCACAACATCAGAACTATCCTCAAAATTGTCTTCAGATTCAGACTCAGTATTGATGCAATCAGGTAAACTGTTT
Organism: Pherbina coryleti; assembly: GCA_943735915.1. Classification (NCBI taxonomy): domain Eukaryota; kingdom Metazoa; phylum Arthropoda; class Insecta; order Diptera; family Sciomyzidae; genus Pherbina; species Pherbina coryleti. The sequence continues at coordinate 117,870,774 of OX030948.1, read as the reverse complement.
TGAGATTGTTTTTTATCTTCTAGCTCAAACTCATAAAATTGATTCTTACTTGTCTCACTTTCTTCTGCACTACTGAATTGATTTTCTAAGAACTTAACATCTCTACTTTTAATAACTGACTTTGAACCTCTTTTCTATAATTTGTATGCTTTTGATTCTTCCGAATATCCAATAAGTATATATTCGTGACTTCTTGGTTCCCACTTTGATTTATCTGGTCTCTTCTCTAAAATAAAAGCTCTACAGCCAATTGTACGTACATAAGTGTCGAATTGATGGAGTATTTCCACTCCATAGCTCTTCAGGCGTTTTATCTTTATTCAGATTAGTTGGACACCGATTTCGAATGTATGCAGCAGTGTGCACCAGTTCTGCCCATAAGCACTGCGGTAAATTTGCTTCCAACATAAAGCACCTAGCCATTTCTACTAAAGTGCGATTCATTCGCTCAGCTACGCCATTCTGTTGGGGTGTATACTCAACAGATGTTTGGCGTCTTATTCCATTAGCTTTCAAAAACATACTAAATTCATTAGACTAGCTCACGAGCGTTATCACTGCGAATTGCCTTGATTTTTCTACCTGTTTCATTTTCAACAGCATTCTTAAATTCTTTAAACGTTTCCAAATATGAATCTTTCGTCCTTAAAAAATATACATACACCTTCCTAGAGTAATCGTCGATAAATGTTGCGAAATACAACTTCTTGCTTAACGATTCCACACTCATTGGACCACATAAGTCCTTATGAACTAAGCCAAGTATTTCTGAAGAAGTCTTGTCATTCTTGTGTGGAAACGGCAATCTAGTTTGCTTGCCCTGAATACAAGCTATACAGTCAAGTTTTTGCGCTAACTGAGAGAGATTCAGATGGCCATAGCGTTTATGCCATAACACTGTGGCACACTCTTCATCATTTTCAGCTGATCTGCAACAACCGTTATAGTCTTTAAATGATTTGACTAAAAATAGCCCATTTTCTTTTATAGCTTCAATAATCTTACTGGCATGTTTTGTAATAAGAGCCCTGTTTGACGTCATTGCTACTTGGCAACCGTTTTCTGTTGCTTTTCCGACAGAAATCAAATTACAACGTAAATCAGGTACAAAGAGTGTATTATAAAGTTGTACTTTCTTAAATTTTCTGTCAATTTGTACTGTGAGCTCAACTGTTCCGATACCTTCAACAGTAAGCTCTTTTTCGTCTGCTAGTCGAACATTTCCAAAATAGTTTTTGTCAATACTAATAAATGGGTCAGTGCTGCAACACATATGCGAAGTTGCTCCACTATCTATACACCATTTTTCAAACATTGCATGCTTCGATGCATTAACGGACTGAACTCTATCTAGATTGAGCGTACCAACTGTTGCAATCAGACCTGCAGAAGACTGAACGCATTTTGAGCTGTCGTTTTTGACATTTACTCTACAATTTTTGGCCAATGTCCCTTTTTCCCGCACCGATGACAATTATAAGGAAAGTAAGATTTCGACATACCTTCGTTCTCCATCTTTTGGTTACCATATGCAGATTTTTTCTTGAAGTACCTGTTGACTTTCATTGCACTATCTTTAGAAGTTTCATTTTTGTCGCCAATTTCCAGGAGCCTCGATCGCAAAGTATTTAGCTTTGGAAACTCGTTTGCGGTATCAACGGCAGCTTTGATGGCATTAAAAGTGTTTGGCAAAGCATCAAGTAAAATTACTACGAGCAAATCTTCATCAACTTTTACATTCATCTCACCAAGACATGAGATACATACATCGAATTCAATGAGAAATTGTGAAATCGTTTGATTTTCAGTCATTCTTAAATTAAGCAACTTACGGTAGCTCTCTGCCTTACGTCTTGTTGACTTCCGGTCGTAGGTTTCTTGCAAATATGTCCAAATCTCTTGCGCTGTCTTGAAGTTCTTTACCATTGCAACTATGTTGCCTTCCAGTGCTATTAAAATCTCTGCTCTAGCGTCCATGTTTCTGTCGTTGTACTCTTGAAGATATTCCAGCTCCTTCTCATATCTTTCAGTTTCTGCTGCGTTCGGCCTGTGCGGCAATCTTGTAATTTCCGGCTTGCTCACCTCACCCAACACCATACGCAAAAATCGGTTCTTGTGTAAAATGGCTTCCATCTGAGCCTTCCAAGTTCCGTAGTTGGATCCATTAAAAAGTGGTATCCTTCCAGTGCAGGTCGTCATCTTTACCATTTTGGAGCTATTTTAACTTGCGTAGTTAGGGACTGGGCCCATAACCTATTGTTAATATAAAATACAGTCCCCAAGAAACCGTTAAATAAAAAGAATAAATTTAGGAAAGATTCGTTTATTCAGAACAAAAGTAAAATTGGAAGTGAAAAATAATTTTCAGTAAATGACAATATCAAAATTATTTTTTTATGCGAACTAAATAAAAGTTGAACAAGTATTTAAAAGTTTTTAATTCAAAGTATATAATTCAACATTCTTACATACTATAATTTTACGTAATCATGGCCAAGGCTCTGAAGATATTGAAAGGCAGTGTGGGAACAATATTACAGGAACATTTGTCGATGAGAAAGCTGCTTTCCAAATGGGTGCCGCGTTTTCTCACACCGAACCAAAAACAACAACGTGTCGATGATTCGGAGAGCTGTTTGACAATGTTTAAAAAGAATAAACATGAATTTTTGCATCAATATGTGACAATGGATGAAACATGGATCCACCATTACACACCGGAATGAAAACGGTCGTCCGCTGAGCGGAGATCAACCGATGAAAGCAGGCCAAAGCGACAAAAAACATAACAGTCGGCTGGAAAGGTTATGGCATCTGTATTTTGGGATACGCATGGAATTTTGTTCATCGTCTACAGTCAGTGAAATATATATATATGTGAATAGGCTTCTTTACATGCTTAACTCTCTATATTTTAATAATCCAACTAACGATAAAATTTAAGTATGCAAAAATGTTTGCAGATTCTCTGCACATTGATTTATTTAATTATATTAGTAATTTGCTCTCTCAATAGTCCCGTTATCAGCAGTTGTTCTTTGTTATCACTTTATTGTCAATAGAAATAATTAAATGTGCAACAAGAAAATTTTATTTCACTCACTGTATCTCGAAAAAGGAAAAACAATCAACAGCGTTTATTATATAGCATTGTTTGAGCGTTTGATGGATGAAATCGCGAAAAATCAACCCCATTTAAAGAACAAAAAAATTATTTTTCACCAAAACAATGCACCGTGCCACAAATCGATGAAAACAATGGCGAAAATCCACGAATTGGGCATCGAATTGCTTCCTCATCCACCGTATTCGCCAGATTTGGCCCCCAGCGACTACTGGCTCTTTGCTGATCTCAAAAAAATGCTTGCCGGCAAGAGATTTGGCTCCAATGAAGAGGTGATAGCTGAAACTGAGGCGTATTTTGAAGCATAAATCGTTCTACAAAACCGGTATTGAAAAGTTAGAAAAGCGGTGAAATGAATGTATTGCTCTTGAAGGAATCTATGTTAATGAATAAAGAAGAATATTTAAAAAAAATTTTTTTACTACTTAGTCTCGGGACTTATTGGACCATGGTTAAGTAGCTTTTGTTTTTTTTATGTAAAAAAACCGAAAAAATTATAAAATCAATAAAAATTCAATTTTTCCCAAAACGCAAGACAATCTAAATAAACTGAGTACTAGGGTATGCAACTATTCGAAATTATAAAAATACTGATCCCGAATAGTACATTTTTTTCAAAACCAGTTTTGGAATTTATTTACCTACATATATCTTTGTAGTTTATATTTATAAAAATAACAACTATTTTTTAATAAAATAAATAAAGGTACTTATGCAGTATTCCAATCCAAGAAATCCGATGGAAGGGACAGGGATGCTTACGGCAAGCATCCTGTGATATCTTTTACAGCGGCCATGCGGAGAAGCACGAATTTGGATTGCGCACGCTCCGACAGAAGAGAAGGACGCTGAGACCAAAGACAGCTTCTACGAGCGCCTTGAAGAGGTCTATGAGCGCAGCCCCCGCCACGACATAAAAATCGTGTTTGGTGACTTCAACGCCAAGGTGGGAAAAGAAAATATCTTTGGTCCAACAGTCGGAAAGTTCAGCCTCCACGACAATACTTCCGATAACGGTATGAGGCTTATTGACTTTGCCGCAGCGCGAAACATGGTCGTTAGTAGCACTAGATTCAAGTATCTCGATATTCATAAAGCAACTTGGCTGTCTCCTGATCAAAAGACGCGTAACAAAATTGATCACGTTTTGATTGACGGAAGGCACTCTTCCAGTGTTTTAGATGTACGCACGATCCGTGGTGCCAATATAGACTCGGATCATTATCTTGTCGCAGCCAAGATCCGTACACGCCTGTGCGCAACGAAGAATGCGCGCAATCCTACACAGAGAAAGCTAGACGTCGAAAAGCTGCAATCAAAACAAACAGCCGAAGACTTCGCTACTCGACTCTCACTCCTGCTTCCAGAAAGCACTCCTCCGATCGACGATATATGCGCGCAGTGGAATCATATTTCCCACTCTATGCGTTCGGCTGCCGAAGAGGCGATAGGCTATCACCGCCCTCGCCGAAACCAGTGGCACGACCAGGAGTGTCGCAACGCCACTGCAGAAAAAGATGCCGCCTACAAAGCCACCCTGCAGTCGGTTGTAACGCGTGCAGCTAAAGAGCGATACAAAGAGAAGAGGAGGGAAGAGAGACGCATTTTCAGGCGAAAGTAAAGGAAAGCATGCTGACAAGAATGAGGTCCGAAAATTTTTCGAAAAAATAAGACGCCTGGCCGATGGTTTCAAGACCGGTTTCAGACGCGTTCAAGACCGGGGCCTCTTCCTGCAAGGATGGAAATGGGAATCTAGTGACAGATGCATTCATGAGCTTCTATGCAGAATATGGTCGGAAGAATGCATTCAAAACAATTGGAACCTCAGTGTGCTCTACCCAATCCACAAGAAAGGCGATCCCACCATTTGCGCCAACTACCGTGGGATAAGCCTTCTTAATATCGCATATAAGGTCCTGTCGAGCGTGCTATGTGAAAGACTAAAGCCCATCGTTAACCAGCTGATTGGACCTTATCAGTGTGGCTTCAGACCTGATAAATCCACAATAGACCAGATATTTACGCTACAACAAACCTTGGAGAAGACCCTAGAAAAACAGATCGACACACATCATTTTTTTGTCGATTATAAAGCCGCCTTCGACAGTCCAATAAGGAATTACCTATACTCCACCATTTCTGAATTTGGTATTCCTGCAAAGCTCATCCGTCTTTGCAGAATGACACTGAGCAACACCAGCAGCACAGTTATAATCTGAAAGGACTTCACTCCTCCGTTCGATACCAAACGAGGTTACAGACAAGGTGATTCTTTATCGTGCGACTTTTTCAACCTGATGATGGAGAAGATCATCCGAGCTGCTGATTTGAGACGCAGCGGCACGATATTCTACAAAAGTATTATGCTGCTGGCGTATGCTGATGATATCGATATCATTGGCCATAATACGCGCGAAGTCAGCGCTGCATTCTCCAGATTAGCGAAAGAGTCGAGTCGAATGGGTCTTGTAGTGAACGCAGATAAGACGAAATACCTAGTGTCAACAAATAAACAGTCCCAGCGTCTTGGAAACCACGTCACTGTTGACAACATCTCCTTCGAGGTTGTTAAGGACTTCGTCTACCTGGGATCCAGCATTAACTCTTTCAACGATGTTAGTATTGAGATAAAACGAAGGATAACTCTTGCCAACAGGTGTTACTTTGGGCTAAGTAGGCAATTGAGAAGCAGAGCCCTCTCTCGACGAACAAAACTCACGCTATATAAGTCACTAATCATGCCCGTCCTATTATATGCAGCACAAACCTGGACGTTGAGCAGTTCTGATGAAAATACTCTTGGAGCCTTCGAGAAAAAGATCCTTCGTAAGATCTTCGGTCCAATCTGCGTCAATGGCGAGTACCGAATTCGATGGAACCACGAGCTGTATGAGCTGTACGCTGACATCGACATAGTTAAGCGCATTAAAATCGAGCGGCTCCGCTGGCTAGGTCATGTTGAGCGAATGGAAAACGACGCTCCAGCGAAAAAAATATTCGATTCGGTGCCCGGTGGTGATCAACGCAGAAGAGGACGCCCACATCTTCGTTGGAAGGATCAGGTGTTGGATAACCTGACCACGCTTGGTGTTTCCAACTGGCGCCAGCAAGCGCAAAACAGAAATGGCTGGCGCAATTTCTTATACGACGCCAAAACCGACTTACGGTTGTAAGCGCCAGATAAGTAAGTAAGTAAGTACTTATGCAGTATTACCCACTGCACCATAAGCGAAGATTTTCCGTAAGGTGAGAGTTTTGCGAACGTTTTTGGGCAGCATTTTTCTTTAATTTTTGTTTTTTTATTTTGTTGTTTAAAAGTGCTTGCTATAGAAGATTAAATTCGTGAAAACCAGAGATAATGATATGGAAAACTTCGTTTATATTGTGAACTCTGTTGATTTTGACAGCTTAAAATGCTTCTTCCCCAATTTTTTATGCAATCACGTATTGTGTATGTGATAGGTCCTACACCCAAAAAAGTTTGCATATTTAAAAGAAAATTGTTTTTAGCTGAGCAAGAATATTGTTAATAATAGTCGATAAAGAACTTTTGTTAATATAGAAGTGTCAGCTTTGTCAATCTAATATATGGAGTTGCTTTGATAATACACAAAAATATTTTTGATAGAAAATAATTGAATTTAAAATAAAAACACTTGTTCTATACAATTGCTGTTGCTGCAGAAAAGCATAAATCAATTTCTTTCAAGAGCAGTAAACTCAAGAAACTATATCTTTGTTTTGAAAACTCTGACCCAATTTTTAAATGCATGAATTTGTTTGAACAAAAATTGTAAGTTAGTTTTCCCTATGTGTACACTAGACCGTACCTCAAAAAAAAGTTCGCCGTATACCAGCGAATATGACGTATTTTTGCAAGACAATTACGAAAAAAATTTTCTTTTTTTTTGATCGAACGTAGGGGTCGCGCATTGACATATAACTTCATATCTCTGGTGTTTACAGTCGGATTTTAAAGTTTGGAATATCAATGTTTTTGTCTTAAGAAGACCAATATGGCCTCTATAAAGGTCATTGACCTCAGGTGTACCGTCTAGTACTTACCCTCCAGATCTCAGTTTCTACCATCCTAATGTGCCACCCTAATATTAAAAAAATAAAGCTCTTAAAATATCATTAATCTTTTGCTCAGGAAGTATATCGATGTTTCCAGCAGAAGTATTTTTAAAAGGTCTTAAATTGATTTTGAGGAATTTTAAAGCTCGTTAAAGAATAAAAAAATCTGTAACGCCAATGCTAAAAGAGGTATCAACACTATTTTTGTTGTGATTTATTAAATATACAATGTATTATTATTTCATTTTTCACAATCTTGCAATAACTCCTCTTTTTTAGCCGGTGTTATTGTAACATTGTGTAACAACAGCGTTACGCGTCACATTTGCCTCCGTGACTCTTTTTAAGGTTGGCTCTTTTTTCCCATCAAAAGAAATACATGTTAGGAAATCATCACACTTAGCTGCTGCTAAAGCCTCTTTTCGAAGTCTCTGAATACTTTATTTTTTGTAATGATAACCCCATCCAAGAATTGAGTAATTTTTTCTGCTGTTTAGATAACTCCTCTTCAGCTTTTGCAGCAACTGACCTTACTTGTACAGTGGCAGTTCTCATCGACACTCTTTCATAGAGATCATCTAATGCCATTGATCGTGGACCGCACTGATCAATAAAGACAATTTTTGCTGCGTCTGGAATTTTATTTGAGGTGTTGCAACTACACGGGTTGTTGCTTTCAATGTTCCACTTGCAACGCGAAATTTTAAACAATTTATTCCAAGTTTCACCTTATATCTTAATCGATTTTTAGAATATGTATAAAAGATATTCACAAGTACATCAATACGTTTCCGAACCGCCGCTAGGGTTATAATTGGTATGCCGTCGCGTTGCCACAAAACGATAACATTTCTAACAGCTTCTTGTTTAAAAACATCTAACTTTCGACTTTTATCACTGTTATGCCGCAGATACAATAAAAATGTATAACAAACATTTTTACCAAACTCCGTTGGTAATTTTGTATTATTTAAGTCACACGCAATAATAGACATTTTTTTAAAATATTTTTTTGGTCGATTTTTATCGAAAATGATCAAAACTCTATAAAACTCGCGTTTGAAATAAATATTAGACGGAAGCAATTTTCAACTGTTTTTCACGGGTAAAACGAATTGCAATAGCCAGTGTTTGAAATTGCTTGATTTTTTCAATGTGGCTGTGGAAAGCGAATCAGAGAAAGTAAAAAGCAATAGTGAAAAATAAAACAATAATAAGTTATAAAGTTGTGGCATATTTTAATAAGTTTATTTCTTTTATAATTCTTAAAAAACATATTTTTTAAGAATTATATTGTGAGCTTAATGCCAAATAATTCATGAAGCAACAGGTTGCTACAACAACAAAGTTCTTTGCAGAACTTAAACCAAGCTGACTAGACCATGGTTTCGTCGGACGCTACTCCGACTCATCAGTAGTCTCAGTGGTTCTAGCAGTCCACTAACTTTGACAAGCTAATAGGCGCAAGATCAATAAAACCAAAGAGGAATTATAGAAGCGCTATACTTTGTCAAAGCAATGTTTTTCTACTCTTTTGCTAGTCGCAAAATTTCAAAAAGTTGACTGCATTGATTCTGCAAAGATTTTGTTGTTGCGCTTTTTTGTTTACTTCTTTATCACGTATCAATCTAGGTTCCAACATTTTGTTGGTATTAAACCATAGAAGGCGTGAAGAAGGTTTTTTTTGAAAGCAGATGTTTATTATATGCGCAGACATATAATATTACATCATGTTTTCGTAGGTCGTGCTCGCACCAGTTTACATGAGTTATAAAGTTGTGGCATATTTTAATAAGTTTATTTCTTTTATAATTCTTAAAAAACATATTTTTTAAGAATTATAGAATGTGAGCTTAATGCCAAATAATTCATGAAGCAACAGGTTGCTACAACAACAAAGTTCTTTGCAGAACTTAAACCAAGCTGACTAGACCATGGTTTCGTCGGACGCTACTCCGACTCATCAGTAGTCTCAGTGGTTCTAGCAGTCCACTAACTGAAGTGAAACTGAACTAACTGAAAGAAGTAAACAAAAAAGCGCAACAACAAAATCTTTGCAGAATCAATGCAGTCAACTTTTTGAAATTTTGCGACTAGCAAAAGAGTAGAAAAACATTGCTTTGACAAAGTATAGCGCTTCTATAATTCCTCTTTGGTTTTATTGATCTTGCGCCTATTAGCTTGTCAAAGTTAGTGGACTGCTAGAACCACTGAGACTACTGATGAGTCGGAGTAGCGTCCGACGAAACCATGGTCTAGTCAGCTTGGTTTAAGTTCTGCAAAGAACTTTGTTGTTGTAGCAACCTGTTGCTTCATGAATTATTTGGCATTAAGCTCACAATATAATTCTTAAAAAATATGTTTTTTAAGAATTATAAAAGAAATAAAACAATAATACATTGTATATTTAATAAATCACAACAAAAATAGTGTTGATACCTCTTTTAGCATTGGCGTTACAGATGTTTTATTCTTTTACGAGCTTTAAAATTTCTCAAAATCAATTTAAGACCTTCCAAAGACTTGTAAGAATATTTTTTTTTTTTATTTTGGAGAAAAAATAATTGGTCTCTTTCAGACAAACACATCGATATGTCATTCAATATGATCAGACTTTTACTTCCGAAGATATGATGAAAATGAAAAAAGGGAGCCCTACGTTCGGCAAAAAAATTTTCAAAAATTTTTTAAAAATACTTCTACTGGAAATATCGATATACTTCCTGAGCAAAAGATTAATGATATTTTAAGAGCTTTATTTTTTTAATATTAGGGTGGCACATTAGGATGGTAGAAACTGAGATCTGGAGGGTAAGTACTAGAACGGTACACCTGAGGTCAATGACCTTTATAAAGATCATATTGGTATCCTTAAGACAAACACATTGATATACCAAACTTTAAAATCCGACTGTAAACACCAGAGATATGAAGTTATATGTCAATGCGCGACCCCTACGTTCGGTCAAAAAAAAAAAGAAAATTTTTTTCGTAATTGTCTTGCAAAAATACGTCATATTCGCTGGTATACGGCGAACTGTTTTTTTTTGCATAGGAGGTGGTACGGTCTAGTGTACACTTGTGGGTTAGCTGTCGAAAGTGAGATATTCACTTGCACTCATGTCCATCCTGAGGGGTGAATTCATCGAGAATCCATCGCGAGGGGTGAATTTGTCATGAAATTTTACTTACACATTTATAATATTTGCATTAGTATTGACCGCATTTTAGCATACGGCTATCTCTTTTTTGCCGAAGTTTCCAATCTCATTATCTCTGGTGAAATTGTTCCCATAAATAAAAACTATACTTATTTTTCCAAATTCATAAAAAAACTTTTTTAAAGTCGAAAAAAAAACTTTTTTAAAGTCAAAAAAAAATAATTTTAAAATAATTCATTGTAGTAGGTCTCGAAAATAAACCATTTTTGTTCATAAATGAATTCAGAACTGAATCATGTTTCTTTTTTGTATTCTTAAATGAGTTAAATCATAATAAAAATATACAAATCATCGATATGTAATAACAAATAATATTATGCAATAATAGAATTTATAATTCAAACAGGTTGATTTTTTTAACTCATTTCTGAACAAAAAAAGGTTCGTTTTTTAAAGGCTTCAGTCTGGCGATTGATTGAAAAAGGATGTATTTCCGAGTACCAAAAAATTACTTTTCTATGGTTCTTTTTTTAAGTAATTTCCGAACAAAAAAGTACAATTTATGGTTATTATTCAACTCATTTCCGAACAAAAAAGGTTAATTTTTGAGAAGCATTTTAGTCCAATGAATGATACAAAAAGGGTTAATTTGTGAGTGCCGAAAATGAACATTTCTACCGGAAATAGTTCATAAATGAATTCGAAAACGGTAATTTTTGTATAAAACACGTTTTATATATTTTAATGATAATCTCTATATTTTTACTTTATGCTTTTAGATTTTGTTGGGCCTATATTTCCTATATTTTTTTAAATACTTCCAGACTTCGGAGTTCATGTCAAGTTGATAGTTCAATATATTTTGTAAAAAAGAATGCATTATTAAATAAAAATGATGTTTTACTGAAATTACATACGCCAGCCGCTTGTAAATGCTGTTTTAACAAAAGAAAGCAAAAAGAAACGATCAAATCATATGTTTAAACGAGCTCAAATAAAGCAAAATGAAATAGAAGGCAGAGATAAGAAACGTTAAAATCGTTAGTGAAATGTAAAAACGTAAGTAGAAAAAAAAAACGGTCGCTCAAATGCATTAAAAACGTTGTTAGAAGAATTTTACTATTTTAAATTGAAGATTTATGTATTTCTTAACTATTCAAGCAGTCGAATAATTCGAGCCAAAAAAACCGGTTTTCGAATTATTCGAAAATTGCGATTTAAAAAAAGCCGGGTCGGTTAATAAAAAAAACCGAAACACCGAATAATTCGAACCGGTTTTGCAAACCCTACTGAGTACGCAGTTAAGTTTTCCACCATCCAATCATATAAAAATTACTTCAATCTCCCGCGCAACAAATTCAATGTTGAGCTGTGTAGTTGGCTAAAAATATAAGATGAAATCCTCTCAGTGAATATGTGTCTCAAAATAAATATATAATTCATCTCACATATTTTCTTCAAAATAACGTGCATGTGCAATTTAATGACAGAACAACAGTAAGTCTCTAAAAGGTTCTAATAGTGGATTTTACATAAATCAAGGATGATAGTTAATGCATTTTTGCTCACTCGTCTAAATATTAAGGTGGAACAGTTGAAAAATTTATTAAATAATTTTATTTTTATTTAAGTATACTATATTTTATTAAGTATTTATTATTTCCCTCAAATAATTTTATGATAAATATTTTTAATTTCATATACCTATTTTTAAAATATAGAACACATTTAAAGATAAAACAATTTCTTGGAAAGGTCCTCAGATGTTGTGCGTTTAATACTCTGTCCAATTAAGTAAGCCATTTTGTGTGCGTACTGAAAGAGATTAATAAGACAAATTATTAAAAAGATGAAAAAATAGTTTGTAACAATTTTTTTTGAATTAATTAAAATATACTATAAAATCCTCTTAGTAAATTTCCAATTTGAGGAAATCTTAGAAAATTTGAGAAAATATATATCCTCAACACGTTTAAAAAAGAAAATAAGAATGTTAAAATGTCGAGCTTTTTGTTTTAAATCTGATTTTGCTGTGGTGTTATTTGGGAAATATTTTGAAAAATATTTTATGTAAATATCATGCAGGGTGGGCCATCTAGAGGTTTCTTTTTAAATCATAGGTTATTTTGACACTGATAGGTGTTTCCCGCTCGAAATCTTGACATAAAGTCGGTATTATACCCCTTGCGGTAAGAAATGAGTCGCTTAACGCTTGAACAATGTTGGGAAATATTGAAAACTTATATCCAAAGTGAGAACTGTGTTGCCTTAACAGTACGTTATTTGAAAAGATGTTTTGGCCGAAATGAAGCACCCACCACGCCTGCTGTACGCTAGATTGTGCAAAAAGTTCGCGAGACTGGTATGCTAGTGGACAACACTCATGGTCCCGTCCTCGTACGGCACGCACAGACAAGAATGCGGCTGCTGCAGCCGATAGTGTGAGACTCAAATCACGAACATCAACTCCCCATTGATCTCAGCAGCTCAACATTTCACGCACTAGCCTGAGGAGAATGCTGCACAAAGATCTCGGATTATTCGCTTACAAGATTCAATTGACTCATCAATTGTGGGCTATAGGGCAGCTTGAATTGGACAACGATTTTGGGTGAAAAATCATCTTTTCTGACGAGGCACATTTGCATCTCGGAGACTACGTCAACAAACAATATTGCCGCATATATTGCTCGAAAAACCCGAGCCGCTAATTGTCGAGTAGCCGATGCATCTACAGAGAGTGACAGTTTAGTGGGGATTGTGTAGTGGTGGCATCATCGAAAAAATAGTCTAAAGGCGTTATATCGTACGATCTAGGCGGCCAATTGACCTGTCCCGCACGTGAAATAAACGATTCAGCGAACTCGTCTCTCAAGTTCGCCATTGTTTCGCATGCTGTGTGGCATGTGGCACCGTCTTGTTGAAAGCATATGTCATTTTGATAATAAAATTCAATAATCTGCAAGCTTTCTTCGTTCGTAAGTCGATTCATGGTGAAATTATAGACTAAACCGAACTTGTTTAACAGTAACACGTTACACGACAACAGCTATGCTGCCAAACAGTGTTGTCAAAAAAAAAGTTGCTACAAAAATCTGATGTACTATTAAATAAATAATACCTTACAAGACCACACAAAAATCAAGTTAACACGTAATTTCTAATATCTTCAATGATTCTTTTTAGTGTATAACTCTTAAATTATTAATGTACGTTATCAATTAATGTACGTTATCAATTAATGTACGTTATCAAAGAAGACAGGTAGAGCCACAGAGTGGTTTTCTAGGTTAAATAAAGTTTAGAAAAAAGTAGACAACAAATTGATTCAGGTGAGATCATTATAAGCAAAGCTTTATATATTTCAATAAAAAAGAAAATAACTATTGGAAGCAAAAGTGAACTTTTTTCTGTATAAAATTTAAAAATTTGGGTGAGAACTAGAAAGTATTGAGAATTTTTCGAAAGATCATAACTTTGAAAATAGCCGAAATTTAGAATTTAGATTAACAATAATCAAATTTTGATAAGCACAAAATTTTTACGAAATCTAGAACGGATCTTGTAAACGGGTGAGTAAACATCAAATACACACCAGAATTTCACAGTCATAAATCAAAAAGTATTATAAAAATTCACAAAAAAAATGTACGTTAGGATATTTATTAAAAGGAAATCGATGTAAATGAGTTTTTGAATGAGTGGGTATTTGTTATGTTAGTAGTTTTCAACTCGACAGTTAAGGCAATAAGGCGGAGAGTGTTCAAGAAAATATGTTCTATATCATTGGTTAGACAAGTTTTCATCATAAGAGTTTGTGAAGACTAAATCCAACGACCTACCATTCTGATTTGGTTTTGGAGTGACTGATATGAGATATTTATAATTTTTATCAGTGACAAAGGAAATATTGGACAATAAAAAGTACAAAAATTAAAAATGTATCTTCCTCACTACTGATAAAATTGATTTATATAATTGGTTGTAGAAGAGGAAAGAGATCTATTATGTACAAAAATTACACTCGCTGTTTCAGGGAAACTTTTCATAACCCTTTCAGACCCGACACTTATCTACTGAACATTTTTTTATGATTTGAATATTCTCAATGTTTAGGTTTTGCAATTTACCTATCCTTCAAGGATTTTCAGGACACGCACAATTTTGATGCACTCGTTTAAAACTTTATCTGAAACCCATTTTTTTAGCAACAAATGATTCAAATTTATTTGAAAGATCAAAATTTATTATTTTTTTAGTTCAAATTCGTTAACTTCACTAGTTTTACACTGTTTATATTTTCTGTAATTGAAAACACAACTAACCTCTAAGACTCATTTTGACAAAACTAAAAAGTTTATCAAGACTTCCACGCGTGTTCAAGTAACGGTAAAGCGAATCGCGGAACAGTGTGAGAAACAAAAGTAAACAATAACAAGCACAATCGATTCATTTCGTTCTTTATAACATTCGTTAAATAAAAGTGGAAATATTAAAGATAGAACCCACCCGCACAAACGATGCATCACGGTCTGAAAGGGATAAACACAGCTTTACTACTTTTTTGGGTTTGCAGAAGAAGAGACAAGTTACATATCTGTTCTCGAGTGGAATTCTCAAAAAGTTAACGATATGAAATCGTATTGGTTAACTAACGACATTTGTAGTTTGTAATAACGAATGTTGTATTCTCAAAACAGTACTTAGCGACAAAATTGTTAAAATGTAACATCACAATATAAGCTACAAACGTCGTTAACAGAAATCAAAAATATGGCAGCACTGCCCTTTTTTGACATCTTAAAAAAATAAATAACTGGTCACTTCAGCCCTTGAAAGGACTTTGACATAGCTTCTTATGATCAATTGTGTTGTGCGTGTTATTAAGTTTTTACACAATTTTTTTTTTTTATACTAAACCAACGCTGAGGGGATGCCCCCTATGAATGCGAAAGCATTGTGTATTCGGAAGACGGGTGATAGTTAGTTGGAGGGTGGAAAGATAGAGTAGTGTCGGTGAAGATTTGTTTTAAATTTACACAGCTCGAAACTGTCGGGGAACACGCTCGCAGGGAGATTGTTCCACAATTTTGCTGTACGACTAAAGAACGAATTATCCCGGTAATGCGAGGTTCTATTGGGCATCAAGGCAATGGTAAAGGATTAGGCTTGGTGAGCTGCCCGAGTGGACCGGGAAAACACACGAGTTGATGGCGTCAAGTCATGTATCTCCCTTGAACACTTCCCATGGTAGTACCTGTACATAAGGCTTAGGCAACCAACATTGCGTCGATGCCCAAGAGAGTTGAGAGAAGACGAAATGCTTTCATCCCCTATCAGATATATCGCACGTCGTTGAATTCGGTCCAGAAGCTCCAAATAAGATCTTGAAGCCCCTGCCCAAATGTGCGAATTGTACTCCATTTTCGGCCTTATATATGAGGTATAGATCACGCGTAGATCAGTTGGAGTGAAGTATTTCTTACACCGTTTTAAAAAACCTAGGCACTTGGCCGCTTCTTTCGACACATCGAAAATATGATCATTCCAACGAAGGTCAGATTTGGTCGATATGCCCAGAACGTCAAGAGCATCTGACTCAGCAAGATCTACACCATTCATATTGAGGGGAGCTAAGGGAGAATTCATTCGTTTGTGGGTTAACAGGCAACACTGGGTTTTGATAGCATTAAACTCAACTCTATTAGCTAGCCCCCACTCAAAGATTTTTCTAAGTCATTAAGCAGTGTATCATTCATATTTTGCCTCTTTCTCTCAACCTCCACAGAGCTCGGGCGTTAAGTGCTTCTGCACTTATAAACTTATAATTATTAAAAGTATAACTTTTTTATTGTTTTTACTTTTATTATTATTTTTTATTATTAATACTCTGAAATGTGCCTTATTATCCGTTCATTCTTTTATTTAGTTTAAAAACTTTTTTTATTTTTTTTAAACTTTAAATTGAAATTAAAGTTTATAGAATTATTTTTAATTTTGATTATTTAACCTGATGGTTAACATATGCCACTTCGTGTTGTGGACATTTTTTTATATATTATTTAAATTTTATACAATCACAATCACATATAAAACAATTGCTTAGCGTTGTTATTTAAGTTAGCGACGCCAGAATATTCATGGTTAAGCTAGCTACAAATAACGTTAAAGAACTGTCAAAATTAAGGACAAAAATAGCTAACATGCATGTTGAGAATACGAGTTGAAGATAATTGTAGCAAAGACCAGTTAACGATAACTATAAACGTCGTTTACACGTTTGGAAATTTCGCTACTGATCTTATTAGTCTGACTAAACTGTCGAAGAGTTCTGACGTGTTTTTAAAAGCCTAAATTTTTGTGAAATCATGTTATGGAAATGACAAAAAAAATCCACAAAAAGAACTTGCAAAGGGTTATCTGGAATATCATTTCATGGTGTTTGTGTTGGCCTGTCTAAAAGGAGTTTTTAAAATAATGCGAAGAATTAAAAAGAATACAAAGAAATATCACTCTTGCACATAATGCTCGAGATAAAATGCATTAACGACTCTGATTCCGCGATGTTATCGGAAAATACACAATTTCCAGTTAATGCATCAAAACAACACCCTCAACGATATCGATGAAATTTCGGAGCGATATCGTTCAGAGAACATTATTGAAACCGCGAGTAAGGATACAAACCCAAAACTCCCAATTACTATGAAAAACATTAAAAAATTAACGGATATTGTGAGTGGTAATAGTAAAATCTCCTCCCTTGAAATCGAAATAAGTGGCCCAACCAATGTCGTTAACACAAACTTTAATATTATTCAAACATCAGACCCGAGTCAAAAAATTAAGGACAATAGAGCTTTTGTTTCACAAAATGAGCGACATCTGCGACAATGTTGGTTTATTTCGTGCAATGCTAGCAGAAATAGCTGATATTGTCAGACGCAACCCAATAGAATCTACAGCATACCTGACTTCACACTCTTTACCTCTCATCAAAACTCACGTTTGACTGTTATTAAACGTTTTGGAACCAAGTGCACTCAATCTGAATTGGACATCAGGATTCACCGGCTTAGGACTGGTAATCTAAGGGGTAATAAAACATTGTTAATCAAGGAATTTCCCTCGAAGGCGAATGAATAATTAAAAACGGAAACAAACCAAAGCCTTGTATTAAAAGTTGCATCAATACACCTTCCAGTAGTACTCTGAAAAACGCAGATCCAAATTGGTCTTAAAAAACTTCTTGTTCGTGTTCCCTTCTTTCTATCCTCACTATCCCTCCCCTTATAAAACAAAATCTGGATCCATCCTTCTATACAAAACCAGCAGGTTCACAAGACATAGAGACAAACTAAGTCAACGTATGCAAAACGCAACCGTGTTTCATTAAATCTTTCACCCGTACATGGTCCTGCTCCAAGTCATTTATAAATATTAACCCAATTCATTTGTTTGCGGACGAAAACAGCATTTGTCATTCATATTCTTTCAAAAACGCCCGAGCGGTTTGGAGATTGAGAGAAAAAGGAAAAATTTGAATGACACACTGCTTAGGGACTTGAAAAAATCTCCAAATGACGGCTAGCTAATAAAGTTGAATTTATCGTTAGCAAGACCCAGTGGTGCGTGTTAACTCACAAACGAATGAATTGTCCCTTAGCTCACCTTAATTTAAATGGTGTAGATCTCGTAGAGTCAGATGCTCTTGACGTTCTGGATATATCGATAAGAATCATAATATCCTAAGAAATACTTCACTCAAACTGATCTACTCGTGATCTATACCTTATATACAAGGCCGAAAATCGAGTACAATTCGCACATTTAGGCAGAGGCTTCAAGATCTTATCTAGAGCTTCTGGACCGCATTCAACGATGTGCGATATATCTGATATGTCTGGTCTATTCCGGCGGCTTTATCATACCATGATGCCCAATAACCTCGCATTACCGGAATGATTCATTCTTTAGTCGTACAGCAAAATTGTGGAACAATTTCCCTGCAAGCGTTTTCCCAGGCAGTTTTGAGCATTCATAGAGGACATTTTAGAGCGTTGGTTTAGTCTAAAAAAGAAAAGTTTCCACGATGGGAGGACGATCCTCACAAGGCAACGCGTGTGGGTCAGGGGGGGGGGGGGGGGGGCGCGCTCTTTGCATGGCAACGTGTCTGACTGCCTCAACCTTATAAGGCCAGCATTATCCATGCCGAAATCGTCTCAAGTCGACTCAAACCTCTCCGTGGTGTACTCTAGAAACGGCAAATTGGCAATCATTAGTTTGACAGCTTATCTGAGTACCGGACTACTTGCCTTTAAGGTACTATTACCGTCTAGAATGTTAAAAAAAAACATATCGTCATATGAAATCAAAAAAGCCGTAAGTTACATTTGAAAAATTTTGCAGGAGAAGCAAAAAACTTTATAAATTGAAAAATAAACCAAATTTTTTCAAAATTTTTTCAGGATAAGCTTATATTGTATTACAGAATTAGTATTTGAAGAAAAATTCTTAATTTTCATATTACTTTCAGAGCTGTGCAATTTACGCCTTAGAGGATTAGTTTTTTCTGAAACCGAAAAGGGCGTATGTCAACTTAAAGAAATGGTTTTTGTTATGTTTAGGAAATGTTTTCTTGTTTTCTTCATTAAATGGATTATACACAAAATTTATTTTGAATTTTTATTTATTTTAAGGCAATTATTACTAATAAAACATAAACAGTAAAATAAAATTCACAAAAAACAAAACCAAAAATTTTAAATAAATGGAAATTCATATAAAAAAAAAATATAATTTAAGAATGTATTTATTGCTATGCTAATTTTCATGAGGTAAATTAGTATAAAAAGCATGGCAATCTTCTGGTATGAAGGACTTGAGATCATTAAGATGTTCCCACTTTTTTTTAGAAATTTTTAATCTCTGGGTATGTAATGGAGCAGGTTCGTTGTTATGGCTCTTTTTTGCGCTTCGATTTGGAAGAATTCCATATTCCTCTTTAATATTTGTTTTAAAATAAATATTTCCAGACGCATCATATCCTAATGCTCGAATTTTGTTGACGGTGGGATCTCAAGCTTTTTTTCCTATGAAATATTTTTAATCGTATTGACAGGTTATAAATATTTATTATATTAATTTTACCTGGACGAATTGAAGAAAAAAGCTTAGGAAGAGAATCATAATTTAGAAAAAACGGATGAGTGAGGTGATGCGTTCTGAGTGGAAATGGAGACTTTCGGGAATCTTTAACATACTGAACGAATTCAGAAGGAAGGTTAATCCTTTTATTATTAATTTTTCTTTGTATAAGAGAATGTGTTGAATCGCATTCCATTTGGGTATGTCCAACTATTAAAAATTTCTGCTCTATTGTTATGTTTGTTTCAATGCATAAGGATAGTAATGCGTTTGACAATGTGGCATTGCGGTTTTGATAAAAGCAGCCATCGGAATATATTATAATATGGTGAATATCTGGTGCCTGAAGTTAACAATTTTTTAAATGTTTTATAATACATGTGGTGAAAGTAGACGCTACAAGATTCCCTTCAGATTCATCCCAGATATAATTGTCAGAATCATGAGAAATAATATTATAAATTGTGAAATTATGCACTTGCAGTTTCATTTTATAATATGAGGCACTTGCGTTTGTTTGGGGAATCAATTTTACTGCTTGCATATCCATGCATAATAATAAACACAATTTAGACTTGGCATTTTCGACATCGTTTGCCTTCTCTTCTCGCATATCATTAATTTCGGATCTATGACTGTTATATTGATCTTCAGTTATATTTTTTGCTTCGTATGATACACAAGTGTCACACATATCATTCCTAGGTTTAAATAAAGACAAATTTTGTTCTTTTATTGTAAGCATAAAGTTTGGATACGATACTGCTGAAAATGCATCATCATTTTTTTGAACGCATTCTTCACAATATAATTTATAAATTTGACTGTATGATTAAAAATCTGTTTGAAAATAAAGCTTTTTGGTGTATTGTCTTCGGTAATGGGATTCAATTTTCGGAATATCGCTTAACCACTTTTTTAAAAAGTTAACACGCTTCTCGTATTTTTTATCATTTATCGATGGTTTTCTTTTTGGCCGATTTCTTTTGTTCTTTTCCGATTGTGCGTTATTTAAAATGTTTCCATCTACCCAACTTCTTATAGTTTTTTCGTTTATTCCAAGAGTTGACATAAACATTTGCAGGCAAACTTGGATACGTGTTGTCTTACCTTTCAAAAAATAACGTTTAGAGATCAATCGCCTTGAACATGTTTTACGATTTCGTGCTTTTTCAAAAAGTTCTACTTGACTTGTTACATACATTTTTTTTTTCTTCCCACGTCATGTTCCAAAATCGATCAAATATTTCTTGGCGTATGTTTTCAGCAAAGTGGGAGCAATGACGCAATGAGCTCTTTTCACAAAATTTAGACTGACATCTTAACCCCATTTTTCGAGAATTCTTTTCACACATAATTCCTTTATTAAGACCTGTATAAGTTTTTCCAGTCATTCGGTTATTGTAATTTAAATGTGTTTTATTAACTTTTTTTTTATTCACTGACTTTTTCAAATTACTTTCACTATCCATTCTAAATTAATGCACTTTAATTTTTTTATTTTACTTTGAAAACTGCTTGCTTTAATTAAGATCTTTCATTGGAAACACAACAAAAAAAAAATAACTGTTTATAACAACAAAAGCAGAAACAACGAAAGAACAACTAAATGTTTATAAGACCACTTTTACAAACTCTCGCTGATATGCGAAAAATAAAATAAAGAGCACTACCAACAACGCGAAAATAACAAAACGAACACGAAAAAAATTAACGGTACAGCTTCAATGTTCTTTTTCCCAAACTGCAGCGAATTGCCCACAAACTCAGAGACTTGCCTTCAAGACTTGATCAATGTAAAGGGGTCTAAGCAGAAACAACAAAAGAACAACTAAATGTAAAATAAACATTAAAAAACATGCTGTCCTTCTCTTGTGTTTGTTATATATTTTTATTTGAAAGGCGTAAGTTACCTATGTGGTTAATGAATTTTTTGCGCTTGCACTTAAGGCTTTTAGTATTTTGTTAATAAAAACGTCATTTTTAGTTGTAGGAGTGTAAAATTAAGCAGGAACATGTATTTTAATAAGGAGCATCAAAATCAATCAAAAAGTCGATTTTGAATTTTTGGTAACTTACGCCTTTTTTGATTTCATATGACGATATATTCAACAATTTTTTTATTTCACTTTCTTAGTATATATGGTTATTAATCTTTTTTTACAGTATTAAACAGTTTTTGAAGATTGCGAAAATTTTTTTTTATTTTTGCTTTCTATTAATTGTACATTTAATAGAGGGCGCTGAAATTTTCTTCTCAAAAAAACACTGCTGCATGGCGGACAGTTAATCTCTGGAACGGTAAGTCTGAAACATAAAATTCAAAAAGAGTTACAAAAAGGAAGTGCTCTTACGTGATAGTTTACCAGAAAAATTAAAAAAGCATAAAAAATAAAAAAATGGCGGACATTTGAAAATTTTTTTCATAAATCGCCTTTTTTTCGACCTTTTTTCAGACTCAAAAATATTATATATTTTTTTGTGGTCAAATTGTGGTAAACTATCACACAGGATATAAAAACAAACAAAATGCTTCAAAGTTTATTAAAATCGGCCCAGTAGATCCGGAGATTAACTGTCCGCCAGTTAAAAAACCTTAACTCGAGAAAAACGCGTGTCAAGTTTTTTTTCCACCTGCGGCGAGCCGAGAGCGCACTTCAATTGAGTCATTATATCTCGGCACTGGCTTCGAATTGCGATTTAATATTTTGGACAGTTATTATTGAAGGCATAAAGAATCTAAAAATTAAAAAAAAAACCAAAATTCATTTTTTGAAAATTCTAAACGGTAATAGTACCTTAAAACGGTTGTGCGTCGAGTTTGAAGCCCACCACGCAAACAAACATTTCAATGAAACCAATACGAAAAAATATACAAAAGATCCCCAAATCTAACGCAAACGAAAAATTGACAATGATTTACGGATATAGATATCTTAGAAAGTACAAAGCTGATAACACTGCAATCCAAGAATTGCGATGAAAGGGACAGGGTTGCAAGCATCCTGCAATATCTTCTACAGTGGCCATGCGGAGAAGCACGAGTTTGGATGCGGATTCGTGGTTGGCAAGAGACTACGACATCATGTCATAAGACTCACACCTGTGATCGAACGATTTCCCATAATCCGTTTTAAGGATTTAATTCTTTAATATAAGCCTGATATGTGCGCAGGCTTCGACAGAAGATAAGGACGATGAGACCAAAAAAAGCTTCTACGAGCGCCTTGAAGATGCCTATGAGCGCAGCCCCCGCCACGACTTCAGTCGTACTTGGTGACTTCAACGCCAAGGTGGGAAAGGAAATTATCTTTGGTCCAATTGTCGGAAAGTTCAGCCTCCATGGCAATAACTCCGTTAACGAAAAAAGGCTGATTGACTTTGCCGCAGTGCGAAACATGGTCGTTAGTAGCACTAGATTCAATATTCATAAGGCCACTTCATAAGGCTGTCTCCTGATCAACAGACGCGCAACCAAATTGGTCACGTTTTGATTGGCACCCTTCCAGTGTTTTAGATGTACGCAAGATCCGTGGTGCCAATATAGACTCGGATCATTATTTTGTCGCAGCTAAGATCCGTACAAGTCTGTACGCAACCAAGAATGTGAGCAATTCTGTTCTGTTCAGCACAGAAAAAGCTAGACGTCGAAAAGCTCCAATCAAGACGAGTTGTATCGAGTGCTGCTAAGGAGCGATAACTCTGCAGGAGGTGACAAGAATGAGGTCCGAAAATTTTTCGAAAAAAGAAGACGCTTGGCCGATGGTTTCAAGACCGGGGCCTCTTGCTGCAAGGATGAAAACAGGAATCTTGTGACAGATATCTAGAGTACACTGATGTGGAGGGAACACTTGTCTAGGTTTCTGAATGGCAACGACGCACATAGGCGTATTTGCCTTCCAAAACCGGTCATAAATCGGTTTCTCAAAATGTAAAAGTGAGAAGTGAAATTTTTCTAGCTTTTGTCTAATACCCATGGAATAATTTACCGTTTGGTTTTTAATTTTTATGCACACACTTCTTCACAGCATCAGTTGAAAGTCATCAATCGTAAACTTGCATCATCAGTCAGTTGATTTGCGTGAAAAATACCACTGCTAAGTAAATAGATTTTTGTTGTCATTAATACTGTGAAGAAAGTTTCTTCCTATGGAGGATTTAGCTGCGGGTGTGTACTTTAAAATAAAGTCTTTTTATGTTTATTGAACCTTTAATTAAATAGATATTGGATTTATTGTGAATGTATGCAAATGGCCAGTTTATTTTTGTTTTTTTTTTTTTTTTTTGTATGATGGACCTTTTGGTATTTTATAGGGTGTTATTGGGTAACATTATTTACAACAGCTAAAGAAGGAAGTTGTCAAAAAGCAAAAACCAAAAGAAAATCCTGCCCATTACCATAATAATACCGTAATTTTTCTGTACGGCCGCCACCTCTCTGCTGACAATGGCAAACCTCAGAGAGTAATCAAAATGCCATGCAAAGCTTCTTGAGAATAAGAACATTTCGTTCATCACCGTTCGGAGTCGGCGTAAAGCCTGTAGGTCCATTTCTCGGTCAATTGTGTACAAACTTAATAACACGCACAATACAATTGATCCTAAGAAGCCAGGGGCGCCGGAAGCGGGGGGACAGGGGGGCATTCGCCCCCTCGGTAAAAAACTCCCACAATAATTTTTTAATACAAATGTTTTTATCCAACAGATTAAATTTTTTTAATTTTAAGTTTAATTTGCGGAGTCGGTAGTCGAGTTGGTAGCGTGCTCGACTGCTACCCCAGAGGTTCCGGGTTCGATTCCCGGCCAGGTCATGGTCCTTCGCTTAAAACCTTTCACTTAAAACCATTTGCAATTTTCTATCCTCATTCCTAATCAACTGAAACTAAAAATTCATCAATATTTACGACTTGAAGTTAAAGTTGATGGTAGAGTAGTTTGTGGATGAGATTGCCTTTATAACTTGAATTGACTGGGCGTAAGGCATAACACTTGCCTCTGATTCAAATTCACATGTTTCTTTGGCTTTCCACCACGCTTAGAACATTCTACACGTGTTTCACTTGATTGCCTTTTCCTTCCCACTAATCTATCACCCCATTTCGAAGACTTGACCAAGGCAGACTTGACTGAATAGGTATCAGTGTTGCCAGATAGGTTGAGCTTCTTTCCCCTAAATCTGAAAAAATTTTCTGAATTTTCGCCTAAAAATTAAAAAAAAAAAATCCTAAAATTTTTTTGAGTTAGTACAATTTATTGAATACTTTGTTTAATTGATGTAAAAAATACAATATCAAAATAAATTTTTGACTAAAAAACAATCACATTAGTTTTTTTGTACATAGTAATTCAATGAGGAACTTAAAAACACAAACTCAAGTAATAAAGAAATTACATATTTTGAATTACATTAAGATCGCTTCAATATCAGAGCTATAATCGCCATAACAGACAGACAGACAGACAATCGGACAGACGGAAACATGGCAAAAGGCGGGAGAAAACAAAAATATATTTTACTAATTTTAAGTACCTTTGTTAATTAACACAAACACATCTTTCACAAACATCTTTTAGTTAAACAGAATTTGTCTTGAAAATTAGTGCGTTTTGAGGAAAACTTGTTTTTTAAGCGTTTTTTTAAATTAAGTGTTTTATCTTATGCGCAACTTTGCGCAGCCAATTTTTTAAGGAACATAAGGCAGATATACTATATTTTATGAAAGTATTATTTTTCGATTGTAATTAGGTTGAACTATTTAGATTTTTTCTACTAAATTTAAGTAAAATAAAAACTGCTTAATAAATTTATAGACATACTTCCACGTTTTTTTAATTTTTGTTTTTTAAAATTTTTTTCTGTTTTTTTTTTTTTTGTTGGTTACAAATTCAATGGTATTTAAGTCATTAAAAAATACAAAAAAAAATAAAAACAAATTTAAATATATGCTTTCTCGTCGTCAGAATTTAAAACAGCCTCTCATATCACACATATTCTGGTGCTATTTCGCTCATTCGACAAACAATCAGCTGCGAAGCAGTATTGTTTCGATGGTACGCAATTGTTTTGACTCACTTTGACAAAATAACATTGTAAGAGCTAAAACAAAATGAAAAAGAGAACACAAAAGGGTGCATCAAATGCAAAAAAAAATACAGTTCATAGTTGATGTTGCCACTTCTTTTAGAAACCACTAAAAATTCTCAAAAAACACTAACAGAAAAATAAAATCCCCTAAAGTTTTCCCCTAATAATTTTCCCCTAAATCTAGGGGAAAATCCCCTAAACTGGGAACACTGATAGGTATTCCACCTGAAATCCTTGGTTCAAAGCTAAAAAAAAAAAACAAAACATCGAATTTTTGTAATCAGCTGTGAATCTGTGAAGCTCTAAACTCACAATTTAAAAAAAATCTCATTCGATATAAGAATTGTTAAACGAAGTTTTTAAATTTATTGCTTTGATAATGACGGTACCAGCATCTGCAGCGGGTTCTGAACGTTCTTTTAGTGCCCTTCGCCGCCTTAAAACATATATTCGATCAACTATGACGCAGGAGCGCCTCACGCATGCAGCACTTCTTCATATCCCCAAGGAAAAAACGGAAGAATTTATTTCTCGAAAGGATAGGAAGAAATATTTCGGAAATATTTAAGTTTATTGCTTTCACCGATTTTGTTCTCGTTTTGAAAAAATTTGTTTTTACTTGTTTCTAACCCGTGGAGTCCATACTAGTACAAATTCGCACCAGAAAAAATAAAGTGGTTGTTTAAAGTTATAAATTTAACTACAAACTAACAATTTTTTCGTTTCATATTGAATTTAAATGTTTTGTTTGTTTTTACATGCTTTTATCGAACTTATTTTTACATCAATCTTTTCGTAATATTTTATTGATGTGTTTTTTTCGTCTTAATGACATTTTTAATGTAATAAAAAATGTTCTGCACCCCCAGTTGTACTGCCCACCCAGTTGAAATGAGCTTCCGGCGCCTATGTAAGAAGCTAGGTCAAAGTCCTTTCAAGGGCTGAATGGCCAGTTATTTATTTTTATTTTTAAGCTTTATAACAATTTTAGAGTTGATTCAGAAAATGTATCTCTTAATTGGGACAATAACATTTTTTTGAGCGGTTTTTCGAGCTCATCGTTAGATAATTGCTTTCCAAAGGTAACGCTGGGACGGTTTTTAAAAATTTTAATTTTTAATTTTTGGGAAACACTTTGAAGTGAAAAACCTGATTTTTGCGAAAAAAATCGGTTAATTTATTATTTTAAAAAAAATATTAACAAATTTTAAAAAATTCTCCAGCGTTACCTCGTAAATTATGTAAAGAAATTGTGTTCAAAATTTCAAAAAGATCGGTGCAGTAGTTTTGATGTTATGAGGGGAACCGCTTTAACACTGAGTCATGTATGAGGAGCAGTTGCTTAAACGGCTGTAATTTCGTGAGTTTTGCTCCGATTCATCTCAAATTTTCACAGAATATTCTTAAAAGCTTCTCTATTCAGAGAAAAAAATAATGCAAAAAAAAAGTTTAAAAACGTTAACTCCTTTAATTTATGCCTTCATTTGACAGAAATAAGCTTAATAACTCTTCTAGAGTTGATTCAGTCAAGTATCACTTCATTGGGACAAAAAAATATTTTTGAGAAGTTTTTTGAGGTAAATACCCCTATGTGCGACGGTAACAATCCCGCCAATGACATCTCGGAAACCCCAATTGCGGACGACAGCGTTGAAGTTCCGCTGCCCGACCATAGTGTAATCTTGAAAGCTATAGCTCGCCTTAAAATCAACAAAGCCGCAGGAGCCGATGGCTTACCTGCTGAGCTTTTCAAGAATGGAGGTGAAGATCTTTTTTAAATGCATTCATGAGCTCCTATGCAGAATATGGTCCGGAAAATGCATTTCAAATCGTTGAAACCTCATTGTGCTCTGCCCAATCCACAAAAAATGCGATTCCACCATTTGCGCCAACTACCATGGGATAAGCCTTCATCATATCGCATTTAAGGTCCTGTCGAGCGTATTATGTGAATGACTGAAGCCCATCGCAAACCAGCTGATTGGACCTTATCAGTGTGGCTTCAGACCTGGAAAATCCATATTTACGCGACGACAAATCTTGGAGAAGACCCTAGAGAAATAAATCGATACACACCATATTTTTGTCGATTACAAAGCCGCCTTCGACAGTCCAATAAGGAATCATTTATACTCCACCATGTCTGAATTTGGCATTCCTGCAAAGCTTATCCGTCTTTGCAGAATGCCACTGAGCAATACCACTATCTCCTTAAAGGTTGTTAAGGACTTCGTCTATCTGGGATCCAGCATAAACTCTTTCAACGATGTCAGTATTAAAATAAAACGAAGGATAACTGTTACCAACAGGTGTTACTTTGGGCTTATTAGGCAATTGAGAAGCAGAGCCCTCTCTCGACGAACAAAACTCACGGTCTTTAATCATACCCGCCCAGCACAAACCTGGAGTTTTGATGAAAAGACTTAAGGAGCCAGTTATTTATTTTTTATTTTAACTGTTTTTCCTGCCTCTATAAAGCAAACTTGTTTTCTTATCAAACATTTTTTAAATTTGTTTTCTTGTGTGCAGCAGCAGCATTGTTTACAAACAGAATCACCTTTCGATCTTGTTTTATCATTTCTTCGTCAAGATCCGTCATTATTTTGCACATGGTCTTTTGTGTTATCCATGCTTTATTTTGACTAAAGTATTGTATTGGTATTATTTTGTTTTTAAAACAACGCGGCTGCTTGGGTTTTCCAATCGCAAACATTTTCTAATAGTCGCCTGTTGCATTGCATAAAAGGAGTAAGGTGATGCGCTCCTTCGGCGATTTGAAGCCACTGATTTTATTTCCTTTCCTGTTCAGCGTTGACGAAGGCAACGCTTTGTATAGTATACCCGTTTCATCGGCGTTAAAAATATCTTCAGGATTGTAGCTGTCAACCAGATTTGGGATTATTGCTTGGAAGCTGGCAGCGGCATTTTTGTCTGCAAAAGCAGCCTCTCCATGAATTTTCCTCAAATTTATGCCTTGACGTTTTTGCCAACGATGTAACCACCCAAGACTTGGTTCGAAGTCCTCTTGTAGTGAAACTGCGAATTGCTAAGCCTTTTCCATAATCATATTAGTCGAAATAACTGCGCCACTCGATTGCCTTTGGTCAAACCATTTTCCAATGGTTTTGTCCACTTTCAATGACTTCCCACTTTGGTTTCTTTTTTGTGACAAGTTGAACGTGCGGCTTTTTTGCAAAATCTAATTTTTGTTTCTAATGATGCGATTCACTGTGTCCAACGAACACCTATATTTTTGGCTAATTTCTTTTTTGCTGATTGTTTCCACTTCCTTCACGATTCCATTTTTTTGCTTGAGTAACAAGCTTATTCTTTTATTTCCGCTAATTTTAAAACAGAGCAGAAAGAACACTAGAAACTTTGAAGAATAAACAAGAAACACTTCTTAAAGTGGGCGGTTTAATATTTGTCAGCTCAGTAGAGATGTGCAATTTATAATCGGAATTTAAAGCAGTGAAATGACAATCAAGTATGGCTTACAGTAGTGGTGCATATAACTGCTTATTTTTTCATGATTTTGCTTTTAAAAAGCCCTAATTTTAATGCTTATAAGCGAGAAATGCATGTAAGCGAAATGATTAAGGAGGTGGGCGTGGTTTTCACTCAATTTGGTTGAATTCCATACATATAGTACACATTATATATCAAAGTTCATATGCAAAATTTCAAGTCCATACATTAATTTTTGTGGATTTTAGAGAAATTTTACCTTTTTGATAAAGTCACTTTGTATGGGAGGTGGGCGTGGTTTTCATCCGATTTGGTTGAATTTCATACTCAGAGTGTATATTATATATTAAAGCTCATACGCAAAATTTCATATTTCATATATTAATTTTTGTGGAATTCTAAGAGATTTTATCGTTTTGATAAAGTCACTTTGTATGGGAGGTAGGCGTGGTTTTCATCCGATTTGGCTCATTTACAGACAGACGGACAGACGGACAGACAGACGGACATGGCTAAATCAACTCGGGTGGTGATGCTGATCAAGAATATATATACTTTTCTATACCTACCACGCCTCCTTATGGGCGTTACAAACGGAGTGACAAAATTATTATACCCCCATTTACGTTTTTTAACCGTGGAGGTATAAACATGCAAAATTCACAATATATAAAATAAAAACAACAAACTTAATAATAAATAAAAGTAGGTGAACAAGCGTGCGTTGCCCTGTGCTGTAGCTGCAATTTGTTTTGCCTATGTTGTTGTTGTTGAACAGTTATTGTACATTCTTCCGCGCGTTGAATGCTCACATTCAACTATGCAGATTCGGACAGGTGTCGTCTTGGCCTTGGTATTGGCTTTATGATGATGGGTTGTTCCTTTTTAAACGCACCAGTTTTTATTTGCCAGATATACAGCTTGCAATTATAATTGATATAATAAGGGCTGTATAGCTGATTGCGTAATGATGAATGTTGGTAGACACCGACAGTTCTGGAAGCTCTGAACTCTTTCCTGACTTCAAGACATTTTGTAGAGCTGTAAATTGTTCCAGGGTTTTTGTTGTAGAATCGGAAGAAGAGTTGAAGATCTTCCTGTTTTCGCTGGGAAACGCGACTGCTGTTAGATTGCCATGTTTTGCGTAAGATGAGTGAATGGTGCTTTTGATGACAAAATGTCCTTGAATGGTTATGTCTAGGGACCGGAATCTGATGCAAATGCATTTCTGTAGTGGTCACCATGCTAAGGAAATGAGTAGAATATCTTTGCGAGTCAGAAAATTTCCTTTAAAATGGCATTCAATCGTTAGTGCATATTTTTGCATATTTCGTTTTAAGTGCATATTTTACTATAAATGCATGTTTTTTGCATATTTTCTTAAAAATTCACGTTTTCTTTGAATATTTTATAAAATGTTTTTATTTTTTATTTAATTTTCCATATTTTACTATAAATGCATGTTTTTTGCATATTTTCTTAAAAATTCACGTTTTCTTTGAATATTTTATAAAATGTTTTTATTTTTTTATTTAA
The DNA here is from genome assembly GCA_943735915.1 of Pherbina coryleti. Taxonomy (NCBI): domain Eukaryota; kingdom Metazoa; phylum Arthropoda; class Insecta; order Diptera; family Sciomyzidae; genus Pherbina; species Pherbina coryleti. Next base: position 117,840,176 of record OX030948.1, on the reverse strand, counting down.
TTTTCCTCACGTTCAATATTTTTATACACAACATGAACAGTCTCTCCACTGCCACGTGTGCCATCTAGTGGGAAATAGCAAAACATGTTATTGATTTCTTCCAAACCACCTTGTGCCTGTCAAACTTTCTTTTGAATACATGACTTTTCAGAAAAGAAAATTGCATTTTAAAACTTTTTTAACTTTGTAACTGAAATTCGATACCATAACCTGTAAGTAAAACTAATTGTATAAGTTCATCTTTTAAAACAAATTTACATTGATTGTTTTATTGGGAGGTTCTCGAAGACCTCCATAATAGCGACCACTTCCCCATTAAACTTGTTATTACCCTTACCGATAACTCACACACCCCAAAAACCCACACAAAATTTCTCCTGGATCAAGGAGATTGGATCCTCTTTGCAAGGAAATTCGACCTAGAGCTAGGAACTAGAGCGGCCACCAACACAAGCAATAAGGATGCAGCGTCATTCACAAAATCGATACGCACGGCAGCTAATCTTTCTATTCCTCAGGCCACAATTGTTGAAAAACGCTATGTTCCTTGGTGGACCAAAGAACTTGCAGTACTAAGAAGAAGTAAAGTACTTTCGTGGCGCAAGTTTAGATCCAACCCAACAAACTTCAACTTCATAAATTATAACAAATCAAATGCAAAATTTAGGCTACTAACAAAAATAAGCAAATACGAAAGCTTCCAGAAATTTACAAGGGCTATCTGCCGCGACTCCTCAATAGCAAACCAATGGAACAAAATCAACAGAATTTCCAATAGAAACCCTGCTAAATCCATTGTAGCTATGCGCTCACAAAATAACATGATAACTGACCCAACGGAAATCGCCAATCACATTGCGAATGAATGGTCAAAATATTCCTCCGACGAAAATTTTCCCCAAAAATAATTGACATTAAAAGTAGGACTGCAAATCAAATCATAACCAACTATGCACAAAAAATTGAAGAGCCTATCGATATGACTGAGCTACTAGCATGCCTTAGCAAAGCCACTGGTAAAACTCCAGGACTCAACAGAATTTCATATAAAATGATTAAATGCTTAAATCCATTTGGTAGAAAAAGATTATTAGACCTATACAACACAATATTACACACGGGTGTCATACCCCATAATTGGAAAATAGCTGTTGTAGTTCCAATACCAAAACCCAATCAAGATCCTGCTAGCGTGAAAGGGTATCGCCCAATTTCCCTCCTTTCTTGTTTGTCGAAATTATTGGAAAGAACAATAGCAAAAAGAATCTCATGGTTTACCGAAAAAAGAAATCTGATAGCTAATAGTCAGGTCGGATTTAAAACGAACAGGGGTTGTGCTGATGCACTCCTTCACATTCATTGCTATGTTTCTAAAGCTTTGTCAACACGTACTCATGTCTCCATATTATCGATCGACTTCGAGAAAGCTTTCGATCGTATCGGAGCACATGTTGTACTTAAATGCCTTAAATCCTGGGGGATAGGTCCAAAAATTTTGACATTCATAAAGTCATTTCTAGCTAACAGACAGTTTAAAGTTAGAATTAATAACTCTCTCTCAGACACATTCAACCTAAAAAATGGAATTCCACAGGGTTCCCCATTATCAGTTATTTTATTTTCAATTGCATTTAACGAAATTAGCACTATCATTGCAAAAAATAAGTATGTTGACCACTGTATTTATGCGGACGATCTTTATATCTTGTGTAAAGAAAAAAACAGCAAGCAAGCTAACCAAATTTCCAAAACTATTTTGGGAAATATTGACGCTTGGAGTGCAATTTCCGGGGCAAAAATATCTTTCCAGAAAACAAAAAAATTTCATATATGTAAAAAAAGAAGTTGTGATTCGTTTAATGACAAAATACAATTTAATAATGTCGAAATTGAAAATGTTAAAAAACAAAAAATATTAGGAGTTACATTCTCACACAAATATCTTTGGAAAGACCATTGTATTCAATTAAAAAAAGAATTAGCTGCCAGAGTAAACTTAATATCTTACCTTGCGAGTAAGAAATGTAATGTACATATAAACACCCTTACATATTTAGTCAGAGTTTTAGTTTTAAGCAAAATCGACTATGGTTTATTTCTCTACGGTAACTCCCCAAAATCAACATTAAATATACTAAAGCCTTTATACCACCAAGCAATTAGAGCCAGTCTGTTTGCATACAGAACCTCAACTATAAAGAATCTGCTAGTAGAATCAGGCCTACCTTCGATTGAAGAAAGAGTATTGGAAATCAGAACAAAACTTTTGCCAAAATTACTTTTTACAAAGAATTCTGTGATCGACGCTGACGTTTAACAATGCATCTCATCAACAAGTTCACCCCGCATAAAATCTGCAATAAACTTAACTCTCAATATGGCTAAGGATTTCAATATCGAAACATCAATTTCTAATTTAATGGAGCAGAATCCTCCTTGGAAAATTCAAAGAGTCTCCTGCGATTTAAGCCTTACCGCTTATCAAAAATCAAAAACACCCAAAGAAATTGTTCATGCTTTGTTCTCTGAACAGAAAAACACGTTTGAATCGAGAGGTTGGCATTTTCTATTTACCGACGGTTCAAAAAACGAACATATATGCACATATTACGCTGTGACCAGTGAAGAAGGAAAATTCATCGCTCTCAAAATACTTCCGGCCTACACCTCAGTATTCACCGCAGAAGCGCTGGCAATACTTCACGCATTGTTAACGGCGCTTGAGTCTAACACTAAAACAGTAATTTTTACAGACAGCCTTTCCGTAATCGAAGCTACCTTAAATCCAAACCAAACTAAATGGCAAACTATCAACAAAATCCGAGACATTCTTATCGGCAATGAAAGTCTACTTAAGGTCTGCTGGATCCCTGGGCATGTCGGAATTCAGGGAAACGAACACGCCGACGAAGCCGCAAAGTATGCCTGCACAGCTCCAATCATCCAAGATCCAACAAAGGAAAAAATAGACATACGACAACATATCGAGCCATAACCACAAAAAAGATGTAAACAGCACTTTTACTGAATTTCGTTTTTTTATCGAAATCGATAATTTATTGCATTACGCATCTCTACTAAAAATATGAGAGCTGTGGGAAGTACAGTTACAAAGTTATATAGAAAAACAAATTTGATGTAAGTGCACGCATATATTTTTTGAACAGCGGAGTGTTGGTTACATCAAAATTGATTTTAATTGTTATGGCGTTTTCACAAGAGGAGGTAGGTTTTTTTTTAAAGGAAATTAATTGAATGTTATATTATTGTTTGTGTTAAATCATTTTTATTATGTTAAATAAGTTAAATAAGCTATTATGGAGAGGATTTCATTTCAGTTTTCAACTAAAAGTGCGCTAGTCCCATATAGCGACAGTGAGCCTGAAGAAGAAATATGTGTAGGAAAGAGAGGTTACAAAAAAACATTACCTGAACGTCTTCGAAAAACAAAACCAAATGGTAAGCCTGTTCAACCAAATCCTTGTTTAAATAAAAAGTGTGGAAATTCATGTGCCGAAAAATTAAGCGAAAATGAACGTATTGCAATAAATGAGCACTTTTGGGGAATGGATAATAAGGTCCGCCAAAAAGATTGGCTAATTTCTTGTATGAAGCGCAAATGTATAAAAAGAAAACTGACGGAAAGTAACAGAAGATTATGTAGTTACGATTATGCTATCCCTTATAATGGTGCTAACTATAAGGTGTGCCAGCAGTTTTTATTAAGAACTCTTAATATTTCACAGAATGTGCTAATATTTGCAAGAAAAAATGCAAGTTCTCTAAAAACTATGAGTGCAAGCAAAAAACAAAAATATAAACCCCATAATAAGTCCCATGAAGATAAGGTAGCTCTCGTTAAATCGTTCATTGAATTATTACCCGCTGTTCCGTCTCACTATTGCCGTAATAAAAGTAACAAGATGTATTTGCCGCAAGAATTACATAACGTCCCAACAGTATATAAAGCTTATGTTCAGCATTTGAAAGACATCAATAAGGAATCAGCTAAATTATCTTTAAGAGTTTTTAGAACTATTTTTAAGAAAGATTTTCATATAGGGTTTCACATGCCCAAAAAAGACAAATGTGTTTTATGTGAAAGGTACAATAGTTCAGACAGCATAAACAGAACCAATTTGGAACAGACTGAAGAATACCAAAACCACACGCAAGAGAAGGAGAAATCTAAAGAAACATTTTTAAAGGATCAGAAGCAAAGCTCTGAGAACTCATCATTCTTGTGTGCTAGCTTCGATCTAGAAAAGGTTTTAAACACACCCTACGGAAAAAGTGTAACTTTATTTTATTCGAGAAAATATGCTTTCTACAACGAAAGTGTATATGAAAATGACATTAGAAATGGTTACTGTTTCTTATGGGGGGAGGCTGATGGAAAAAGAGGATGTAATGAAGTTTGCACCATCATTTTAAAATATTTAAATATCATCGATCAAAGAGGGACTCACACTGCTATTAGTCTTTATTGTGACAGTTGCGCTGGTCAAAATCGAAACAGAGCAATGTTAGCTATGTTAGTATTTTTTCTTCAACGTTCTGCTAAAATTCAAAGAATCAAAATAACGTTTTTACTACCTGGACATACCATGATGCCTGTAGATTCAATTCACAGTACGATCGAATCTTTTATTCGTAAAAGAAGTGTGTGGGCACCAAGTGAATGGTATACAATGATTTCTAATGCCAGAACCAATCCAAAAGGTTATCATTGTATTTCCATGCATTATTCCGATTTCAAAGACTGGAAAACTTTCGCGCAAGCAATGTTCCCCGCTTCACTAAGAATAACATTTAGTACTTTACGTTCAGCTTTCTTTGAAAAAGATAACCATATTATTACACTTAATCATTCATTTTTCGAGAACATCCAGAAAAAGGAATTGGACCTCAACTCGATTGCGCGGTCCAGGCGAAATCGTAACATAGTTAATAATGAACCTCTTAATTTATATCAAGCTTCATTACCAATTTCATCAGCAAAATACAAAGATTTGAAGGCGCTTTGTGACAAGCACACTGTTCCAGAAAAATTTCATGAAGAATACATAAACTTAAAGTACAATGGACAAGTCAAAGATTTATTACCTGAAACAGATGAAGAAGAAACTATTTAAAAAAGTTATTTTCAATATAAACAATTTTTCAAAAAGAAGTCAATTTAATTTTTCTTAAAAATTTTTGATTTAATTTAATATCATTTTATGTTATTTTCCATATTTTTATATAACACTAGTTACTTAAAAACGTCTTATGAAATAAATCATAATTTCTTTAATTACATATGTAGTTATTGTTACTAAATCTGGCCAGAAGAATAATACACGAGTCTCACTAAAAATGATTTCAGCTGCAGTTACTTTATATACAAATTTTGATGTAACCGAGAAAAAAATACATTCCAGCTTCATATCATGACAGCTAAATTGATGTAAGTAGCAAAAACAACAGTTATATCGTACAAAAGCACAAAAATACAGTTGTATTGGATGTATAGATCAAAATAAGAATTACGTAAAAAAATTCGCGTTACTGAAAGTGTTGAGCAGAAAGATAATTAAAAAAAACCTTCTCCTGTAAAGTTTAAGTTTTGTTGGTTACATCTTTTTTGCGGTTATGGCTCGATATTATCCTAACTTTTAACACAAAAATAAAACAAAACTGGATGCAATATAATCACCACCACTACACAGACATTAATACACACCACTCGACACCAATCTACCCTACAGGAATAAATAAACTGAAAATAAAAATTTTCTCACGCATTCGCCTTGGTCACACTCACGATACACACCAGCATCTGCTTATAAATGAACCCGTACCCACGTGCACTCACTGCGGAGAGGAGCTTTCAGTCAAGCATATACTCCACGACTACATCGTTCTGAGATCTCTACGCAACAGGATCTTCAATAACAATAACATTTCAGATATTCTCCGATACCCAACGCCAGAAAACATTGACGCAGTATACTCTTTCATTACACATCTAAATATAATAATTTAAATATTTTACAAATCTGAACTTCGTATAAACATATTAATCTTTCCTTTAATTTTATCCTTTTGAGCTGATAGCCATTGCAGCTAATGCTCCTTTCTTTATATTAGCTTTGTAATTTATTATAAGGTTAATAAATAATAATAATAATAATAATAATAATAATAATAATAATAATAATACATTGATTGTTTTAGGCAACAATGCCAAAATCTAAAGCTACTACCGGAGGTTTTCAAAAGTGATAGAAAAATTCTCTTTTGCAAAGTTTGCGAAAAGGCTGTGTTCGCAAAAAAATTTCAAGTTGACCAACACTTACAAAATCTCTACACTTCACTGTCAAGACGCAAAATCAATTTTGCTTAGACCTTTGTGGAGCTTTTATTTCTGCTGACATTCCACTTCACAATTTGGGAAACATCAACCTAAGAAATTTCTTCAAAAAATACACCAACGAAATTATTCCCAGTGACTCATCGCTTCGTAAGCGTTATGTTGACAAACTATATGATTCTCAATTGTGTGATATCAAAATGTTTTTAAAAAATCATTTTTTGCAGGTATCTATCGATGAAACAATCGACATTCAAGGCCGATATGTGGCTATTGTTGTCGTGGGCGTTTTACGTTCAAATGAAGAAATCAGCAAAACCAAATTTTTATTAAACGTTGTTGAATTAGATAAAACCAATCATGCCACAATTGCTCGGACTTTTAACGATTCAATAAACTTGTTAGGTGAAGAATTCGACAAAAATAAGGTTCTACTGTTCTTAACTGAGCAGTTTGCAGATATTTTTTCCAAAATTAATTCATGTTGCGTGCTTGGCCCACGCAATGCATCGCGTTGCCGAAGAAATCAGAAGTTATTTTAAAGACATTGATTTGTTAATTGCAAATGGTAAAAAAGTGTTTTTAAAAGCTGTTTTTAAAAGCTGAAACTTTTTATCATTAATATCCTCAACTGCCACTTCCACCAGAACCCGTTGTCACAAGGTGGGGCACTTGGATTAATGCAGTCGCATACTACTCTCAACATTTTGAAAAGATAGTTGATGTTATGGAAGAGTTCGATGATTCTGATGCTTCTTCAATCAAACAAACTAAAGCTTTAAACTTACCATGTATTAAACAAAATTTAGTGTTTTCAAATTCAAATTATGGTTTTCTAAGTGAAACCATAACAAGCTTAAAAGGATTTAATTCATTAAGTAAAGAAATTCATTTTGTAAATTATGCCATAAAAAAATACATTATGTGAAAATTAAAAAAAAAATGGGTAATGTTCTGCAAAAAAATTATACTTTTAAAAAAATAAAAGAAATCGCGAATATGTTTGATTTAACTGAAGGACAAAAATTCTTAGAAATATATACTGTAAATGAACTTAATTCTTTTAAATATGCTCCAATTACATCCGTTGATGTAATTTCTATTTACAAAAACTTTTTAAGACCAAACCGGCTTAATTTTACTTTTGAAAATTTGAAAGAATATTTTGTTGTCTATGCTTACAAGGCAATTTCTGTAGAAAAGTAAATTACAAAATAGAATAGATAAAAAATCTACTCTTTCACTTTTAAGCGAAAACGAGATAAGTATGAGCGATTATTCTCAAGAGCGATTACCATAATTCAGCTTTGAAAAAAAATTGGTTAAAACATGTTTTGTCTTCTTAATTTGGATCGATAAACAAATTTTCAGATATGATTGGCTAATGTGGAATAGAGGAGTTTTGATTCCATATCGCACAATACATATTTTATAATTTTGTTAAACTGTCTTCTTTTTTAAATTTATGAATTATTTTTTGTTAAATAAATAACTGTTATTTTTTGTTGCTGGCTTAACTCAAAAAAAACATACCAAGAGACATTACGCAGTTCAATTTGAACTAGAATGAGTGTAGATTCATATTTCGATTTTATAGTTCATGTGTTGATTTTGTTTTCCGTGTTAAATTTAAACTTGGGCTTGAAACGAGGAATGAAAACAAACAAAGCTAATATTTACAAATATTTTTTTTGAGCTTTATGTGTTTTTTTCGCAAGAACATGCATATTTATGTAATTGTTTGCCATAAATATTGAAAAAAATATTTGTTTTTTAATGCATATTTTAAGTGCATATTTTCTTAATTTTAGGTGCATATATATGCGCATTAGGCCGGGTCGATTTGTGGAAAGGCAAAAAAATCGCCCATTGCTCTGTGAAAATCGTATTCTAGGGATCAAAATAAGAAACTTTGCCGAAGGAACCATACCTCTAAAACGAATTCTGATGTCCCCCAATTTGGGTCGAACTTTTGGGTAGGGGCAAATTTTGAAAAATCCCACTTTGACCCATTTAGAGTGCTCCAATCGAGTCTAAATGCATGACCGACCCAACTAACTTTGGAGGCCCGACCCACCCATGCCAGTGGCACACCCCCTGGAACCCCCCTGTGGGGTTCCCCATACAAACATTTAAAAAAATCACCATTTTTGGCCTTTGCATGAAAAAATCAGCGAAATGGCTATGTTTTTTATTTATTTATTTATAATAATATTTATTATTTATTTATAATAATATTTATTATTTATTTATAATAATATCTATTTTTTCTTTTTTGAAATTTATTTAGTCAGAACATATGTAAATGAAAAAATTAATTTAAGTTAGTTATAGAAAAGAAACTAAAAAAATTATTGCTTGAAGTCTTTTTTACTTTCAAGTCTGGGCAATTTCGCACGGCTCTCTAATGTCCTCGCCATAACAGCCTCTACATTTTCCGGTATAACCAGTTTGGAAACGCTAGCTAGCAATTGAACATGTCGTTCCGTTCCTTATATGTGTGATGGAATTTTTGGATCATTAAACGGTGGATCATCTTTATTTAAATATTCTTTCAATGTATCGTACGGAATGCTTCGCGTGAATGGTGGTTCAAATACGTTATTTATGTCATTCATATTGATCATTTCCGTGTAACTTGTGCAATTAAACTTTATATCTGGTTTTTTATAAGCTCTAAGTTGCGTTAGGTCGTCAACATCTGTTCGATAGCGTAGAATTATGTTGATAGCACAGTCGCGCTTTTCTTTGCTATCATCAAACAACATTGATAACAAGATATTTTCCGAATGCGCATAATATGAATTATCTGTAATAACTTGATTGACAATTTTGCGTAAACGAGGTTCTAGAAATCGTGACCAACTAATGAAGTTGAAAAATAATGCACTGCCGTACACGATTCATTGGCACATAACATTTAATTATAAATTCAACCAGAATTCTTAAATTTGAATCTGGATTTTCCGTTGTCACATATAATCGTAATAATCTAGCAGCCTTGGTGAGCCACCGAGAATGTACAATTTTCCCTGGTTTGCCGCTAGAAATTGCATGGGCCATGTCGTATAAGTACTTCGAATGGGTGGAAAATTAAATTTTTTTCTGGAGCGGGGGCATATTTTGCAACTCAATTTTCTGGAAGCCGTCCACCACCTGAAAATATATAATAATAAAATAATTAAAAATGGTTGACAATTATAATAAATGAGTGATAGCAATAACTTACCGGAAGAGTTTCACAAGTTTCGATTTGACGGCTCAGTTTTCCGGTTGCCGATCTTGGTCCAGTGCTGGTTGATTTATCCAAAGCTTCAAACAAATGCCGAAACGGAAGTTCGTTGAAGTGTAGAAGGCAAACGAACCAATGCAATGGTCTTTTTAACAGCAATTCGAATCGTCATATAATTCCACCGTGTGGGCCAGTGTTTGTTGGCTCACCGTCAGTGCATATTCCAATTAATGCATCCAGTGATATATTCTTATCGTTGAAAAAATCATTTAATTTGGTTGTTTTGTATTCAGCGGTTTCATGTTCCAGTCTTACGTAACCAATCAATTCAGAATTGGGTTCTCTCAAAATAACAAGATGAGGTTCTTTTACCATCCTAGTATGATACTTCTCATCAACTTTAGCTGTCGTTAAAGTATCGTCTTTCTGCCATCGAATGAAAACGCTAACAAATTGGTATGATCTAACCGTTTGCGAACCACTTCTTGTCTGCATTTCTCTTTTTCTCTGCGAACTTTCGATTTATCCATGATGAGAGGTTTGCCATGCTTATCTTCGATTTTAAAATCTTGGAAAAGAGCGGTTCCCAATGCCGATGCTACTCTATCAGGCACACCAAATCTGTCACATACCAAGGCAAAGTTAAAACAATCGTATCTCTCTGCGTATTGTGAACTTCTTCTATTCATATCTTCTTGAACCGGTGGCGGTGCGTATGTTGAATCATCGGGATCTTGGTATGTTGGCATTGATGACATAGACGTTGCTCCTTGCTGTTCAGTTTCCATCACAACTGCATCCATTGTTAGTCTTCTCTGATTATGTTGATCGTGCATGAACTCTTTGAGGCGTTCGGGAACCCAGCTGCATGCATATAGAGCTGCCTTCAAATCGCATTTACATGTTCCAATGTAAAAAATTGTTTCCAGAGATTTTACATACTCTGTAAATTGTTGGGTTTTGTTTCTTCTCTTGATTTGCTCTTGATACTTGTCAAGCAATTTATTCAATTTATTAAATACACTTTTTTTCAGCATTATTTCCATACCAAGTTTTTCCCAAATTCCATTCAACTTATCTTGTACTTGAATAGTGAATGATTTATGGGAAAACTTTTTTTGTTCTGTTTTAGCACGTTCGCTTAAGTAAAAATAATATCTCAAGATATCCAGATGGGTTGGTAAATTAAGATCAGTCAAATCAGTAGACACACCAAAAACAGTAACATTCTGCTTGGGTATATGACTCATTGGGTTTTCGATAGTTGTTGATGTTGTTGTTGCTTCATCTTGCGGTGTAGAGGATGGTGGATTCATGTAAACTTTTTGATTTGGAATGGTCAACTTCTCTTATTATTTTTTTTTTAATATTTTTTATCTGAAATTAGCACTTCACACTTTGAGTTCTTCACAACGACTTAATGCATTCACAAAAACTGTTGCGTTATATATGGTCTACGAGACGAGGTAATAAGAATGAAATGGTTATTTCAATTCTACATGCTGTGTCTTGTGGTGGCTTAAAAACGCACACAAGCAATTTTAGGATCTGCAATTGTGTCACAGTGAAACCTTAATTTTTTAAAAGGGTTGCGGTGCATTCCAGTGATACCTTAATTGTTAAAATGGTTGCATAAAACGCGCATTTCTTAAGAAGGTGCCATAAAATACCCACAAAAAGGGTTGTAAAAACAACCTTCATTTCTTAAGTAGTTGCTATAAAAAAAACTACACAAGTAAGTTTACGACATGCAGCTGTGTCTTGTGGTGCCTTAAAAAACGCACACAAGCAATTTTCCAATTTGCAATTGTGTCACAGTGATACCTTCATTTTTTAAAAGGGTTGAATAAATTTCTAAAGAGAAAAAACTCCAAAAAGAAAAAAACATAGGCATTTCGCTGATTTTTTCATGTAAAGTGCCAAAACTGGCGATTTTTTGAAATGTTTGTATAGGGAACCCCACAGGGGGGTTCCAGGGGGTGTGCCACTGGCATGGGTGGGTCGGGCCTCCAAAGTAAGTGGGGGTCGGTCATACATTTGGACTCGATTGGAGCACTCTAAATGGGTCAAAGTGGGATTTTTCAAAATTTGCCCCTACCCAAAAGTTCGACCCAAATTGGGGGACATCAGAATTCGTTTTGGAGGTATGGTTCCTTCGGTGAAGTTTCTTATTTTGATCCCTAGAATACGATTTTCACAGAGCATTGAGCGATTTTTAAATCGACCCGCCCTAATGCGCATATATTGGATGTTTTTAGTGCATGAGATTCCGGTCCCTAGTTATGACGTTATGTTTTATTATGCACTCTGGATCTAGTGATAGTAGTCCAGATCCCTCTATTTTTATTTGAAAAGCATTGGTTCCGCATACAGCGCTCATTTGATTGGTTTCCTTAGTCCCGTAGATCCACTGATTTTTGTGGTTCAGTTGAGTCCATACGAAATCATCATGGAAATTGGTGAGTTTATAATCTGCCGATGTTCTATTTTTTTAACAAATTGAATTCGCAGCAGAAGGCATTTGATCCCTTGTTAAACATTGATAGTTTATTTGAACAAAGATAAGTTGATGCAGTAATTACAAGGCATGCTTCGATTTCAGTGAAACTCATCGGGAAGTAATGTTCCCTGTGAAGATTTGTGGCCATAAGTTCGGTATCTGCCTTAATTGCTATCATAGTATTGTTGATTGTGGTAGGAATTGGTATAACTCAAAAAATGTTGAAACGTTCCTGATCTATAAGTGGGAATTTTATCACAAATATAACATGATTATTTGCTATTCCTCCTTCTGATGTCATTAATTTGTAAAAATGCAAGAGGTCATCTTTTCTGATTGGCAACTGTTTTGATGGTGGCAAGTTGTTTTTTATGTTGATTATCTCATCTATTTTGATTCTATTTTGATATATTATTTAAACATACTCTTGTCTAAACAGCTAACATGAGTGCATTCATTGCACCCTGGTGATTTACATGGTAAACGCTTGTTGTGCCATTGTGGCCAGAGATCAAAATGGTCCAACCGAACTTCTGTTTGAGATAGTAGGAAACTTCTCGAATGTTTCGTCATTTTTTGCAAGGTTTTTTGATAATTCGGAAGGTCTACCACTTTTTGTGGGTATTTTTCTTCTTTGTAAAGACTTGCTGCCACTTACAAACGAAAATTGACAAATATTATATATACAACATATATTATACAATACAATATATACAATAGCAATGCATTTACTAATATTATCGTATAGCGTATTTTTAGTTTGTAGCTTCCAATAAATGAGTGGAACAAATTTACTTTCCCCATAAATGTATTAGGGGTATTCTCTATGCCTAGGATATGCCGTTGCACGGTGCAAATGTATAATATCTGCAATTGAGAAACAACAATGGCGGATTGTACATTTCCTATTCTTGCACCGTGCAACGGCATATCCTAGGCATAGAGAATACCCCTATTGTATTGTGAAACAATATTCGGGCACATGGATATTTTTGTACACAACTTCTTATCAAATCATTCAGCTATGGTCTCAGGACTTTTACCGCAATGGTTTGACATCAAATTAATAACTTTATTATCTCTCCGTGAAATCAAATGTATGTTAACATAATAATGGCAAGCTACATATTCCACAGACTCTCCTCGAGATGTCTTCATTAATATGGGAACACTCGGTAGTTTTGAGTTCGGAATTCTGTTCCGTCGGATTGTACCCAATAAATGCCCCTTTTGGCTAGTTCAATCATTAGTGGTAGTGTTGATGTAATGATTATCATAAAAAACTTTGTAATTCATATAGGAAAGTACTTCGCGTAAAAGTCTTTTATAGCAATATTTACACAAGCCCAAGATCATTTTCTTCGTGGTGACGAAGACACGGGCTGTTTTCTTAGCCCAAGTCATTTCCAAATTATACCTAGTTATATCCAAAAATACCAGCCAAAACGAAAAATTTTAAATTCTATTTGTAATATAATTATATTTGCAATATAACCTCATATCTGCAATGTAACTTCAAAATATCTCAAATGCATGATATTGCATATTTGCAATTAAGCCATTTATTTTATTAAATTAAAGTTATAATGCACAAAAAACTTAGTAAGCTTATAGAAAATTAACTTATATTCTGGAAAATAACTTACATTTGAACGTTTTTTTTGATATTTCTTGTATAATTATTAAAAAAAATCACTTATTTTTTTTTACGTATTCAGACAGGAATACTTAGAATAATTCTACGTATTTATACGTAAGACAGACCTCTTTCGAATTAATATTTTGGACAAATTAAATCACCAATTTGACAAAAGAAACTGGACAACTAATAAAAAAATTATTGAATTTATTTTTAAATAAAATCCCGTTAGGAATATTTACAGGGTATGTATACTTTATCTCTTAGAAGTCAACATTGCATATGTGCAATCCCATGAAACGAAGGGTTTCAAAAATTATTTGAGAGGTAACAAATGAGAAAAAAAAAATAAAATTATAAATTTAATGGAATAATAAAGATTTTTTTAAATTATCTTGGACTTGAGAAAAACAGTATTAAGGTATTCTTGAACAACGTTGCACTTTATTTTATCTGAATATGATGTGGGAACGAGTTCCAAAGACGTATTGAATGTAAGAAAAATTGACGCCCAGATGTCCGACATGTGAATCTCGGTTGGACAAGGTTATTGCCTCAGAGGTTAAGAAGCATGCCATAAGTTTTTCCAAGAATTTCGTTGATGTGATTTGACCAAGACAGGCAGGTGCGTACCAGGCCATTTTAATTGGGGAGGGCGTTGTAAGGTATTTCGGCCGACTCGATACCTTAAATCCCGACTTTTTTTAAATACAATATAGCTGAATTAACTAAAGTTACTCATGCGTTATATCTATATAAATAAATCTTAAGGGGTATTTTTAATTTGAACGGCTAAGAACAAAACTTTATCTGCCCTTTTAAGCTTTTCCCAATTTGGACCTCATTTTTCGAACCCAAAACGATGGCAACGATTTCTCAGCTTTTTCAGCAGATAACTGAAAATTTTTGTAGTTCATCGAAACGATAATAATTGAAACTATAAGATTACTTATAATCAGCCAATTAAACCTCATACCTGTTTTTGGTACCATTTTGAAAACAAAAATTAACCTATTTTTAACATTTCAAACGCTCTAAAAATTCGAGTTTTAAGTTTTAATAGATGATTGTAGGTAATCTTAAAGATTTTACAATAACAAATGTAATGCAAACCAGTTTCAGCTCAAACGGACTTTTTCGTTAATCTTTGGTCCCGTTTTAAGAAATTCTGAAATTTTTTAAACCGTATTCTACCCACATATCGTCGTCCGGGGATTCATGTGCTCTATGCTAATTTTTTTTTCAACTAACTATTTATTTATTTTTCTTTTTTGTATTATGTTTCGTTTGGCTCTAATCTTTCTTTTAAATAAACAATTCAAAACACTTTTTTATTTTAAAATAGTGTATTTGATTTTTTCCCCTTTTCTCGATATTTCGAACAGCATCGCTGTTCATCTTCAGGAGAATTTTTTGTTGTACCACAAATTGTTGCTGAACAAATTGTTGCACCAGTCACCAAAGCTTTTGCTGTTGTTGTCCCTTCGTCTGTTTAACATGTCTTATTTTTAATATTTTGAATGTGAAAAGCGAAAAAAAAGAAAAGACTCTGTTGAAAATAAAGGTTATGGAAAGAGTGGCAAAGTATTTGATGAAGCTATGTAGCTTTCAATAGCTAGTGGCGTCCGTGGCGTAGTTGGTTAAAGTGCGTGGCCGCTATGTCAAAGAACTTTGGAAACCCAGGTTCGAACCCCAGCAGCGACAAAATTTGAATTAAAATAATTTTTCTGTACGGCCGCCACCTCTCTGCAGACAATGGCAAACCTCAGAGAGTAATCAAAATGCCATGTAAAGCTTCTTGAGAACGAGAACTTTCCGTTCATCGCCGTTCGGAGTCGGCGTTAAGCATGTAGGTCCGGTTCTCGGTCAATTGTGTACAAACTTAATAACACGCACAACACAATTGATCATAAGAAGCTAGGTCAAAGTCCTTTCAAGGGCTGAAATGGCCAGTTATTTATTTATTTTTTATGTAGCTTTCAATAGCAGAATATCCAAGTATTCAAAAAATAATTATATGGAGTGATTCATGCGTGGCTAGTTTTAGTTTTGAAAAAAAAACCAACAAATTCGAGTCGAAAGCAGACGTGTTCTTTTGGAGCTCGGCGTATTTTTAAATTCACAACTGTATTCTAAATAAATTAAAGTAAATTTCCATAAATTATTGTGAATCAAAGAACTTTTCAAAGCAGTATTTGTGCGAAATAAAGAAAAATGAGTTAAAATAAAATAACGAAATAAATAAACACAGAAAAAATTTTCGCGGTCTTTTTGCTGCAACATTTAGTATAACCACTCAAACTTACTTCGTCAACTAAACATGACTAGTACCAGAGCTAAATCTACTCAGTCCAAACATCTTCTCTTGACGCCAACGCAAAACGGTACCATGAGCACGAGTTATGCCAACCCTACCGTCACTCTTCAAGACTTAGATGAAAGCCTCAATAAACAAAGTGATTTGCTTATCAAAAACATCAACAACCAAATAAGTGAGCTACGTGAAGAGTTCAAAAAGAAAATAGGTGAGGTTGAGCAAAGCTGGACTAGGAAGCTAGAGAAGGTAAATGCTGATCTTATAAATGCTTTGAAGCGAATTGACACCATTGAAAATGAGCGAAAGCATGCGGAAATTGAGCAGCTCAAAGAGTTTGTATATAAGGCAAACAAGAAAATTGGTATACTAGAGCGGAGAGAGGTTGCTGCGGATGCTGTTTTACTTGGTGTTCCTGAGTGTGCAGATGAGAATCTAGCAGTATTATTTAAAAAGCTGTGCTTTACAATCGGGTGCAGACCTCCACCTCTCAAGAGCATATTTTTCGTGTTAAGAGAAATGCACTGAATACGCCTGCAATTAAAACACCAATAATCCTAAAGTTTAATGCGTCGCACATTGGAGTATTTCATTCCAATTTGTGTGATTAATTAAAAAAATCAAATCGAAGATGCCCAACCATGATTGATATCGTTCGAAAGAGAATAGAATTCCATATCACTATGCGAAAGAATAATTAAAAAAAAGTCAACGGTGTCCGTGCACTGCTGTTGCAAATTTGACGTTTTCTTTACTTTTGGTGCGCACATAGTACAAAA
The DNA here is from genome assembly GCA_943735915.1 of Pherbina coryleti. Classification (NCBI taxonomy): domain Eukaryota; kingdom Metazoa; phylum Arthropoda; class Insecta; order Diptera; family Sciomyzidae; genus Pherbina; species Pherbina coryleti. Next base: position 117,823,357 of record OX030948.1, on the reverse strand, counting down.
CGCATATAAGTTTTCTTATTTCCAAGTGATTTTTCTTGAAAAATTAATTAAGTATAACATTTTGAGCTATGGGACCTTTTACCTCAATTATTTTTGGAACGTCAAATGAAATATTTTAGCACAAAAAGTGTCTGTTCGTATTTTTAATGTTTTTTCCGTGCAGGCTTATAAAATGCGTGTTTTTAGGTATATATTTAGTTGTATAAATACGCATATATAAGCATATAATTGTGAATACCACTCAATTCAGTGGAAGTCTATTTTTTTCTTGAAACAACAAATATAAGTGATATGCTAACAAAAAAAACAGTTTGCAGATTTTCTGCGGTTCTTAAGAAAAATATTATTTTTTGTATGCCCATGCAATTGAAATACATACATATCAGTGATTCCATGTAAAAACGCCCACGTTTCTGACATCACTATTTTTGAAAATTTTTAAACTCTCGGAGTTGATAGTTCTACTGAAACGTATTATATCTGCATACTTTGTTTTTTTAATTTTCATTTCTTTTTAAAAGATATACACTGTAAAAAATTTCAAAATATCTTAAAAAATACAATTAGTGCATGTCTACAAACAGCTGTAACTACGAAACTGTAAGTCGCACAGAAAAAAATCTGACATATGTATATCTTAAAGATCTTGAATGAGTCTTTCTTGTGGTATACTGTTTTTTTACTCTTTTATAAATTTTTTTTTAATTTTTTTAGTCTGAAGTTTTGTGTCACATTTTTCATGGTGATCACAGTAAATTTTTCACCTTTTAAACATAGTATCCTTATAATACATCAATTCTTAAGGTTTATAAAAAATTATATTTAGCTTGGAATTCCTATTGCTATTTTTGACGAATTTTTAAAAAATGACTGCAAGATTTCTTCGTCATCGTCGTCGTCGTCGTTGTTGCTGTTGTTGTTGCTGTTGTTGTTGTTGTTGTTGTTGCTGTTGTTGTTGTTGTTGCTGTTGTTGTTGTTGTTTTTGTTGTTTTAGTTGTTGTTGTTGTTGTTGTTGTTGTTGCTGTTTTGTTGTTTTTGTTGTTGTTGTTTTTGTTGTTGTTGTTTTTGTTGTTGTTGTTGGTGTTGTTGTTTTTGTCGTTGTTGTTGTTGTTGGTGTTGGTGTTGGTGTTGCTGCTGTTGTTGTTGTTGTTGTTGGTGTTGGTGTTGGTGTTGTTGTTGTTGTTGTTGTTGTTGTTGTTGTTGTTGTTGCTGTTTTGTTGTTGTTGTTGCTGTTTTGTTGTTGTTGTTTTTGTTGTTGTTGTTGTTGTTTTTGTTGTTTTTGTTGTTTTTGTTGTTGTTGTTGTTGTTGTTGTTGTTGTTGTTGTTGTTGTTGTTGTTGTTGTTGTTGTTGTTGTTGTTGTTGTTTTTGTTGTTGTTGTTTTTGTTGTTTTTGTTGTTGTTGTTGTTGTTGTTGTTGTTGTTGTTGTTGTTGTTGTTGTTGTTGTTGTTTTTTGTTTTGTTTTTATTTTAATAAAATAATAAACGTCAGCGGTTACTGATATTTTATACATGGACCGGAAATAGTCTCTCATGCATTGTTGTCAATAGGTCAATTGTCCGAAGAGGCTCAGGAGGCTCGAAACAAAGACTTCAAGCGCTTCAGGGATGATTTCGCTTGAAAATGTAGTAGGCAGAAGGCTAATGAAGACATTTTTAATAGGTTTTTGATCACTTCAGATCCTTTAATATGTTCAAAAAGAAAGCTGCCAAAAAAAAAATAAAATGTAAACTTTGCCTAAAGCAGCTTTGGAGCTCCTCAAATCCGCAAAAGAAGATAGTAACGAATATAATAATGTCAAAGATAATGGTGTTTACGAAAACAAAGAAGAATTTTTTTTGTTAATGACTCAATGTCAGATGACTAATAATATAAAAAACTTAAAAAAATTTAACAACCGCTCTATATTTTTATATTGCATATGTATTTCATTAATACTGAGAACAAAAATAAAGTTCCATTAAAGTAAATGGTTTTATGACGATTTTTATAGTTTCTAATTGTTTGTTAACTAAAAAAATATAAATTCCGTTACTGAGACGCTTTGTTGATTTGATCACACTTTTTTCTATCAATTACCCAACAGTGAGTCGTATGAGAGAGACACAATTCTACGGTCCACCTCAATGTTTCGAAAATGTAACCATCGAAATCTCTTTCCGAGTGATGTGGGACTTGATTCGATGTCTAGCATTTATATTAATGAAAGTATTACTAAGCGCAATCGACAGCTTCTTCAGACTGCGGTTAAATTGAAGAGGAGTAATAAATTTTTCTCAGTTTATGTAAAGAGAGGCTTAATACAAGTCAGGAAGTTCGAGCGTGGAGAATCTTTTAAAGTTGAAAACCATAATGAGCTCAATTATATTGTTTTGCGTGAATCTAATGACGCTGAATGCTTTCGTGACGAGTAAGGCCTGCCAACAAATTATAAATAATAAAATATTTATTTGGAGGACGATCCTCACAAGGCAACGCGTGAGAGTCAAGGGGGCGATCTTCACATGGCAACGTGTCTGACTGCCTCAACCTGGTGAGGCCAGCATTATCCATGTCGAACTCGTCTCAAGTCGACTCAAACCTCTACGTGGTGTCCTCTAGAAACGGCAAACTGGCAACTGTTAGTTTGACGGCTAAACTGAGCGGCATGCTCCCTGCCTTTAAAGGGTTGTGCATTGGGTTTGAAGCCCACCACGAAGAACAAAACTTTCAATGAAACATATAAGAAATAAGATAAAAATGATCCCCAAATCTGATGACGACTACCGCAAACGAAAAATTGACAATGATTTACGGATATGCACTTGGAACGTCCGAACCCTTAATTGGGATGGTGCCTCTATCCAACTGATAGATATCTTAGAAAGATACAAGGCTGATATCACTGCAATCCAAGAAATGCGATGGAAGGGACAGGGTTGCTCACGGCAAGCATCCGCTGATATCTAGTACAGCGGCCAAGCGGAGAAGCACGAATATGGATGCGGATTCGTGGTTCGCAAGCGACTACGGCATCATGTCCTGCGATTCACACCTGTGAACGAACGACTTGCTATAATCCGTGTCAAGGCAAGATTCTTCAATATAAGCCTGATTTGTGCGCACGCTCCGACAGAAGAGAAGGACGATGAGACTAAAGACAGCTTCTACGAGCGCCTTGAAGAGGGCTATGAGCGAAGCCCTCGCCACGACATAAAAATCGTGCTTGGTGACTTCAACGCTAAGGTGGGAAAAGAAAATATCTTTGGTCCAACAGTCGGAAAGTTCAGCCTCCACGACAATGCCTCCGATAACGGAATGAGGCTGATTGACTTTGCCGCAGCGCGAAACATGGTCGTTAGTAGCACTAGATTCAAGTATCTCGATATTCATAAAGCAACTTGGCTGTCTCCTGATCAAAAGACGCGTAACAAAATTGATCACGTTTTGATTGACGGAAGGCACTCTTCCAGTGTTTTAGATGTACGCACGATCCGTGGTGCCAATATAGACTCGGATCATTATCTTGTCGCAGCCAAGATCCGTACACGCCAAGAATGCCTGAAATCCAGCACAGAAAAAGCTAGACGTCGAAAAGCTGCAATCAAAACAAACCGCCGAAGACTTCGCTACTCGACTCTCACTCCTGCTTCAAGAAAGCACTCCTCCGATCGACGATATATGCGCGCAGTCGAATCACATTTCTCACTCTATGCGTGGAGCCGATGGTTTACCTGCTGAGCTCTTCAAGAATGGAGGCGAAGCTCTATTTAAATGCATTCATGAGCTTCTATGCAGAATATGGTCGGAAGAATGCATTCCAAACGATTGGAACCTCAGTGTGCTCTGCCCAATCCACAAGAAAGGCGATTCCACCATTTGCGCCAACTACCGTGGGATAAGCCTTCTTAATATCGCATATAAGGTTCTGTCGAGCGTATTATGTGAAAGACTGACGCCCATCGTAAACCAGCTGATTGGACCTTATCAGTGTGGCTTCAGACCTGGTAAATCCACCATAGATCAGATATTTACGCTCCGACAAATATTGAAGAAGACCCGAGAAAAAAAATCGACACACACCATCTTTTTGTCGATTATAAAGCCGCCTTCGACAGTCCAATAAGGAATTATCTGTATTCCACCATTTCTGAATTTGGTATACCTGCAGAGCTCATCCGTCTTTGCAGAATGACACTGAGCAACACCAGCAGCACAGTTATAATCTGGAAGGATCTCACTCCTCCGTTCGATACCAAACGAGGTTTCAGACAAGGTGATTCCTTATCGTGCGACTTTTTGAACCTGATGATGGAGAAGATCCGAGCTGCTGCTGATTTGAGACGCAGTGGCACGATATTCTACAAAAGTATTATGCTGCTGGCGTATGCTGATGATATCGATATCATTGGCCATAATACGCGCGAAGTCAGCGCAGCATTCTGCAGATTAGCGAAAGAGTCGAGTGGAATGGATCTTGCAGTGAATGCAGATAAGACGAAATACCAAGTGTCAACAAATAAACAGTATCAGCGTCTTGGAAACCACGTCACCGTTGACAACATCTCCTTCGAGGTTGTTAAGGACTTCGTCTACCTGGGATCCAGCATTAACTCTTTCAACGATGTCAGTATTGAGATAAAACGAAGGATAACTCTTGCCAACAGGTGTTACTTTGGGCTAAGTAGGCAATTGAGAAGCAGAGCCCTCTCTCGACGAACAAAACTCACGCTCTGTAAGTCACTAATCATGCCCGTCCTTTTATATGCAGCGCAAACCTGGACATTGAGCAGTTCTGATAAAAAGGCTCTGGGAGCCTTCGAGAGAAAGATCCTTCGTAAGATCTTCGGTCCAATCTGCGTCAATGGCAAGTACCGAATTCGATGGAACCACGAGCTGTATGAGCTGTACGCTGACATCAACATAGTTAAGCGCATTAAAATCGAGCGGCTCCGCTGGCTAGGTCATGTTGACGAATGGAAAACGACGCTCCAGCGAACAAAATATTCGATTCGGTACCCGGTGGTGGTCAGCGCAGAAGAGGACGCCCACATCTTCGTTGGAAGGATCAGGTGTTGGATAACCTGACCATGCTTGGTGTTTCCAACTGGCGCCAGCAAGCGCAGAACAGAAATGACTGGCGCAATTTTTTATACGAGGCCAAAACCGACTTACGGTTGTAAGCGCCAGATAAGTAAGTATTAAAAAATGTTTAGATTTCTTTTATCGTCTTTCTGACCTATTTCTTATGCTCTTAACCTATCTCTACAATCTCAATCTTAATCTTTTTTCTAAACTGAACTGGGTTCTTATTGATTGTTTTGTACTTATTTGTTTTAGTCAGTTGGTGGTATGCTTCATATATATAACTTTCATATCTCTTATGATGTCTGGCTTAAATTTTAATTTTGGAGGTACTAATGATAAATTTCTTGTTGCAATTTTGTGTAGAAGACAAACTTGTTTGAGAGTTGGCCATTTTAATGCAAGAAGCCTAAATTCTGCAAAATTAGATTATATGAGGTATGTTTTTGAAAATTCGTCAATCGATATTGTGTGTGTCTCGGAAACATGGTTTTGTAGCGATGTAAGTGATGCTGCCTACAACATGAAAAATTTTACTCTCTTAAGGAATGATAGACCTGAAAGAAAAGGCGGTGGAGTAGCAATATATTGCAGGAGTAACTTCAAAGCTAAGCTTATTAAAAAATCAGTGTCGACTAACGTTGAATACTTAAACATCTGCATATCTGACCATAGGATGAAAATATTTGTTGCTTGCGTATATAATCCGTGTAAATTCAATAGCTTAGATACTTTTTTTTGTGAAGTGTCCAATATGTCAATTGATTTTGACCACTTTCTTATTTGTGGTGATTTTAATGTTAATCTCTTATGCAACAATAATTATACCAGTTCTTTGTGTGATAATGTAGCTTCCGTCGGTCTGTCAAGTGTTAATGATACCATTCCTACCCGCTTTTCGTCCAACGATAGTCCGAGTCTTCTTGACTACTTTATAGTGTCTGAATCTTCTAAAGTCCTATTGTTTGATCAAATTTATTTCCTATCTGATCATCATCTTATTTTCTGTACACTGGATATACATCTTTCTCATTCTGCAACCCCTCAAACTTTTACCTACCATGACTTTAAAGGTATTGACCATCAAGCTCTTCTTCAAGATGTACTTGGTATTCCCTGGAATAATGTATGGTATTATCCTTACGTTGAAGATAAGTTATCTGTTTTCACAAACTCCATTAAAAAACAGTGAGCATAAAGAATTCGTCCTGCCCTTGGTTTACTAGCCGCGTGCAGCAAGCCATAAAAAAGCGAAATTTCATCTAGTGAGAAATGGGAAAACTATAGACGTGCCAGAAATACTTCGACTTTGCTAATCAGGCAGTCTAAGATTAAATACTGCTCTTTTAAACTCAGAACGTCTCTTCTATCTAAAATTCTTTGGAGTTACCTAAAAAACTGCCTCGGTGATACACAAGCTTCCCAATGCCAGGCTGATCCCAATGATCTCAATGACGTGTTTCTATCAAACGCTGTAACCCCACAAATAAGTAATCTTTATTTCTCAAACCCTATATAACAAACTTTTCTATTCTCTATGGTCACGGAAAATGATGTTGCTAAGTATGTAATGGAAGTCGAATCAAACGCTATGGGTGAAGATGGAATTTATATTATATTTATTAAGATTATTCTTGTTCATGTTATTAGTCCACTAACTCATCTCATAAACCATTGTTTTACCACGTCAACGTTTCCGAAAACTTGGAAAATTGCTACTGTTACGCCTGTTCCAAAATATAGCACGCCTCGTGAACCGAAGGACTTTCGGCCCGTAAGTATTTTGTCGTCTCTGTCTAAAGTTTGTAAACCAATTATGGCTGACCAGATATCAGCATTTATCTTATCGACTAATCGTTTGTCTCCACTACAATCTGGCTTCCGTCCTAGGCACAGTTGCTCAACTGCTATGTTAAAAGTACTAGATTATATAAAATCTTCCTACGATGATGGAAAACTAACATTACTCTGTCTACTTGATTTCTCTAAAGCTTTTGACACAGTAAATCATAAACTTCTATGCCTTAAGTTAAAACAGCTTTATGGTTTTAACGATAGTGCGGTCGATTTATTGAGTAACTACTTAACAGATAGAATGCAAAGAGTAAAGACTGAAAACTGCTACCCACAGTATAAGCTAATCTGCAGTGGAGTGCCTCAGGGGTTGATTCTTGGACCTCTTTTGTTTTCTGTTTTTATAAATGATATTTTCCAATGTTGCAAATACATTTCAATGCATGCATTAGGCGCCTCGGTAGTCGAGTTGTTAGCGTGCTCGACTGCCACCCCAGAGGTCCCGGGTTCGATTCCCGGCCAGGCCATGGTCCTTCGCTTTAAAAAAAACCTTTCTAAATTTTCTCTCCTCATTTCTAATCAACTGAAATTTAAAATTCATCAATATTTACGACTTGAAGTTGTAGTTGATGGTAGAGAAGTTTGTGGATGAGATTGCCTTATAACTTGAATTGACTGAGGTAAAGGCATAACACTTACCTCTGATTCAAATTCACATGTTTCTTTGGCTTTCCACCACGCTTAGAACATTCTACACATGTTTCACTTGATTGCCCTTTCCTTCCCACTAAACTATCACCCTATTTCGAACCAAGGCAGACTTGACTGAATAGGTATTCCACCTGAAATCCTTGGTTCAAAGCTAAAAAAAAAAAATAAAAACATTCAAATTGAATGAAGATTTGAGTTCCATTAACCAATGGTCCCTTAAAAATGGTTTACGGTTGAATGCTCTAAAATCCTACGTACTTCCTGTATCGAAAGACAAAATCTATTTTAGTGATATAACAGTGTTAACGATAGGTGACAAGAATCTTCTCCTGGTGAACAAAGTAACAAGTAACAAAGTTTTAATATTAACTGCTCTATAACATGTACTGACCACATAAACTATGTCGTTAAAAAAATATATTATATATTACGTAATCTTAGAGTGTCGGCTGAGTATACACCAATAGATACAAGACGTTAGCTCGTAATCCAACTCGTCCTACCGGTAATCACGTACTCTGAACATGTATATAGCAAACTAGACTCTGCTCACAACTTAAATTGGAAATTGCATTTAATCATGTACTAGATATGCATATTGACTACGAAAATTTTATCACTAAGCTCAATACAGAAACTGTATACTTGGTTGTAACGTTATAAGTTACCTCAACGCTCGCAACTACATCTTCTCGCACAAACTAATTAAACACAAACCCCTTTTTACCTTTATGAGAAATTGCACTTTGGTCAGTCGCTCAGAACCCCAATTTTAATCCTACCTAGCTTTAATTTTCAAAACTCAACAAGACTATTTTTCATCAATGCTATCAGAGAATGGAATTCACAACCAACTCATCTTAAAACTATAGTAAATGAACTTAAATTCAAGTATGTCATTCTTAAACATTTCTCCCCACAAGATCTTTAACAATATTCAGTTCTCTAAATCTCTCCTTTTAAATGTTTCTTCTAATTATCTTTTTTGTCACTTTATCTTCAACGATTTCTATCTTTTCTTTTTCTATCTTTTTCTTTACTATTTGTAACCTTATATTTAAAATTATATTTAACTTTAAATTTACATTTATGTTAAGTCTGTACTGTATTTTTTACAGTTGTTTTATCATTTTGAATTGTTTACTATTAAATTTTAAGCAAATCACATGTATCATTGTTTCATGCTTTGTACTTTAAAAGAACATGGTTCTTATTGTGTTAATGGAAATGAATAAAATAATATAAAAAATTTGAAAAAAAAAATTTGAATGATGCCCACAACAGAATTAAAGCTTTTATCAGATAATCAAGAAGTGAAAAGCATCACCTAAAAATTCTCTGAGCCAGGCCATTCCCAAATACAGGAAATCGATTGTGATCACAGTACCTTAGGCAAATATTTCAAACATTAAGAAACGCATAGCATTTGAAATGCATTCAGCAGATTTTACAGATTTCACAAAAACAACTTCCCATCTTAACTTTTCTATTATGTAATATACAAAAATAAAAGTCTTGCAGTATCTTTCAAATAATTTATTAACAATAAAATGTAAAAACTCTATTTTGCAACCCTCTTTCCAAACAGTAAACATTATAAGAAAATAATTATATTATTTATATTATATAAATAGCTAGCTGAACCCCGCCCTCTTCGCTTGGCAAATAAAAAAAGGTTTTTCGAACAATTTGTATAAAATTACAACATTTATTGCAATGCTCTTAAATAAACAACATTCTTGGTTTTTTATCACCATCTATGGTATAAATGCAAGGTGCACAGGGAATTAAAGACGCTTAAATTCAAATGTGGCGACCGTGGCGTAGTTGGTTAAAGTGCGTGGCCGCTATGTCAACGAACTTTGGAGACCCAGGTTCGAACCCCAGCAGCGACAGAAAATTATTTGAATTAAAATAATTTTTCTGTACGGCCGCCACCTCTCTGCAGACAATGGCAAACCTCAGAGAGTAATCAAAATGCCATGTAAAGCTTCTTGAGAATAAGAACATTCCGTTCATCGCCGTTCGGAGTCGGCGTTAAGCATGTAGGTCCATTTCTCGGTCAATTGTGTACAAACTTAATAACACGCACAACATAATTGATCATAAGAAGCTAGGTCAAAGTCCTTTCAAGGGCTGAAATGGCCAGTTATTTATTTTTTTTTTTTTTTTTTATTAAATTCAAATGGCACATCAGATGGAATCATTGGGGTGCGAAGAATCAAAACGTCTTCGCCTTTGAGTTTTCCATGTAAAATTGTTGCTTTTATTAAATTTCTCAATATTTTTTTTACGGCAAGCCTGGTGCCATTACAAAGTTTTGGTTGGTTTAGTTGCGAAGCATAATAATAGGCGCTCTAATTTTTAGCTGCGGAACCAAAGCTTTTTTGGCTGCTTTTGCTTTGCAATTAAAGAAAACACGCACTTTTAGAAATATTAATTTTGAATATATTCACTTAATTAATTAACAACAAGTTAATGTTAGACAAATTAATGCATTGGATGCAAACGATGAGAAAAAACCAAGTGATTGATGTGTCTAGAGTTATGCTGCTTGCAACCTTAGCAAAGTCCAACGCAGAGAAATAATTTTTTTGGAAAAAGCGTCGCACCTTCAATTTAATTTTTGTGCAAGCAATTTTCTATTGTCATGATTAGCGGTAGAAGCTGTGTATTGTTGTAGTTGTTGTTAATTGTTCTAAATGTTACAATAAAGTGAGCCAAGCTTTGACGAAGAGCAAGTAAATGTTGTTGTTGTTATCAGGGCTGCGGAGTCGGTTCAAAAAATCACGACTCCGCCAAATATTGAAGCACCGACTCCGACTCCAACTCCGACTCCGACCATAAAATTTTCATGCATATAATTTGTATGATGTATCTTTTTAATAAGGAAGTTAAAAATATGAGTAAAGTAATTCAAATTCAATTAAATTTAAAATGAAATGAAGGGTGATTTGTGAGAAATGTTTTTCCCCAAATGACGTCCGTTTTATGGTCGTCATAATCGACCCACCGAAGGGACTAATCAAGGTATTGTGACCAAATTCCGCACCAGTTTCACTTTATTGGACATTAATCCACCAACCCGTATGCGGAGAGTGCGTGCTGAGGAGAATATTACTGCTGTATCGGACAGTGTCAATGAAGATCGCGATATGTCAAACGTCGCCATTCTCAACAATTCAATTGGGCTTGTGTTATTTGACCACCTGGAACATTTTACGCAAGGACGTCGGTATGAAACCATACAAAATACAAGTGTGCAAGAAATGAAGCCGGGTGACTTACCCTAACGTCGTTTGTTTAGTGAATGGGCCTTAGAAAAGTTGGATGAAGATCCACTTTTTTATCGAAAAATTATCTTTAGTCCCGAAGCTCATTCTTGCCTCAATGTGTCGTCAACAAACAAATGCCGAAATGCCGAAATGCCGAATTTGGTCTGAAGAGCAGCCAGAGGCAGTTCAAGAGCTGACAATGCACCCTGAATTATGCACTGTTTGGTGTGATTTGCTGGCCGAATCATTCGACCATTCTTTTTTAAAAATAATAAAAACCACAACGTTACAATCAAAATGGAAAAATTGGATGGTACCACATGCCACATGGCACGCGATACCATGGACCTATTAAGAGGCGAGTTTAGTGAGCAATTAATCTCACGTTTTGGAGCAGTCCAATGGCTGCCACGATCATGACATTTTACCCCACTAGACTATTTTTTTTATATTAAGTGAAGTCTCTCATGTACAGGGACAAGCCAGCCACAATTGCAGCCCTGAAAGAAAACATTACAGATGCCTTTGGTGAGATACTGGCCAAAATGCTGGCAAAAGTATGCCATAAATTGGATCTTATGCATGGACCACCTCAGAAGTAGCCGCGGGTAACATTTACATAAAATAATCTTTAAAAAGTAAATGACAGGTATTGATGTATCGCTCCAAATAAATATTTGATTCACTTTAGCAAATTTTTTTTTTTTTCAATTTTCAAAAACTAAACTTGCTACAAACACATCAACTAGATCAACAAGTGTTTGATGTCAAACCGCAAAAAAACAAAACTTCTTGATATTTGGCAACTGATTGATAAAATGGTTGAAAAACTAGATATGATACCTCAAGTATCAACAGATGACTTATTATTAACAACCAGCAACCATTTTATCAACTAGCTTTACGATTAGTTGTTCGTCTATGTTATATAGAGCCCTTTACAAATTAATGTTAAAAATTCATAATTTTTCTTTAAGATTTTGTGCTATGGCGATATTTGTTATAATATGTATTGATTTCTTTTATCGGACTTGGAGTCGGAGTCGGACTCCGACTCCGACCCCTTTACCTAAAAATCCTTACTGACTCCGACTCCTCGACTCCGACTCCGACTCCACAGCCCTGGTTGTTATTCGAATACTTAGAACTTGTTTGTTCAAGCATGGAGTCGACAATAAAGTGCTGAAGGGGGGGTGGTGGCTGTGGTGTCGAAGGGATGATGCGTTTAGAAAATTTGACGAAAAAGTGGCGTGATTTCGATGTTGGTGCAATTATGATGAATATTTGAAGTTCACGATGAGGTGGAAATAGTTGCAGGTACAGCTGAGTATGAAAACAAAAATTTAATGCGATGACAACAACAACCGTTTGTTTGAAACAAGTTATTTTATTAGGGCGGCATGCACTTAATGGAAAGTATAAATGTTAAATGTTTTTAAAACTGCAACAGTAGCCATGTGTGAACAAATTAAATGTTTGAATGTGTTGTCTTGTTGATGAAAGTGTCTGTGAAGCTTACGTATTCCGAAATGCTGCCTATATGAACTGTATCGGTAGCGCTTTTTTTAAAAATTGTAAAGAATTTTGCTGTTTTGTCTTTTTCCAGCAAATTCGTATAAATTAAAAAAATTTAGGTGGCAGCCCTGTTGAAAAACACGTCATTTCGAAATTCCTATAACGGATTCGGATTCAGCGACTCATTTTTACCTAGTGTACGCACACCAAAAAATTCTTAAAAATTTAATATTAATATTTTGTATACGGCCTCTAATTATTTATATTGAAAACAATTTTTTCGAGCTCTAGGCCAAGCATGTTGTCAACAAGACAACATGAAGAACAAAGAAGGCAACAACCAACAACAACGGCTCTGTATAGAGCAAATCACACAGCTTGACTATACAGACTGTTTCATTGGCCGCTACACCAACTCATCAGTAGCCTTTGTATGACTTTACACTGTGATCCACTCAAGCTACTTAGGTTCTACATATACTGCCAATATGCCGAGAAAGTTACCCGGAATTTGTTTTTGGCAGAGAACGCTTTGGCAGAGAACGCTTCTTAAAAATTTAAAAATTTTAGGTGCCAACCCTATATTAAAAAAATTACATAATTTTTGCAGTTCTGACAAGGGTTTCGGATTCAGTTACCAGTTTTTACCTGGTGTTCGCCCCTGCACCAAACTCGTAAAAATGTACAAATTTAGGTGGCAGAGCCATAGTAAAAACTTACATAATTTTTGAAATTCTGAAAAGGGATTCAGATTCAGTAACCCAATTTTACCTAGTGTTCGCTCACCGAATTCATAAAAGTAAAAAAAAATGAGGTGGTAATCCCATATTTTTTAGCTGTTAACCTTCGCGTCATAATTATCTACATTAAAAAAAAAAAAATGAACTAATTGGTTGAAAATTGCGGGCAGCAGAGGGAAACAAACACTTTTGTAGACTTTGTTATATATATATACTAGCGATACCCGGCGCGCGTTGCTGCACCCGGCAAGTATATTGTAAATAATAAGTAAATTCAAAACTTTTATTAGTACCTTAGTCTGACACCACGCTCATGTTCCACTGCCCGTTACAGTTTCCCAGTAGCAGAACATCACTCCCAGGTGACAATTCCAATATGAGCTTCAATGTCCTGTGATTTTAGCTTCCATAGCTATTCTGTATACAGAATAGGGCCACACCCCCTTTCCAAAGCACATACCAGTTTTCCAGTAGAAAGACTTTCAGCACTTGAAAGGACTTTGACCTAGCTTCTTATAATTAATTGTGTTGTGCGTGTTATTATGTTTTTACACAATTGACCGAGAACTGGACCTACAAGTTTAACGCCGACTCCGAACGACGATGAACGGAATGTTCTTGTTCTCAAAAAGCTTTACATGGCATTTTTGATTACTCTCTGAGCTTTGCCATTGTCTGCAGAGAGGTGGCGGCCGTACAGAAAAATTATTTTAATTCAACCCCAACCCGGGTCTCGAAGGTTCGTTGACTAATTAAAGTCAAAAATCTGAAATTCAAAATGGCGGCTTCAAAATGGCGGCCATTAACAAGCTAACTTCTATAATAAACGTTAAATAGAAGTAAAATTTTGTATACAGGGCTTTGTGGGGTCGCTAACTACGAATCTGAAGTCAAAAATTTGAAATTTAAAATGGCGGCTTCGAAATGGCGGCCATGAACAAGCTAACTTCTACAAAACAAGTTTAAAGGAGGTAAAATGTTGTATACAGGGTTTTGTGGGGTCGCTGATTAAGAATATGAAGTAAAAAATTTGAAATTCAAAATGGCGGCCATGAACAAGCTATGTTCTGCAAAGAACGTTTAATGGCGGTAAAAATTTTTATACTGGGGTTTGTTGGGTCGATGATCATGAATCCGAAGTCAAAAATTTAAAATTCTAAATGGCGGCTTCAAAATTTAATTATTAGCTATGTACCTTTTACCGAATTACATAGTATATAGAACATAATTTTCGTTATTACTACAAATTGCACAAAACAAGCTTTGAACGACATTTTGTACAAAAACAAAGCAATAGTTAATAAACATAAACAATGATGTTGATTTCCCATGTAACTCTGCAAACTGCAGGGCAAACAATTTATGTCTTACTAATATCAAAATCAGAAAATAAGTGTTAAAATCGAACATATATAATTTAATTTAATAGCTTAACACATTCATCTGCTGCTTTTATAATATATAAAAAGCCGGTGTTTGAAAGAAACATCTACCTTAATTGTGGAAAGGTGCACTGCATATGCCGCTTTCCATAATGTAGGGTAAAAAATAGCGGATAAGAAAAAACAAAGTGAAGAAGAGTACTGGTAAACAACAAAAAAAAAAAAAAACAAAAAACAGCAAAATCTGTTTAGTATATCCATTTATTTTGTACTTTATTTCGTTTGTTTTGATTTTGCGAAAAAAAATTTGTAAATTCGTGACATGTAAGTTAAAGTAAAAAAATCGAAATAACGCGAAAGTGCGCAGCATTGACGCAACTTTTTTTTATAAAATATAGCTTCATATGTTTGAAAATAGAATTTTATAGAATGTTCATAGCTTACGAAAATCAAAACAGTTTTCCTTAATTCCACTCAACACACAACTATATCTCTATTAACATATTGAAAAATCTAACTTTTTAAGGTTAAATTAAAATAAATAAATTAATATATATATAAACACTATTTCATAAAAAAAATTTAATTTTGTATTGCTTAAATACCTGAACAAGAAGGTTCCATCGTAATTTTTTGTAATTTTTAAAAAATAATACACAAAAAAAACTTGAAAAATTTCGAATAAACACGTTTGTCACAGTGCACACTCAAAGAGAAAAAAAATTATGACTTTCAATTCTATAAAGTAAAAATTCAGCCCTTTGTTCCATTTATAAATTACAGGAAAACCACCGTCAAAACATGTGTAGAAAATTTGCATGCAGCGAAACAAATAAACATACGTAAATACATACACACATTAAGTCGGATTGATTCTGATTCTCATCAAAAAAATCCTCAACATGCTGAAGGTGGTCAGTGAATCCTTTTAACAAAACTGTGTTAGATTAATTTACCACATCAAAACTAATTTGAACACATTAGAATGGACTTCGGTCCAATTAGCTTTAAGCGCAGCAAAGAATGTATGTATATGTATTTGTTTGTTTGTTTTGTTGTGTAGTGCTTGCTGAGCACAAAAAGAGTATAGTAGAGAGCAGCATGCAGTTCTTTGAGGCTCTCGCAGCACAAACGCATGAAAAGCTAACGATCAAGCAATGCATAGCATTCTGGATGATTTTTTAAAAACTTAACACTTTAATTAAAGATACTTATTATTAAAATTTCGTAAAGAAAATACCCAATGATTCATTTGTAGCTCATATGTGATATTTTAAAAATTATTTCATAACAATTGGACTAGTACTTTTGGAGTTTTGCGGCAACAAAAAATGTTCACTTTCATTTTATATCTATATCTATACTATTATATAAAAGCAGGGACCGTAACTGTTATGACTTTTTTAAAAAAAGTCAATAAATAACAGTTAAAATTTGACTTATATTTTTTCGGTCAAAAATAAAAGTTAAAATATGACTTTTATTTTTCCGATCAAAAATAACAGTTAAAATTTGACTTTTATTTTTTCGGTCAAAAATAACAGTTAAAATTTGACTTATATTTTTTCGGTCAAAAATAAAAGTTAAAATATGACTTTTATTTTTTCGGTCAAAAATAAAAGTTAAAATATGACTTTTGTTTTTCCGGTCAAAAATATAAGTTAAAATATGACTTTTATTTTTCCCGTCAAAAATAACACTTAAAATTTGACTTTTATTTTTTCGGTCAAAAATAACAGTTAAATATGACTTTTATTTTTTAGTTTTAAGTTTTATTTTTTGTTTTATTTTTTCTATTAAAAATAAAGGTACACAATTTGACAGTGACATCCTACATTAATTACTTGCTTACACGGCACACGTTGTTTTGAAGCCTAAATTTATTTGTCGTGTTCTTTTTGGATTTTCGCGATTTTTCGCTTGTTGAAAATGATTTTTATTCATATTTTATTATTATACTGTGCAACACAACTTTCTCAACAAAACGATGAAAGTTCCTTTTCTTCACTTGAAGACGAAAACTAGATGGGGAAAAATGTTCGGCGTCCTTGTTTATAGTTATTAGTTATAAATAGTATATAATAGTATATATTTGGCCCACCATGTATAAGTATTTTACATATTTCATTGAGCAAGGATAGGGTATAGAACAGCAACTAACTCGGGTATGATTTGAGTATCCGATTTCTGTCCGTTACTCATTTCAGTTCTCTGATGTTCTCTGATGATCATTTCAGTTCACAACAGTGACAGGGAACGCAAGCTGCAGTGATAAGCCAGACAAAGGCAGATAAGAGTAGAGTGAATAGAATTTTTACTTTTGTTATATTTTTTCACCTTTTAACCGAAAAAATAAAAGTAAAATTGCAACTTATATTTTTGACCGGAAAAATATAAGTCATATTTTAACTTTTATTTTTGACCGAAAAAACAAAAGTCAAATTTTAACTTATATTTTTGACCAAAAAAAAAAAGTCAAATTTTAACTTATATTTCTGACCGGAACAATAAAAGTCATATTTTAACTTTTATTTTTGACCGAAAAAGTAAAAGTCATTATTTGACTTTTATTTTTGACTGAAAAAATATAAGTCAAATTTGAACTGCTATTTTTGACCGAAAAAATAAAAGTCAAATTTTAACTGTTATTTTTGACCGAAAAATAAAAGTCAAATATAACTATAATTTTTTGACTTTTTTTAAAAAAGTCAAATAAATAAAAATCTTTTAAGATTGTTATTCCTTAGTTAACAAGCATCGCACTACTTAATTCAAATATCGAAAAGACACATTTTTTCCGCCTGACTTTTTGAATTGAAATTTCGAAAATAACAGTTATTTTCGGTCCCTGTATAAAAGGGTTCTCTCGGATTTTTATCGTTCAATCCCGGGGTAACTGCTGAACCGATTTTAATAATTCTTTCATTATTCAATTGCTATAATAAACGACCCTGCTATGGGTACTACGTTTTCGGTAAAACTTTTTATTTTATTATTTAAGAATTTGCGCATTTTAATCCATGCTGCCATTGTATGTATAAGCAGCACAATATAACAGCAAACAATAGCTTAAGCTCTTTGTTGAGAGAGAGAGAGGTGAATACAACTCACCGCACTGCCATCTTGAGTGGATAGTTGCACTCAGTTAATTTCTGTTGCAGTGTTGCCATAAGTCCAATATATCGTATTTATTTTGATTTTACTAAGATGAAACTCTTTTCATTTCAAAAAGAAGCCACTCTTTTTATTTCAATAAGAGGCCACTCTTTTTATTTCAATAAGAAATATCCTCAAATAAAATAAAATGAATTAGACATATTTGATTCTTGAGTCTTTATTTAAAATATGTTTTCATATCATATTTATACTCCCAAGCAACGCTGGGAACGGGTATGCTAGTAATAGTATAGATAGATAGAAAAAAATCAAAAATACAAAATGATAAAATTGTTGACATAGAATTCCTTTGTAACTTTTTACAAGAAAGTGACAAGATTATGATGAACTAAAATTAACCAATGGACTTATTTCTAATTAACCCTCTACTGCATAACAATGCCTTTAGGCACACTTACGTTGTTATTCAAATCTAGAACTGAAAACCTTTTTTTTGAAATTCAGAAATCAAACTGATATATTATTCTATGCACTTCGGGTAACATTTTTTGTAACGGCCAATTTTTTCTAGCTTAGAGCATTTTGTTATTATTATCAATTGTCTTTGAAAAAGTTAGCGCTGCGCACGTTAAAATTTGTTTTGCAAACAGGGTTAATTTAAAACTATTTATTTCATTAAAAAAAGTGAAGTAATAGCAACAAACAAAAATCAGGTAAGTAAATCAGAACATAACCTATGAAGTATTGTCAGTAGAAATTTAAAATTTTTCTTTAATGAGGTAAAAGTAAGCATTTAAAGTGATTGTGCCTATTTTGAAAATTATCTTTTTTTTTCCAATTTTATCAAGGAAAAATGGAGGGTTGGAGAGGAATACAATAAAATAACACAGTGTGACGAAATCGACCAAAAAAAAAACCACAACCAAACTTTATAGAAATTCTTAAAGAGGGACATGTTGTGAGTCCATCGCACTTGGTCTGGCCTCTCAATGTCGTCACAATTTTTTTTAATTCGTTTTTAAAGTTGAAGGGTCCGATTGTTGTTGCGCCGACGTTCATTGAATTTTTACAGCTATTTGCCTTGTTGGCAATGAAAAACAAATTCCGCTTCTTTTCAGTAGAATTTTACGTAGAATAATGCTGTAATAAAATAAATACGATAAAATACAAAATGAAGCGGGTAGCGAAGCAAATTCCTTAATTTTTCTTTAATTTCATAAAAAAAAATTAGTGTTTCTATAAATTTAAATGATATAATGTTGCATGAATGACATCTTTTTTTCACAAAAATTCATTGCACGTAAAAATACCTTTTCATTGAATCCAAAACCATCAATATCGGTTGAGAATTGGCAAAATGGCGGCAGTTTTAATGTTTTTTTTTTTTCAGAAAACATTGACTCCCATGTATATGTTGCTATAGCACAAAATGCTGTCATTTTTTCAAATCTTAACCGATTTTGGACATCTTTAGCTCATTGAAAAAAAATTTGATAAGTAACATATATCTACAGCATTGCAAAATAGATCTTTAAAAAATATATAAGCTACTATGAAACGAATAAACATATTTTTTTATTTTCAATAGAATTTTTATATGAATGAATAGAATTTTTATATGAATGAATGTGTACGAAATGTTTAAAAAAGTACACGTCACATTTATCTTAAGTTTATTTTCGGCATTTACAGTTCTATCTTATGGCGTTTACTTTTCTCAAAAAAATTCTGCATTTTTTCTGCCCTCTTTGAGAACTCTGCCCTTTTGTGATTTTTTCTCAAAAAAATTCTGACCTGTAAATTAAATCGAGTTCTTTTCTCGACAATGTTGACATTGAAAGTAGAAAAAATGCAGAATTTTTCTCTCTCAAGATCGACGATTTTAAATTCTGCCCTCAAATGCTACCAAATGAATGAACAAAAAAAAGTGACATGTTAGGAAAATATTAAATATTCGGGGCTGTGATAGAATCCAATAGCTGTCGGAATTGGTTTAAAAAACGACAAAAATTTACTTTGGTGTCATGAATTCCGACATTATTGGTTTTATGTTCGAATCGGAATTAATATCGGTTTTAGGTATCACAGAAACGAATATTATCGATTTTCTTATCGGAATCAAACCAAGCATCTAACCGTTGACAGATTTAATTTGCGAGTTTCTTTTCTCTTGCTAGTTGATATTTCGTTGAAATGTAAGTAAATTGTTGTTCTTTTATAAAAATAAATAAATAAATCTACAAAAAAAAAAATATATTAACCTTCATCGGTCCCTTATTTCGAGAAACGAGTAAGTTCCTTGTGTGTAAATTTTACACACTTTTTCAAAAACCATATTTTCATCGATGAATGAAATGAATGCGATCTTGTAGTTAAAAATTATTTATTATTCATTATTTTATCTATTTTTTAAGAAAAAAAGATTTTTTAAAATACCAATCAAAATTCTATCTCGATTTGATGAACTTATATTCAAGAAATATCAGCTTGAAGTTGAAGTGTGTAAAATTTACACAAGGGACCGATTAAGATTAATAGCTATATTTATAGATCTAGATAACTGCACAGTAAAAGAAAAATATGCTTACGCCGACACAGGCAGCTCAAGTGGATCTATCAAAACTCTTATTTTCACCTTTTCTGAGCTCCTTTCTTCTATTAATAAAGAGGCTACACCAGCTGAAGCCATTTTATGCTTATTTATTGCTTCTTATATTTATAACATAAACAGAAAAAACACTTAAATTTAATAAAATTGTGAACTAATGAAATTAACAAAATTTCCACATACACAGACAAAATGTGAGAAACAGCTGATTCGAACATCGGTTTTGTTTATGTTCGAAAAGATCTAAACCAAGACGATTTTGTGACACCAAATAAAATCCGAATTGGTTTGCAATTCCGACAAAAAGCAAAACCGTCTTGGTTTCTATGACAGCCCCGATTATCATTGACATTTCATTAAAATTTGAGCTTTTTCACGGATGACAAAATAAATATTATAAAAATTGTTCTCAAAAGTAAGCAACAGTACAGCCAACACAACATCATTGAAAAAATCTTGCATTTTTCTGATCTTTTCTCGGCTAAGAACAGTTCAACATTTTTTGAGTGCAGGTCAAAATGTAAAATATTCTGCACTCTCAGAGGGCAGAATTTTTTGCCAAGAAAAGAAAACGCCATTAAAGAAAGATATATAAATGTTTTTATTTCGAGAAGTCCAACTTTTTTGCCCTAAAGGTCACTGAGATCAATCACCCCGTTCTAGCATTTACCAACGAGAAAGTATATGGTAGGTAAACTTACCCTACTTTTTTATATGTGAAAAGTAGCTTATTAAAATAATGAAAGTGACTTTTTAGCAAAAGCTTACTCACTAATAAAGTTCTGTGTTTTATTTAAAAGATAAAAAAAATGCAAATAAAAATTTAATTGAGGACTTTCAAGGTTTTGGGCAACGGCTCAAAAAGCTTTTTTTTTTGATTTGACACTTCTTTTTTAATTCATGTCGTAAAAGTTGAAATCTGGTAAGTACTAGAAAGGGGTCCTTGACCCCAATGTCTTTTAGAGCAAAAAATTTGGACGCCTCGAAATAGAAACATTGATATATCATTCTTGGACAAGATAGGTCTGTAAATGCCGAAGATATGAAGAAAGACTAAAACGAAATTTTCTTAAAAAATGCCTTCAGATTAGACAGTGTGTAGCTTACTTTTTTCCATTACGGTCTAATGCACTCTTACACATTCATTCACAAAAAATTCTGTTCGTTTCATAGTAACTTTTATATTTTTACAAGATCTATATTGCAATATTCTAGATGTATGTTACTCATCATATTTTCTTTTCAATGAGCTAAAGATGTCCAAAATCGGTTAAGATTTGACAAAATGACAGCATTTTGTGCTATAGCAACATATACATGGGAGTCAGTGTTTTCTGACAAAAAAAAAACATTAAAACTGCCGCCATTTTGCCAATTCTCAACCGATATTGATGGTTTTGGATTCAATGGAAAGGTATTTTTACGTGCAATGAATTTTTGTGAAAAAAAGATGTCATTCATGCAGCATTATATCATTTAAATTTATAGAAACACTATTTTTTTTTAATGAAATTAAAGAAAAATTAAGGAATTTGCTTCGCTACCCGCTTCATTTTGTATTTTATCGTATTTATTTTATTACAGCATTATTCTACGTGAAATTCTACTGAAAAGAAGCGGAATTTGTTTTTCATTGCCAACAAGGCAAATAGCTGTAAAAATTCAATGAACGTCGGCGCAACAACAATCGGACCCTTCAACTTTAAAAACGAATTAAAAAAAATTGTGACGACATTGAGAGGCCAGACCAAGTGCGATGGACTCACAACATCTCCCTCTTTAAGAATTTCTATAAAGTCTGGTTGTGCTTTTTTAGTCGTCACACTGTGTAATTTATTAAGTATGACAGATAAAGAAATAGAGGAATTTTTTAACATGGTAGATGTTGAAAGCTTCGAAATTAGTGAAGTAGAAGTATTAACGGAAGAAGAGAACAATGACACCGAGCGGAACTGGGATAATGTTGAGAGTGAAGAAGTAAATATTAGTATTTCCGATTTGGACTTAACACTGACCACACCCATAATTCCGAAAAATATTTTGAAAATTGGAAACGTAGACAGTACATCGCCTTGCCGCCCAAAAAGACTTTGAACATATGCATCAGGCAATAACCATTCAATTAGACAATTTAAGAGTAGGAATCCTCACGGGTCACTGTCTAATTGGAACGCATGCTCTTCGATTAAGACTAATATATGTATATAATGATTTTTGCAGAAGCTGCAAGTGTGAAGAAGAAGTAGAAAATGTTCAGCTTTTGCTCTGCGAATGGCCGGCACTAGCAAAAAGGAGAATAACAACTGTGGGACATTCCTTCCTAAATGGACTTACCGAAGTCTCATGCCTTGAAAACAAGCATATCCTAAAGTTCAACATCCATTCGAACTGGTTTGCTGAGGAAGGAAATCTCGCATAGGTTCAAAAGGTGGTATCACAACGGGCCTGCACTGGCCTAAGTGTACGAGTCGTTTGTCGGCTCAGCCACCTCAACCTAACCTAACCTAACCTAACCTAACCTAACCTAACCTAACCTAACCTAACCTAACCTAACCTAAGCTAACCTAACCTAACCTAACCTAACCGAACATAACCTAACATAACCTAACATAACCTAACCTAACCTAACCTAACCTAACCTAACCTAACCTAACCTAACCTAACATAACGTAACCTAACCTAATCTAACCTAACATAACGTAACCTAACTTGGAAGAAGAAAAATATACAGATCCACGATCCATGCATGCTAAAAATACAAAATAAAATTTTTATAAAGTTTTTTTATAAGTTTTGCTGAAATAATGTGTCATTGTTTTTGTTTTTAATAAAATATGATTTTTTTTTTATAATAACAATAAAAATGTTTATATTAAATCAGGAAATAATGTCATTCTATATCAAGGAGTTAAAATAAAAAGTTATTGTGTTGCTACAAGTGTTGGTACGTAAACTGCAAAACAGTGCCTTTTGGCACTCTTTTATTTTTTTACTTTATAGCTAAACTATACATTGTATCAAAAAACTCATATGAATTTCTTGTCTTGTGACATAAAAATCATATAATTATTTTTAATTTGCAAAATAAAAATTATGCATTGGAGGGTTAATTTGTTTTCGGGCAACAAATGGACCACGGCATATTTTTTATTATTATTATTTTGTATAGGAATGTTTACAAAATCAAAATAGGAGCAAAACAATGTTTATGTGGAATTGATATATCTCGTGGCGCTTAATCTAAATATGTAATCAGAATTTATCTAGCACGTCTAGTTTTGATGCTATATGCAATTTTGTTTTCATTAAAATTGCTTATATTTCGATACTAAAAGCGGTATTTATGAACTTTGGTGACACGAATTTCCCTGTGTTCTATATTTATCTCTGTGTTAGAAAAACAAAGCAATCTATTGTTTACCGTAAGCTAACTGGCATGCGCGAGCGCAGTGATTGTAAACTATCTAAGTAAGCTATCGACGTATGTAAAAAGTTATAAACAAAAGAGTTATCGCGTAGTTTTCATTGATTTTTTGGTAAGTGAAATTTCTTTTCTTATTCTTATTGAATTATTTAATAATGCTATAAACATTTAATGGCATTTATTGAATATAAGATTTTAGAATACCACTTGTTTTAATTGTTTTAGGTTCGAGAGAATGCCACGTCCATGTAAAAATTCTCCAAACTATTTTTGCTATATATGTGGTGATTTTGTGGTGGCCTTTCATCGCAGAAAGATGACACTCTTAGGTCAATAGAGAAAAAAGAGCATGGGTAGCTTTTGAAAACATGTGTCACAATTTTCTTGGAAATATAAGGACTGCAAATTACAAAGAACTGGTACAAGAACTTCTTTCTTCATATCAAGAACTCAGATGCAACATGTCACTAAAAATTCACTTCTTGCATTCGCATCTAGATTTTTTCCCAGAAAATTTTGGTGCCGTCTCTGCTGAGCATGGTGAGAGGTTCCAAAAAGATATTGCGCACATGGAAAAGCTACTATGAAACGAATAAACATATTTTTTTATTTTCAATAGAATTTTTATATGAATGAATAGAATTTTTATATGAATGAATGTGTACGAAATGTTTAAAAAAGTACACGTCACACCATATAATCTGAAACATTTTTGTGAGAAAATTTATCTTAAGTTTATTTTCGGCATTTACAGTTCTATCTTATGGCGTTTACTTTTCTCAAAAAAATTCTGCATTTTTTCTGCCCTCTTTGAGAACTCTGCCCTTTTGTGCTTTTTTCTCAAAAAAATTCTGACCTGTAAATTAAATCGAGTTCTTTTCTCGACAATGTTGACATTGAAAGTAGAAAAAATGCAGAATTTTGCTCTCTCAAGATCGACGATTTTAAATTCTGCCCTCAAATGCTACCAAATGAATGAACAAAAAAAAGTGACATGTTAGGAAAATATTAAATATTCGGGGCTGTGATAGAATCCAATAGCTGTCGGAATTGGTTTAAAAAACGACAAAAATTTACTTTGGTGTCATGAATTCCGACATTATTGGTTTTATGTTCGAATCGGAATAAATATCGGTTTTAGGTATCACAGAAACGAATATTATCGATTTTCTTATCGGAATCAAACCAAGCATCTAACCGTTGACAGATTTAATTTGCGAGTTTCTTTTCTCTTGCTAGTTGATATTTCGTTGAAATGTAAGTAAATTCTTGTTCTTTTATAAAAATAAATAAATAAATCTACAAAAAAAAATATATTAATAGCTATATTTATAGATCTAGATAACTGCACAGTACAAGAAAAATATGCTTACGCCGACGCAGGCAGCTCAAGTGGATCTATCAAAACTCTTATTTTCACCTTTTCTGAGCTCCTTTCTTCTATTAATAAAGAGACTACAACAGCTGAAGCCATTTTATGCTTATTTATTGCTTCTTATATTTATAACATAAACAGAAAAAACACTTAAATTTAATAAAATTGTGAACTAATGAAATTAACAAAATTTCCACATACACAGACAAAATGTGAGAAACAGCTGATTCGAACATCGGTTTTGTTTATGTTCGAAAAGATCTAAACCAAGACGATTTTGTGACACCAAATAAAATCCGAATTGGTTTGCAATTCCGACAAAAAGCAAAACCGTCTTGGTTTCTATGACAGCCCCGATTATCATTGACATTTCATTAAAATTTGAGCTTTTTCACGGATGACAAAATAAATATTATAAAAATTGTTCTCAAAAGTAAGCAATAGTACAGCCAACACAACATCATTGAAAAAATCTTGCATTTTTCTGATCTTTTCTCGACTAAGAACAGTTCAACATTTTTTGAGTGCAGGTCAAAATGTAAAATATTCTGCACTCTCAGAGGGCAGAATTTTTTGCCAAGAAAAGAAAACGCCATTAAAGAAAGATATATAAATGTTTTTATTTCGAGAAGTCCAACTTTTTTGCCCTAAATGTCACTGAGATCAATCACCCCGTTCTAGCATTTACCAACTAACGAAGTATATGGTAGGTAAACTTACCCTACTTTTTTATATGTGAAAAGTAACTTATTAAAATAATTAAAGTGACTTTTTAGCAAAAGCTTACCCACTAATAAAGTTCTGTGTTTTATTTAAAAGATAAAAAAAATGCAAATAAAAATTTAATTGAGGACTTTCAAGGTTTTGGACAACGGCTCAAAAAGCTTTTTTTTTGATTTGACACTTCTTTTTTAATTCATGTCGTAAAAGTTGAAATCTGGTAAGTACTAGAAAGGGGTCCTTGACCCCAATGTCTTTTAGAGCAAAAAATTTGGACGCCTCGAAATAGAAGCATTGATATATCATTCTTGGACAAGATAGGTCTGTAAATGCCGAAGATATGAAGAAAGACTAAAACGTTCGGAAAAAAACAATTGTTTTTTTCGAAATTTTCTTAAAAAAATGCTTCAGATTAGACAGTGTGTAGCTTACTTTTTTCCATTACGGTCCAATGCACTCGTACACATTCATTCATATAAAAATTCTGTTGAAAGTAAAAACATGTTTATTCGTTTCATAGTAACTTTTATATTTTTACAAGATCTATATTGCAATATTCTAGATGTATGTTACTCATCATATTTTCTTTTCAATGAGCTAAAGATGTCCAAAATCGGTTAAGATTTGACAAAATGACAGCATTTTGTGCTATAGCAACATATACATGGGAGTCAGTGTTTTCTGACAAAAAAAAAACATTAAAACTGCCACCATTTTGCCAATTCTCAACCGATATTGATGGTTTTGGATTCAATGAAAAGGTATTTTTACGTGCAATGAATTTTTGTGAAAAAAAAGATGTCATTCATGCAGCATTATATCATTTAAATTTATAGAAACACTATTTTTTTTTATGAAATTAAAGAAAAATTAAGGAATTTGCTTCGCTACCCGCTTCATTTTGTATTTTATCGTATTTATTTTATTACAGCATTATTCTACGTGAAATTCTACTGAAAAGAAGCGGAATTTGTTTTTCATTGCCAACAAGGCAAATAGCTGTAAAAATTCAATGAACGTCGGCGCAACAACAATCGGACCCTTCAACTTTAAAAACGAATTAAAAAAAATTGTGACGACATTGAGAGGCCAGACCAAGTGCGATGGACTCACAACATCTCCCTCTTTAAGAATTTCTATAAAGTCTGGTTGTGCTTTTTTAGTCGTCACACTGTGTAATTTATTAAGTATGACAGATAAAGAAATAGAGGAATTTTTTAACATGGTAGATGTTGAAAGCTTCGAAATTAGTGAAGTAGAAGTATTAACGGAAGAAGAGAACAATGACACCGAGCGGAACTGGGATAATGTTGAGAGTGAAGAAGTAAATATTAGTATTTCCGATTTGGACTTAACACTGACCACACCCATAATTCCGAAAAATATTTTGAAAATTGGAAACGCAGACAGTACATCGCCTTGCCGCCCAAAAAGACTTTGAACATATGCATCAGGCAATAACCATTCAATTAGACAATTTAATAGTAGGAATCCTCACGTTCACTGTCTAATTGGAACGCATGCTCTTCGATTAAGACTAATAAATATAATGATTTTTGCAGAAGCTGCAAGTGTGAAGAAGAAGTAGAAAATGTTCAGCACTTGCTCTGCGAATGGCCGGCACTAGCAAAAAGGAGAATAACAACTGTGGGACATTCCTTCCTAAATGGACTTACCGAAGTCTCATGCCTTGAAAACAAGCATATCCTAAAGTTCAACATCCATTCGAACTGGTTTGCTGAGGAAGGAAATCTCGCATAGGTTCAAAAGGTGGTATCACAACGGGCCTGCACTGGCCTAAGTGTACGAGTCGTTTGTCGGCTCAGCCACCTCAACCTAACCTAACATAACCTAACCTAACCTAACCTAACCTAACCTAACCTAACCTAACCTAACCTAACCTAACCTAACCTAACCTAACCTAACCTAACCTAACCTAACCTAACCTAACCTAAGCTAAGCTAAGCTAACCTAAGCTAACCTAACCTAACCTAACATAACCTAACCTAACCTAACCTAACCTAACCTAACCTAACCTAACCTAACCTAACCTAACATAACGTAACCTAACCTAATCTAACCTAACATAACGTAACCTAACTTGGAAGAAGAAAAATATACAGATCCACGATCCATGCATGCTAAAAATACAAAATAAAATTTTTATAAAGTTTTTTTTATAAGTTTTGCTGAAATAATGTGTCATTGTTTTTGTTTTTAATAAAATATGATTTTTTTTTTATAATAACAATAAAAATGTTTATATTAAATCAGGAAATAATGTCATTCTATATCAAGGAGTTAAAATAAAAAGTTATTGTGTTGCTACAAGTGTTGGTACGTAAACTGCAAAACAGTGCCTTTTGGCACTCTTTTATTTTTTTACTTTATAGCTAAACTATACATTGTATCAAAAAACTCATATGAATTTCTTGTCTTGTGACATAAAAATCATATAATTATTTTTAATTTGCAAAATAAAAATTATGCATTGGAGGGTTAATTTGTTTTCGGGCAACAAATGGACCACGGCATATTTTTTATTATTATTATTTTGTATAGGAATGTTTACAAAATCAAAATAGGAGCAAAACAATGTTTATGTGGAATTGATATATCTCGTGGCGCTTAATCTAAATATGTAATCAGAATTTATCTAGCACGTCTAGTTTTGATGCTATATGCAATTTTGTTTTCATTAAAATTGCTTATATTTCGATACTAAAAGCGGTATTTATGAACTTTGGTGACACGAATTTCCCTGTGTTCTATATTTATCTCTGTGTTAGAAAAACAAAGCAATCTATTGTTTACCGTAAGCTAACTGGCATGCGCGAGCGCAGTGATTGTAAACTATCTAAGTAAGCTATCGACGTATGTAAAAAGTTATAAACAAAAGAGTTATCGCGTAGTTTTCATTGATTTTTTGGTAAGTGAAATTTCTTTTCTTATTCTTATTGAATTATTTAATAATGCTATAAACATTTAATGGCATTTATTGAATATAAGATTTTAGAATACCACTTGTTTTAATTGTTTTAGGTTCGAGAGAATGCCACGTCCATGTAAAAATTCTCCAAACTATTTTTGCTATACATATATGTGGTGATTTTGTGGTGGCCTTTCATCGCAGACAGATGACACTCTTAGGTCAATAGAGAAAAAAGAGCATGGGTAGCTTTTGAAAACATGTGTCACAATTTTCTTGGAAATATAAGGACTGCAAATTACAAAGAACTGGTACAAGAACTTCTTTCTTCATATCAAGAACTCAGATGCAACATGTCACTAAAAATTCACTTCTTGCATTCGCATCTAGATTTTTTCCCAGAAAATTTTGGTGCCGTCTCTGCTGAGCATGGTGAGAGGTTCCAAAAAGATATTGCGCACATGGAAAAGCTACTATGAAACGAATAAACATATTTTTTTATTTTCAATAGAATTTTTATATGAATGAATGTGTACGAAATGTTTAAAAAAGTACACGTCACACCATATAATCTGAAACATTTTTGTGAGAAAATTTATCTTAAGTTTATTTTCGGCATTTACAGTTCTATCTTATGGCGTTTACTTTTCTCAAAAAAATTCTGCATTTTTTCTGCCCTCTTTGAGAACTCTGCCCTTTTGTGCTTTTTTCTCAAAAAAATTCTGACCTGTAAATTAAATCGAGTTCTTTTCTCGACAATGTTGACATTGAAAGTAGAAAAAATGCAGAA
This sequence comes from Pherbina coryleti, assembly GCA_943735915.1. Classification (NCBI taxonomy): domain Eukaryota; kingdom Metazoa; phylum Arthropoda; class Insecta; order Diptera; family Sciomyzidae; genus Pherbina; species Pherbina coryleti. The sequence continues at coordinate 117,793,915 of OX030948.1, read as the reverse complement.
TTTTGCTCTCTCAAGATCGACGATTTTAAATTCTGCCCTCAAATGCTACCAAATGAATGAACAAAAAAAAGTGACATGTTAGGAAAATATTAAATATTCGGGGCTGTGATAGAATCCAATAGCTGTCGGAATTGGTTTAAAAAACGACAAAAATTTACTTTGGTGTCATGAATTCCGACATTATTGGTTTTATGTTCGAATCGGAATAAATATCGGTTTTAGGTATCACAGAAACGAATATTATCGATTTTCTTATCGGAATCAAACCAAGCATCTAACCGTTGACAGATTTAATTTGCGAGTTTCTTTTCTCTTGCTAGTTGATATTTCGTTGAAATGTAAGTAAATTCTTGTTCTTTTATAAAAATAAATAAATAAATCTACAAAAAAAAATATATTAATAGCTATATTTATAGATCTAGATAACTGCACAGTACAAGAAAAATATGCTTACGCCGACGCAGGCAGCTCAAGTGGATCTATCAAAACTCTTATTTTCACCTTTTCTGAGCTCCTTTCTTCTATTAATAAAGAGACTACAACAGCTGAAGCCATTTTATGCTTATTTATTGCTTCTTATATTTATAACATAAACAGAAAAAACACTTAAATTTAATAAAATTGTGAACTAATGAAATTAACAAAATTTCCACATACACAGACAAAATGTGAGAAACAGCTGATTCGAACATCGGTTTTGTTTATGTTCGAAAAGATCTAAACCAAGACGATTTTGTGACACCAAATAAAATCCGAATTGGTTTGCAATTCCGACAAAAAGCAAAACCGTCTTGGTTTCTATGACAGCCCCGATTATCATTGACATTTCATTAAAATTTGAGCTTTTTCACGGATGACAAAATAAATATTATAAAAATTGTTCTCAAAAGTAAGCAATAGTACAGCCAACACAACATCATTGAAAAAATCTTGCATTTTTCTGATCTTTTCTCGACTAAGAACAGTTCAACATTTTTTGAGTGCAGGTCAAAATGTAAAATATTCTGCACTCTCAGAGGGCAGAATTTTTTGCCAAGAAAAGAAAACGCCATTAAAGAAAGATATATAAATGTTTTTATTTCGAGAAGTCCAACTTTTTTGCCCTAAATGTCACTGAGATCAATCACCCCGTTCTAGCATTTACCAACTAACGAAGTATATGGTAGGTAAACTTACCCTACTTTTTTATATGTGAAAAGTAACTTATTAAAATAATTAAAGTGACTTTTTAGCAAAAGCTTACCCACTAATAAAGTTCTGTGTTTTATTTAAAAGATAAAAAAAATGCAAATAAAAATTTAATTGAGGACTTTCAAGGTTTTGGACAACGGCTCAAAAAGCTTTTTTTTTGATTTGACACTTCTTTTTTAATTCATGTCGTAAAAGTTGAAATCTGGTAAGTACTAGAAAGGGGTCCTTGACCCCAATGTCTTTTAGAGCAAAAAATTTGGACGCCTCGAAATAGAAGCATTGATATATCATTCTTGGACAAGATAGGTCTGTAAATGCCGAAGATATGAAGAAAGACTAAAACGTTCGGAAAAAAACAATTGTTTTTTTCGAAATTTTCTTAAAAAAATGCTTCAGATTAGACAGTGTGTAGCTTACTTTTTTCCATTACGGTCCAATGCACTCGTACACATTCATTCATATAAAAATTCTGTTGAAAGTAAAAACATGTTTATTCGTTTCATAGTAACTTTTATATTTTTACAAGATCTATATTGCAATATTCTAGATGTATGTTACTCATCATATTTTCTTTTCAATGAGCTAAAGATGTCCAAAATCGGTTAAGATTTGACAAAATGACAGCATTTTGTGCTATAGCAACATATACATGGGAGTCAGTGTTTTCTGACAAAAAAAAAACATTAAAACTGCCACCATTTTGCCAATTCTCAACCGATATTGATGGTTTTGGATTCAATGAAAAGGTATTTTTACGTGCAATGAATTTTTGTGAAAAAAAGATGTCATTCATGCAGCATTATATCATTTAAATTTATAGAAACACTATTTTTTTTTATGAAATTAAAGAAAAATTAAGGAATTTGCTTCGCTACCCGCTTCATTTTGTATTTTATCGTATTTATTTTATTACAGCATTATTCTACGTGAAATTCTACTGAAAAGAAGCGGAATTTGTTTTTCATTGCCAACAAGGCAAATAGCTGTAAAAATTCAATGAACGTCGGCGCAACAACAATCGGACCCTTCAACTTTAAAAACGAATTAAAAAAAATTGTGACGACATTGAGAGGCCAGACCAAGTGCGATGGACTCACAACATCTCCCTCTTTAAGAATTTCTATAAAGTCTGGTTGTGCTTTTTTAGTCGTCACACTGTGTAATTTATTAAGTATGACAGATAAAGAAATAGAGGAATTTTTTAACATGGTAGATGTTGAAAGCTTCGAAATTAGTGAAGTAGAAGTATTAACGGAAGAAGAGAACAATGACACCGAGCGGAACTGGGATAATGTTGAGAGTGAAGAAGTAAATATTAGTATTTCCGATTTGGACTTAACACTGACCACACCCATAATTCCGAAAATATTTTGAAAATTGGAAACGCAGACAGTACATCGCCTTGCCGCCCAAAAAGACTTTGAACATATGCATCAGGCAATAACCATTCAATTAGACAATTTAATAGTAGGAATCCTCACGTTCACTGTCTAATTGGAACGCATGCTCTTCGATTAAGACTAATATATATAATGATTTTTGCAGAAGCTGCAAGTGTGAAGAAGAAGTAGAAAATGTTCAGCACTTGCTCTGCGAATGGCCGGCACTAGCAAAAAGGAGAATAACAACTGTGGGACATTCCTTCCTAAATGGACTTACCGAAGTCTCATGCCTTGAAAACAAGCATATCCTAAAGTTCAACATCCATTCGAACTGTTTTGCTGAGGAAGGAAATCTCGCATAGGTTCAAAAGGTGGTATCACAACGGGCCTGCACTGGCCTAAAGGTACGAGTCGTTTGTCGGCTCAGCCACCTCAACCTAACCTAACATAACCTAACCTAACCTAACCTAACCTAACCTAACCTAAGCTAAGCTAAGCTAACCTAACCTAACCTAACCTAACCTAACATAACATAACCTAAGCTAAGCTAACCTAACCTAACCTAACCTAACCTAACCTAACCTAACCTAACCTAACCTAACCTAACCTAACCTAACCTTACCTAACCTAACCTAACCTAACCTAACCTGACCTGACCTAACCTAACCTAACCTGACCTAACCTAACCTAACCTAATCTAACCTAACATAACGTAACCTAACTTGGAAGAAGAAAAATATACAGATCCACGATCCATGCATGCAAAAAATACAAAATAAAATTTTTATAAAGTTTTTTTTATAAGTTTTGCTGAAATAATGTGTCATTGTTTTTGTTTTTAATAAAATATGATTTTTTTTTATAATAACAATAAAAATGTTTATATTAAATCAGGAAATAATGTCATTCTATATCAAGGAGTTAAAATAAAAAGTTATTGTGTTGCTACAAGTGTTGGTACGTAAACTGGTACGTAAAAATAAAAAGTTATTGTGTTGCTACAAGTGTTGGTACGTAAACTGCAAAACAGTGCCTTTTGGCACTCTTTTATTTTTTTACTTTATAGCTAAACTATACATTGTATCAAAAAACTCATATGAATTTCTTGTCTTGTGACATAAAAATCATATAATTATTTTTAATTTGCAAAATAAAAATTATGCATTGGAGGGTTAATTTGTTTTCGGGCAACAAATGGACCACGGCATATTTTTTATTATTATTATTTTGTATAGGAATGTTTACAAAATCAAAATAGGAGCAAAACAATGTTTATGTGGAATTGATATATCTCGTGGCGCTTAATCTAAATATGTAATCAGAATTTATCTAGCACGTCTAGTTTTGATGCTATATGCAATTTTGTTTTCATTAAAATTGCTTATATTTCGATACTAAAAGCGGTATTTATGAACTTTGGTGACACGAATTTCCCTGTGTTCTATATTTATCTCTGTGTTAGAAAAACAAAGCAATCTATTGTTTACCGTAAGCTAACTGGCATGCGCGAGCGCAGTGATTGTAAACTATCTAAGTAAGCTATCGACGTATGTAAAAAGTTATAAACAAAAGAGTTATCGCGTAGTTTTCATTGATTTTTTGGTAAGTGAAATTTCTTTTCTTATTCTTATTGAATTATTTAATAATGCTATAAACATTTAATGGCATTTATTGAATATAAGATTTTAGAATACCACTTGTTTTAATTGTTTTAGGTTCGAGAGAATGCCACGTCCATGTAAAAATTCTCCAAACTATTTTTGCTATACATATATGTGGTGATTTTGTGGTGGCCTTTCATCGCAGACAGATGACACTCTTAGGTCAATAGAGAAAAAAGAGCATGGGTAGCTTTTGAAAACATGTGTCACAATTTTCTTGGAAATATAAGGACTGCAAATTACAAAGAACTGGTACAAGAACTTCTTTCTTCATATCAAGAACTCAGATGCAACATGTCACTAAAAATTCACTTCTTGCATTCGCATCTAGATTTTTTCCCAGAAAATTTTGGTGCCGTCTCTGCTGAGCATGGTGAGAGGTTCCAAAAAGATATTGCGCACATGGAAAAGCTACTATGAAACGAATAAACATATTTTTTTATTTTCAATAGAATTTTTATATGAATGAATAGAATTTTTATATGAATGAATGTGTACGAAATGTTTAAAAAAGTACACGTCACACCATATAATCTGAAACATTTTTGTGAGAAAATTTATCTTAAGTTTATTTTCGGCATTTACAGTTCTATCTTATGGCGTTTACTTTTCTCAAAAAAATTCTGCATTTTTTCTGCCCTCTTTGAGAACTCTGCCCTTTTGTGCTTTTTTCTCAAAAAAATTCTGACCTGTAAATTAAATCGAGTTCTTTTCTCGACAATGTTGACATTGAAAGTAGAAAAAATGCAGAATTTTGCTCTCTCAAGATCGACGATTTTAAATTCTGCCCTCAAATGCTACCAAATGAATGAACAAAAAAAAGTGACATGTTAGGAAAATATTAAATATTCGGGGCTGTGATAGAATCCAATAGCTGTCGGAATTGGTTTAAAAAACGACAAAAATTTACTTTGGTGTCATGAATTCCGACATTATTGGTTTTATGTTCGAATCGGAATAAATATCGGTTTTAGGTATCACAGAAACGAATATTATCGATTTTCTTATCGGAATCAAACCAAGCATCTAACCGTTGACAGATTTAATTTGCGAGTTTCTTTTCTCTTGCTAGTTGATATTTCGTTGAAATGTAAGTAAATTCTTGTTCTTTTATAAAAATAAATAAATAAATCTACAAAAAAAAATATATTAATAGCTATATTTATAGATCTAGATAACTGCACAGTACAAGAAAAATATGCTTACGCCGACGCAGGCAGCTCAAGTGGATCTATCAAAACTCTTATTTTCACCTTTTCTGAGCTCCTTTCTTCTATTAATAAAGAGACTACAACAGCTGACGCCATTTTATGCTTATTTATTGCTTCTTATATTTATAACATAAACAGAAAAAACACTTAAATTTAATAAAATTGTGAACTAATGAAATTAACAAAATTTCCACATACACAGACAAAATGTGAGAAACAGCTGATTCGAACATCGGTTTTGTTTATGTTCGAAAAGATCTAAACCAAGACGATTTTGTGACACCAAATAAAATCCGAATTGGTTTGCAATTCCGACAAAAAGCAAAACCGTCTTGGTTTCTATGACAGCCCCGATTATCATTGACATTTCATTAAAATTTGAGCTTTTTCACGGATGACAAAATAAATATTATAAAAATTGTTCTCAAAAGTAAGCAATAGTACAGCCAACACAACATCATTGAAAAAATCTTGCATTTTTCTGATCTTTTCTCGACTAAGAACAGTTCAACATTTTTTGAGTGCAGGTCAAAATGTAAAATATTCTGCACTCTCAGAGGGCAGAATTTTTTGCCAAGAAAAGAAAACGCCATTAAAGAAAGATATATAAATGTTTTTATTTCGAGAAGTCCAACTTTTTTGCCCTAAATGTCACTGAGATCAATCACCCCGTTCTAGCATTTACCAACTAACGAAGTATATGGTAGGTAAACTTACCCTACTTTTTTATATGTGAAAAGTAACTTATTAAAATAATTAAAGTGACTTTTTAGCAAAAGCTTACCCACTAATAAAGTTCTGTGTTTTATTTAAAAGATAAAAAAAATGCAAATAAAAATTTAATTGAGGACTTTCAAGGTTTTGGACAACGGCTCAAAAAGCTTTTTTTTTGATTTGACACTTCTTTTTTAATTCATGTCGTAAAAGTTGAAATCTGGTAAGTACTAGAAAGGGGTCCTTGACCCCAATGTCTTTTAGAGCAAAAAATTTGGACGCCTCGAAATAGAAGCATTGATATATCATTCTTGGACAAGATAGGTCTGTAAATGCCGAAGATATGAAGAAAGACTAAAACGTTCGGAAAAAAACAATTGTTTTTTTCGAAATTTTCTTAAAAAAATGCTTCAGATTAGACAGTGTGTAGCTTACTTTTTTCCATTACGGTCCAATGCACTCGTACACATTCATTCATATAAAAATTCTGTTGAAAGTAAAAACATGTTTATTCGTTTCATAGTAACTTTTATATTTTTACAAGATCTATATTGCAATATTCTAGATGTATGTTACTCATCATATTTTCTTTTCAATGAGCTAAAGATGTCCAAAATCGGTTAAGATTTGACAAAATGACAGCATTTTGTGCTATAGCAACATATACATGGGAGTCAGTGTTTTCTGACAAAAAAAAAACATTAAAACTGCCACCATTTTGCCAATTCTCAACCGATATTGATGGTTTTGGATTCAATGAAAAGGTATTTTTACGTGCAATGAATTTTTGTGAAAAAAAGATGTCATTCATGCAGCATTATATCATTTAAATTTATAGAAACACTATTTTTTTTTATGAAATTAAAGAAAAATTAAGGAATTTGCTTCGCTACCCGCTTCATTTTGTATTTTATCGTATTTATTTTATTACAGCATTATTCTACGTGAAATTCTACTGAAAAGAAGCGGAATTTGTTTTTCATTGCCAACAAGGCAAATAGCTGTAAAAATTCAATGAACGTCGGCGCAACAACAATCGGACCCTTCAACTTTAAAAACGAATTAAAAAAAATTGTGACGACATTGAGAGGCCAGACCAAGTGCGATGGACTCACAACATCTCCCTCTTTAAGAATTTCTATAAAGTCTGGTTGTGCTTTTTTAGTCGTCACACTGTGTAATTTATTAAGTATGACAGATAAAGAAATAGAGGAATTTTTTAACATGGTAGATGTTGAAAGCTTCGAAATTAGTGAAGTAGAAGTATTAACGGAAGAAGAGAACAATGACACCGAGCGGAACTGGGATAATGTTGAGAGTGAAGAAGTAAATATTAGTATTTCCGATTTGGACTTAACACTGACCACACCCATAATTCCGAAAAATATTTTGAAAATTGGAAACGCAGACAGTACATCGCCTTGCCGCCCAAAAAGACTTTGAACATATGCATCAGGCAATAACCATTCAATTAGACAATTTAATAGTAGGAATCCTCACGTTCACTGTCTAATTGGAACGCATGCTCTTCGATTAAGACTAATATATATAATGATTTTTGCAGAAGCTGCAAGTGTGAAGAAGAAGTAGAAAATGTTCAGCACTTGCTCTGCGAATGGCCGGCACTAGCAAAAAGGAGAATAACAACTGTGGGACATTCCTTCCTAAATGGACTTACCGAAGTCTCATGCCTTGAAAACAAGCATATCCTAAAGTTCAACATCCATTCGAACTGTTTTGCTGAGGAAGGAAATCTCGCATAGGTTCAAAAGGTGGTATCACAACGGGCCTGCACTGGCCTAAAGGTACGAGTCGTTTGTCGGCTCAGCCACCTCAACCTAACCTAACATAACCTAACCTAACCTAACCTAACCTAACCTAACCTAAGCTAAGCTAAGCTAACCTAACCTAACCTAACCTAACCTAACATAACATAACCTAAGCTAAGCTAACCTAACCTAACCTAACCTAACCTAACCTAACCTAACCTAACCTTACCTAACCTAACCTAACCTAACCTAACCTGACCTGACCTAACCTAACCTAACCTGACCTAACCTAACCTAACCTAATCTAACCTAACATAACGTAACCTAACTTGGAAGAAGAAAAATATACAGATCCACGATCCATGCATGCAAAAAATACAAAATAAAATTTTTATAAAGTTTTTTTTATAAGTTTTGCTGAAATAATGTGTCATTGTTTTTGTTTTTAATAAAATATGATTTTTTTTTATAATAACAATAAAAATGTTTATATTAAATCAGGAAATAATGTCATTCTATATCAAGGAGTTAAAATAAAAAGTTATTGTGTTGCTACAAGTGTTGGTACGTAAACTGGTACGTAAAAATAAAAAGTTATTGTGTTGCTACAAGTGTTGGTACGTAAACTGCAAAACAGTGCCTTTTGGCACTCTTTTATTTTTTTACTTTATAGCTAAACTATACATTGTATCAAAAAACTCATATGAATTTCTTGTCTTGTGACATAAAAATCATATAATTATTTTTAATTTGCAAAATAAAAATTATGCATTGGAGGGTTAATTTGTTTTCGGGCAACAAATGGACCACGGCATATTTTTTATTATTATTATTTTGTATAGGAATGTTTACAAAATCAAAATAGGAGCAAAACAATGTTTATGTGGAATTGATATATCTCGTGGCGCTTAATCTAAATATGTAATCAGAATTTATCTAGCACGTCTAGTTTTGATGCTATATGCAATTTTGTTTTCATTAAAATTGCTTATATTTCGATACTAAAAGCGGTATTTATGAACTTTGGTGACACGAATTTCCCTGTGTTCTATATTTATCTCTGTGTTAGAAAAACAAAGCAATCTATTGTTTACCGTAAGCTAACTGGCATGCGCGAGCGCAGTGATTGTAAACTATCTAAGTAAGCTATCGACGTATGTAAAAAGTTATAAACAAAAGAGTTATCGCGTAGTTTTCATTGATTTTTTGGTAAGTGAAATTTCTTTTCTTATTCTTATTGAATTATTTAATAATGCTATAAACATTTAATGGCATTTATTGAATATAAGATTTTAGAATACCACTTGTTTTAATTGTTTTAGGTTCGAGAGAATGCCACGTCCATGTAAAAATTCTCCAAACTATTTTTGCTATACATATATGTGGTGATTTTGTGGTGGCCTTTCATCGCAGACAGATGACACTCTTAGGTCAATAGAGAAAAAAGAGCATGGGTAGCTTTTGAAAACATGTGTCACAATTTTCTTGGAAATATAAGGACTGCAAATTACAAAGAACTGGTACAAGAACTTCTTTCTTCATATCAAGAACTCAGATGCAACATGTCACTAAAAATTCACTTCTTGCATTCGCATCTAGATTTTTTCCCAGAAAATTTTGGTGCCGTCTCTGCTGAGCATGGTGAGAGGTTCCAAAAAGATATTGCGCACATGGAAAAGCTACTATGAAACGAATAAACATATTTTTTTATTTTCAATAGAATTTTTATATGAATGAATAGAATTTTTATATGAATGAATGTGTACGAAATGTTTAAAAAAGTACACGTCACACCATATAATCTGAAACATTTTTGTGAGAAAATTTATCTTAAGTTTATTTTCGGCATTTACAGTTCTATCTTATGGCGTTTACTTTTCTCAAAAAAATTCTGCATTTTTTCTGCCCTCTTTGAGAACTCTGCCCTTTTGTGCTTTTTTCTCAAAAAAATTCTGACCTGTAAATTAAATCGAGTTCTTTTCTCGACAATGTTGACATTGAAAGTAGAAAAAATGCAGAATTTTGCTCTCTCAAGATCGACGATTTTAAATTCTGCCCTCAAATGCTACCAAATGAATGAACAAAAAAAAGTGACATGTTAGGAAAATATTAAATATTCGGGGCTGTGATAGAATCCAATAGCTGTCGGAATTGGTTTAAAAAACGACAAAAATTTACTTTGGTGTCATGAATTCCGACATTATTGGTTTTATGTTCGAATCGGAATAAATATCGGTTTTAGGTATCACAGAAACGAATATTATCGATTTTCTTATCGGAATCAAACCAAGCATCTAACCGTTGACAGATTTAATTTGCGAGTTTCTTTTCTCTTGCTAGTTGATATTTCGTTGAAATGTAAGTAAATTCTTGTTCTTTTATAAAAATAAATAAATAAATCTACAAAAAAAAATATATTAATAGCTATATTTATAGATCTAGATAACTGCACAGTACAAGAAAAATATGCTTACGCCGACGCAGGCAGCTCAAGTGGATCTATCAAAACTCTTATTTTCACCTTTTCTGAGCTCCTTTCTTCTATTAATAAAGAGACTACAACAGCTGAAGCCATTTTATGCTTATTTATTGCTTCTTATATTTATAACATAAACAGAAAAAACACTTAAATTTAATAAAATTGTGAACTAATGAAATTAACAAAATTTCCACATACACAGACAAAATGTGAGAAACAGCTGATTCGAACATCGGTTTTGTTTATGTTCGAAAAGATCTAAACCAAGACGATTTTGTGACACCAAATAAAATCCGAATTGGTTTGCAATTCCGACAAAAAGCAAAACCGTCTTGGTTTCTATGACAGCCCCGATTATCATTGACATTTCATTAAAATTTGAGCTTTTTCACGGATGACAAAATAAATATTATAAAAATTGTTCTCAAAAGTAAGCAATAGTACAGCCAACACAACATCATTGAAAAAATCTTGCATTTTTCTGATCTTTTCTCGACTAAGAACAGTTCAACATTTTTTGAGTGCAGGTCAAAATGTAAAATATTCTGCACTCTCAGAGGGCAGAATTTTTTGCCAAGAAAAGAAAACGCCATTAAAGAAAGATATATAAATGTTTTTATTTCGAGAAGTCCAACTTTTTTGCCCTAAATGTCACTGAGATCAATCACCCCGTTCTAGCATTTACCAACTAACGAAGTATATGGTAGGTAAACTTACCCTACTTTTTTATATGTGAAAAGTAACTTATTAAAATAATTAAAGTGACTTTTTAGCAAAAGCTTACCCACTAATAAAGTTCTGTGTTTTATTTAAAAGATAAAAAAAATGCAAATAAAAATTTAATTGAGGACTTTCAAGGTTTTGGACAACGGCTCAAAAAGCTTTTTTTTTGATTTGACACTTCTTTTTTAATTCATGTCGTAAAAGTTGAAATCTGGTAAGTACTAGAAAGGGGTCCTTGACCCCAATGTCTTTTAGAGCAAAAAATTTGGACGCCTCGAAATAGAAGCATTGATATATCATTCTTGGACAAGATAGGTCTGTAAATGCCGAAGATATGAAGAAAGACTAAAACGTTCGGAAAAAAACAATTGTTTTTTTCGAAATTTTCTTAAAAAAATGCTTCAGATTAGACAGTGTGTAGCTTACTTTTTTCCATTACGGTCCAATGCACTCGTACACATTCATTCATATAAAAATTCTGTTGAAAGTAAAAACATGTTTATTCGTTTCATAGTAACTTTTATATTTTTACAAGATCTATATTGCAATATTCTAGATGTATGTTACTCATCATATTTTCTTTTCAATGAGCTAAAGATGTCCAAAATCGGTTAAGATTTGACAAAATGACAGCATTTTGTGCTATAGCAACATATACATGGGAGTCAGTGTTTTCTGACAAAAAAAAAACATTAAAACTGCCACCATTTTGCCAATTCTCAACCGATATTGATGGTTTTGGATTCAATGAAAAGGTATTTTTACGTGCAATGAATTTTTGTGAAAAAAGATGTCATTCATGCAGCATTATATCATTTAAATTTATAGAAACACTATTTTTTTTTATGAAATTAAAGAAAAATTAAGGAATTTGCTTCGCTACCCGCTTCATTTTGTATTTTATCGTATTTATTTTATTACAGCATTATTCTACGTGAAATTCTACTGAAAAGAAGCGGAATTTGTTTTTCATTGCCAACAAGGCAAATAGCTGTAAAAATTCAATGAACGTCGGCGCAACAACAATCGGACCCTTCAACTTTAAAAACGAATTAAAAAAAATTGTGACGACATTGAGAGGCCAGACCAAGTGCGATGGACTCACAACATCTCCCTCTTTAAGAATTTCTATAAAGTCTGGTTGTGCTTTTTTAGTCGTCACACTGTGTAATTTATTAAGTATGACAGATAAAGAAATAGAGGAATTTTTTAACATGGTAGATGTTGAAAGCTTCGAAATTAGTGAAGTAGAAGTATTAACGGAAGAAGAGAACAATGACACCGAGCGGAACTGGGATAATGTTGAGAGTGAAGAAGTAAATATTAGTATTTCCGATTTGGACTTAACACTGACCACACCCATAATTCCGAAAAATATTTTGAAAATTGGAAACGCAGACAGTACATCGCCTTGCCGCCCAAAAAGACTTTGAACATATGCATCAGGCAATAACCATTCAATTAGACAATTTAATAGTAGGAATCCTCACGTTCACTGTCTAATTGGAACGCATGCTCTTCGATTAAGACTAATATATATAATGATTTTTGCAGAAGCTGCAAGTGTGAAGAAGAAGTAGAAAATGTTCAGCACTTGCTCTGCGAATGGCCGGCACTAGCAAAAAGGAGAATAACAACTGTGGGACATTCCTTCCTAAATGGACTTACCGAAGTCTCATGCCTTGAAAACAAGCATATCCTAAAGTTCAACATCCATTCGAACTGTTTTGCTGAGGAAGGAAATCTCGCATAGGTTCAAAAGGTGGTATCACAACGGGCCTGCACTGGCCTAAAGGTACGAGTCGTTTGTCGGCTCAGCCACCTCAACCTAACCTAACATAACCTAACCTAACCTAACCTAACCTAACCTAACCTAAGCTAAGCTAAGCTAACCTAACCTAACCTAACCTAACCTAACATAACATAACCTAAGCTAAGCTAACCTAACCTAACCTAACCTAACCTAACCTAACCTAACCTAACCTAACCTAACCTAACCTAACCTAACCTAACCTTACCTAACCTAACCTAACCTAACCTAACCTGACCTGACCTAACCTAACCTAACCTGACCTAACCTAACCTAACCTAATCTAACCTAACATAACGTAACCTAACTTGGAAGAAGAAAAATATACAGATCCACGATCCATGCATGCAAAAAATACAAAATAAAATTTTTATAAAGTTTTTTTTATAAGTTTTGCTGAAATAATGTGTCATTGTTTTTGTTTTTAATAAAATATGATTTTTTTTTATAATAACAATAAAAATGTTTATATTAAATCAGGAAATAATGTCATTCTATATCAAGGAGTTAAAATAAAAAGTTATTGTGTTGCTACAAGTGTTGGTACGTAAACTGGTACGTAAAAATAAAAAGTTATTGTGTTGCTACAAGTGTTGGTACGTAAACTGCAAAACAGTGCCTTTTGGCACTCTTTTATTTTTTTACTTTATAGCTAAACTATACATTGTATCAAAAAACTCATATGAATTTCTTGTCTTGTGACATAAAAATCATATAATTATTTTTAATTTGCAAAATAAAAATTATGCATTGGAGGGTTAATTTGTTTTCGGGCAACAAATGGACCACGGCATATTTTTTATTATTATTATTTTGTATAGGAATGTTTACAAAATCAAAATAGGAGCAAAACAATGTTTATGTGGAATTGATATATCTCGTGGCGCTTAATCTAAATATGTAATCAGAATTTATCTAGCACGTCTAGTTTTGATGCTATATGCAATTTTGTTTTCATTAAAATTGCTTATATTTCGATACTAAAAGCGGTATTTATGAACTTTGGTGACACGAATTTCCCTGTGTTCTATATTTATCTCTGTGTTAGAAAAACAAAGCAATCTATTGTTTACCGTAAGCTAACTGGCATGCGCGAGCGCAGTGATTGTAAACTATCTAAGTAAGCTATCGACGTATGTAAAAAGTTATAAACAAAAGAGTTATCGCGTAGTTTTCATTGATTTTTTGGTAAGTGAAATTTCTTTTCTTATTCTTATTGAATTATTTAATAATGCTATAAACATTTAATGGCATTTATTGAATATAAGATTTTAGAATACCACTTGTTTTAATTGTTTTAGGTTCGAGAGAATGCCACGTCCATGTAAAAATTCTCCAAACTATTTTTGCTATACATATATGTGGTGATTTTGTGGTGGCCTTTCATCGCAGACAGATGACACTCTTAGGTCAATAGAGAAAAAAGAGCATGGGTAGCTTTTGAAAACATGTGTCACAATTTTCTTGGAAATATAAGGACTGCAAATTACAAAGAACTGGTACAAGAACTTCTTTCTTCATATCAAGAACTCAGATGCAACATGTCACTAAAAATTCACTTCTTGCATTCGCATCTAGATTTTTTCCCAGAAAATTTTGGTGCCGTCTCTGCTGAGCATGGTGAGAGGTTCCAAAAAGATATTGCGCACATGGAAAAGCTACTATGAAACGAATAAACATATTTTTTTATTTTCAATAGAATTTTTATATGAATGAATAGAATTTTTATATGAATGAATGTGTACGAAATGTTTAAAAAAGTACACGTCACACCATATAATCTGAAACATTTTTGTGAGAAAATTTATCTTAAGTTTATTTTCGGCATTTACAGTTCTATCTTATGGCGTTTACTTTTCTCAAAAAAATTCTGCATTTTTTCTGCCCTCTTTGAGAACTCTGCCCTTTTGTGCTTTTTTCTCAAAAAAATTCTGACCTGTAAATTAAATCGAGTTCTTTTCTCGACAATGTTGACATTGAAAGTAGAAAAAATGCAGAATTTTTCTCTCTCAAGATCGACGATTTTAAATTCTGCCCTCAAATGCTACCAAATGAATGAACAAAAAAAAGTGACATGTTAGGAAAATATTAAATATTCGGGGCTGTGATAGAATCCAATAGCTGTCGGAATTGGTTTAAAAAACGACAAAAATTTACTTTGGTGTCATGAATTCCGACATTATTGGTTTTATGTTCGAATCGGAATTAATATCGGTTTTAGGTATCACAGAAACGAATATTATCGATTTTCTTATCGGAATCAAACCAAGCATCTAACCGTTGACAGATTTAATTTGCGAGTTTCTTTTCTCTTGCTAGTTGATATTTCGTTGAAATGTAAGTAAATTCTTGTTCTTTTATAAAAATAAATAAATAAATCTACAAAAAAAAATATATTAATAGCTATATTTATAGATCTAGAAAACTGCACAGTACAAGAAAAATATGCTTACGCCGACGCAGGCAGCTCAAGTGGATCTATCAAAACTCTTATTTTCACCTTTTCTGAGCTCCTTTCTTCTATTAATAAAGAGGCTACAACAGCTGAAGCCATTTTATGCTTATTTATTGCTTCTTATATTTATAACATAAACAGAAAAAACACTTAAATTTAATAAAATTGTGAACTAATGAAATTAACAAAATTTCCACATACACAGACAAAATGTGAGAAACAGCTGATTCGAACATCGGTTTTGTTTATGTTCGAAAAGATCTAAACCAAGACGATTTTGTGACACCAAATAAAATCCGAATTGGTTTGCAATTCCGACAAAAAGCAAAACAGTCTTGGTTTCTATGACAGCCCCGATTATCATTGACATTTCATTAAAATTTGAGCTTTTTCACGGATGACAAAATAAATATTATAAAAATTGTTCTCAAAAGTAAGCAACAGTACAGCCAACACAACATCATTGAAAAAATCTTGCATTTTTCTGATCTTTTCTCGACTAAGAACAGTTCAACATTTTTTGAGTGCAGGTCAAAATGTAAAATATTCTGCACTCTCAGAGGGCAGAATTTTTTGCCAAGAAAAGAAAACGCCATTAAAGAAAGATATATAAATGTTTTTATTTCGAGAAGTCCAACTTTTTTGCCCTAAATGTCACTGAGATCAATCACCCCGTTCTAGCATTTACCAACTAACGAAGTATATGGTAGGTAAACTTACCCTACTTTTTTATATGTGAAAAGTAGCTTATTAAAATAATTAAAGTGACTTTTTAGCAAAAGCTTACCCACTAATAAAGTTCTGTGTTTTATTTAAAAGATGAAAAAAATGCAAATAAAAATTTAATTGAGGACTTTCAAGGTTTTGGACAACGGCTCAAAAAGCTTTTTTTTTGATTTGACACTTCTTTTTTAATTCATGTCGTAAAAGTTGAAATCTGGTAAGTACTAGAAAGGGGTCCTTGACCCCAATGTCTTTTAGAGCAAAAAATTTGGACGCCTCGAAATAGAAGCATTGATATATCATTCTTGGACAAGATAGGTCTGTAAATGCCGAAGATATGAAGAAAGACTAAACGTAAAAAATTTTTTAAAAAAATGCTTCAGATTAGACAGTGTGTAGCTTACTTTTTTCCATTACGGTCTAATGCACTCGTACACATTCATTCATATAAAAATTCTGTTGAAAGTAAAAACATGTTTATTCGTTTCATAGTAACTTTTATATTTTTACAAGATCTATATTGCAATATTCTAGATGTATGTTACTCATCATATTTTCTTTTCAATGAGCTAAAGATGTCCAAAATCGGTTAAGATTTGACAAAATGACAGCATTTTGTGCTATAGCAACATATACATGGGAGTCAGTGTTTTCTGACAAAAAAAAAACATTAAAACTGCCACCATTTTGCCAATTCTCAACCGATATTGATGGTTTTGGATTCAATGAAAAGGTATTTTTACGTGCAATGAATTTTTGTGAAAAAAAGATGTCATTCATGCAGCATTATATCATTTAAATTTATAGAAACACTATTTTTTTTTATGAAATTAAAGAAAAATTAAGGAATTTGCTTCGCTACCCGCTTCATTTTGTATTTTATCGTATTTATTTTATTACAGCATTATTCTACGTGAAATTCTACTGAAAAGAAGCGGAATTTGTTTTTCATTGCCAACAAGGCAAATAGCTGTAAAAATTCAATGAACGTCGGCGCAACAACAATCGGACCCTTCAACTTTAAAAACGAATTAAAAAAAATTGTGACGACATTGAGAGGCCAGACCAAGTGCGATGGACTCACAACATCTCCCTCTTTAAGAATTTCTATAAAGTCTGGTTGTGCTTTTTTAGTCGTCACACTGTGTAATTTATTAAGTATGACAGATAAAGAAATAGAGGAATTTTTTAACATGGTAGATGTTGAAAGCTTCGAAATTAGTGAAGTAGAAGTATTAACGGAAGAAGAGAACAATGACACCGAGCGGAACTGGGATAATGTTGAGAGTGAAGAAGTAAATATTAGTATTTCCGATTTGGACTTAACACTGACCACACCCATAATTCCGAAAAATATTTTGAAAATTGGAAACGCAGACAGTACAACGCCTTGCCGCCCAAAAAGACTTTGAACATATGCATCAGGCAATAACCATTCAATTAGACAATTTAATAGTAGGAATCCTCGCGTTCACTGTCTAATTGGAACGCATGCTCTTCGATTAAGACTAATATATATAATGATTTTTGCAGAAGCTGCAAGTGTGAAGAAGAAGTAGAAAATGTTCAGCACTTGCTCTGCGAATGGCCGGCACTAGCAAAAAGGAGAATAACAACTGTGGGACATTCCTTCCTAAATGGACTTACCGAAGTCTCATGCCTTGAAAACAAGCATATCCTAAAGTTCAACATCCATTCGAACTGTTTTGCTGAGGAAGGAAATCTCGCATAGGTTCAAAAGGTGGTATCACAACGGGCCTGCACTGGCCTAAAGGTACGAGTCGTTTGTCGGCTCAGCCACCTCAACCTAACCTAACATAACCTAACCTAACCTAACCTAACCTAAGCTAAGCTAAGCTAACCTAACCTAACCTAACCTAACCTAACCTAACATAACATAACCTAAGCTAAGCTAACCTAACCTAACCTAACCTAACCTAACCTAACCTAACCTAACCTAACCTAACCTAACCTAACCTAACCTAACCTAACCTAACCTAACCTAACCTAACCTAACCTAACCTAACCTAACCTAACCTTACCTAACCTAACCTAACCTAACCTAACCTGACCTGACCTAACCTAACCTAACCTGACCTAACCTAACCTAACCTAATCTAACCTAACATAACGTAACCTAACTTGGAAGAAGAAAAATATACAGATCCACGATCCATGCATGCAAAAAATACAAAATAAAATTTTTATAAAGTTTTTTTTATAAGTTTTGCTGAAATAATGTGTCATTGTTTTTGTTTTTAATAAAATATGATTTTTTTTTATAATAACAATAAAAATGTTTATATTAAATCAGGAAATAATGTCATTCTATATCAAGGAGTTAAAATAAAAAGTTATTGTGTTGCTACAAGTGTTGGTACGTAAACTGGTACGTAAAAATAAAAAGTTATTGTGTTGCTACAAGTGTTGGTACGTAAACTGCAAAACAGTGCCTTTTGGCACTCTTTTATTTTTTTACTTTATAGCTAAACTATACATTGTATCAAAAAACTCATATGAATTTCTTGTCTTGTGACATAAAAATCATATAATTATTTTTAATTTGCAAAATAAAAATTATGCATTGGAGGGTTAATTTGTTTTCGGGCAACAAATGGACCACGGCATATTTTTTATTATTATTATTTTGTATAGGAATGTTTACAAAATCAAAATAGGAGCAAAACAATGTTTATGTGGAATTGATATATCTCGTGGCGCTTAATCTAAATATGTAATCAGAATTTATCTAGCACGTCTAGTTTTGATGCTATATGCAATTTTGTTTTCATTAAAATTGCTTATATTTCGATACTAAAAGCGGTATTTATGAACTTTGGTGACACGAATTTCCCTGTGTTCTATATTTATCTCTGTGTTAGAAAAACAAAGCAATCTATTGTTTACCGTAAGCTAACTGGCATGCGCGAGCGCAGTGATTGTAAACTATCTAAGTAAGCTATCGACGTATGTAAAAAGTTATAAACAAAAGAGTTATTGCGTAGTTTTCATTGATTTTTTGGTAAGTGAAATTTCTTTTCTTATTCTTATTGAATTATTTAATAATGCTATAAACATTTAATGGCATTTATTGAATATAAGATTTTAGAATACCACTTGTTTTAATTGTTTTAGGTTCGAGAGAATGCCACGTCCATGTAAAAATTCTCCAAACTATTTTTGCTATATATGTGGTGATTTTGTGGTGGCCTTTCATCGCAGACAGATGACACTCTTAGGTCAATAGAGAAAAAAGAGCATGGGTAGCTTTTGAAAACATGTGTCACAATTTTCTTGGAAATATAAGGACTGCAAATTACAAAGAACTGGTACAAGAACTTCTTTCTTCATATCAAGAACTCAGATGCAACATGTCACTAAAAATTCACTTCTTGCATTCGCATCTAGATTTTTTCCCAGAAAATTTTGGTGCCGTCTCTGCTGAGCATGGTGAGAGGTTCCAAAAAGATATTGCGCACATGGAAAAGCTACTATGAAACGAATAAACATATTTTTTTATTTTCAATAGAATTTTTATATGAATGAATAGAATTTTTATATGAATGAATGTGTACGAAATGTTTAAAAAAGTACACGTCACACCATATAATCTGAAACATTTTTGTGAGAAAATTTATCTTAAGTTTATTTTCGGCATTTACAGTTCTATCTTATGGCGTTTACTTTTCTCAAAAAAATTCTGCATTTTTTCTGCCCTCTTTGAGAACTCTGCCCTTTTGTGCTTTTTTCTCAAAAAAATTCTGACCTGTAAATTAAATCGAGTTCTTTTCTCGACAATGTTGACATTGAAAGTAGAAAAAATGCAGAATTTTTCTCTCTCAAGATCGACGATTTTAAATTCTGCCCTCAAATGCTACCAAATGAATGAACAAAAAAAAGTGACATGTTAGGAAAATATTAAATATTCGGGGCTGTGATAGAATCCAATAGCTGTCGGAATTGGTTTAAAAAACGACAAAAATTTACTTTGGTGTCATGAATTCCGACATTATTGGTTTTATGTTCGAATCGGAATTAATATCGGTTTTAGGTATCACAGAAACGAATATTATCGATTTTCTTATCGGAATCAAACCAAGCATCTAACCGTTGACAGATTTAATTTGCGAGTTTCTTTTCTCTTGCTAGTTGATATTTCGTTGAAATGTAAGTAAATTCTTGTTCTTTTATAAAAATAAATAAATAAATCTACAAAAAAAAATATATTAATAGCTATATTTATAGATCTAGATAACTGCACAGTACAAGAAAAATATGCTTACGCCGACGCAGGCAGCTCAAGTGGATCTATCAAAACTCTTATTTTCACCTTTTCTGAGCTCCTTTCTTCTATTAATAAAGAGACTACAACAGCTGAAGCCATTTTATGCTTATTTATTGCTTCTTATATTTATAACATAAACAGAAAAAACACTTAAATTTAATAAAATTGTGAACTAATGAAATTAACAAAATTTCCACATACACAGACAAAATGTGAGAAACAGCTGATTCGAACATCGGTTTTGTTTATGTTCGAAAAGATCTAAACCAAGACGATTTTGTGACACCAAATAAAATCCGAATTGGTTTGCAATTCCGACAAAAAGCAAAACCGTCTTGGTTTCTATGACAGCCCCGATTATCATTGACATTTCATTAAAATTTGAGCTTTTTCACGGATGACAAAATAAATATTATAAAAATTGTTCTCAAAAGTAAGCAACAGTACAGCCAACACAACATCATTGAAAAAATCTTGCATTTTTCTGATCTTTTCTCGACTAAGAACAGTTCAACATTTTTTGAGTGCAGGTCAAAATGTAAAATATTCTGCACTCTCAGAGGGCAGAATTTTTTGCCAAGAAAAGAAAACGCCATTAAAGAAAGATATATAAATGTTTTTATTTCGAGAAGTCCAACTTTTTTGCCCTAAAGGTCACTGAGATCAATCACCCCGTTCTAGCATTTACCAACGAGAAAGTATATGGTAGGTAAACTTACCCTACTTTTTTATATGTGAAAAGTAGCTTATTAAAATATCTTTTATTTATTTTTATTTATTATCTTTTTTGATCTGGCAACGCTATGATAGAATAGACCGAAAAATAAGTCGTTGATCAAGTTAATTAAAACCAAGTCAAAGTTTCTTTTACAAAAAATCGAAGTATATATTAAAATTAAAGTTAATTAAATTGTGAACTCATGGTTGTTGAAATTTTTCCACTGCACTAATTTCTGAGGACACAATAAATAAAACAAAATTTTTGCAAATTCTGCTGCCATTACTGCGGTTTGCTGTTGTTGTTGCTGTTGTTCCGTTGTTGAATGGAGTTTCCCGAAGGTTTGGCGGACATTAAAAAATGGTTTTCCGAAAGCATTGAAAAAATTCAAACCGAGTGGGGATCAAAAATGAAAGAACTGGAATCAGATATAAAGCATTGCAATAACCTTGTAAAGCTTGTAGACAATGCAGTAACGGACAAAATTAAAGAGACGGAGACGGAAAACAACATTATGCATCGAAGACTTAATCGCGCTAATATTGTCGTCAATGGCCTTCCATCCGGATTGACTGACTTGCATGAGCCAGTAATATCCTTGTCTAATTTCTTTAAGGTCACCATAAATGAAAGTGACATTAATCAATGTGTATATATAAATCACCAGAAATCAGTGTTGGTGAAGTTCAATAGTATCCGGGTGCGTGACAAGATTATGTCCCAATATTTTAAGCATAAGAAATTAGTGTTATGCGAAATAATGGGAGGAGATATTCGATCCAGAGTGTATCTCAACGACCACCATACACCGTCAGCGAGCAAATTAAACTATATATGCAGAAAACTAATAAAAGAATGCAAAATAAAGAAATTCAAGCTGATAAATTCCGATGTACCTAAGTCCAAAGTAACCTTAATGAACGGAAAAGAACAAGTCTACAATCTTCAACAGTGCTCGTCGATATTTACTGACTTAGACTATTTGCCTGCCCAAGCTGCTGTAAATTTATCACTATCGGGTGATCCGGCGTCTACTGCGTCAATCCTGGTTTCACCTAGTGACTGATTACCTCCAGGTTTATAAATTTAACACTTATGAATTCATCTACACTGAAAAATAGTTCAAACTTTAATATGATTATCTTGTGATCTATATTGTTTTTTTTTTTTTTGCTTCTTTTTTTTATAGTCTATATATTCTTTTTATTTTAACTTGATCGATAACTTAAGAAAAATATTGAACTCAATAAGGAATTTAGATTTCCAATACAACAAATTGTTTTTCCAATTTAAAATTTATTAATACACTAACTACATTTTTTTATTGCTATATATCGATCGACTTCTTCATGAATTTATATTTTTGAATTACTAAATGAAATTATTTAAATGTAATGTAAACAATAATTTCGAAATATTGTTATTATATTATCATATATTTTTTTATTTTTCTATTTTAATTATAGTTTTTATTAGAATGTGTTGTACCTTTTTACTGCGACTTCTCTACATAGTATATGACTATGGTATCACCTAATGTAAATCTGGGTCCCATTGTCAGTGACAACTCTGAACTATATACCAAACTTCATGAACATAGTCAAAATCTTAATGTTGGTCACGTTAATTGTCAAAGTCTCAAACCTTCTTTTCCTTCATCTAAACTAGAAGAAATTAAATGTATTCTAAGTGGTTGTTTACTGGATGTCTTTGGTGTCTCCGAAACTTGGCTTAAACCATATATTTCTAATAAAGCAGTCGATATTCCAGGCTATTCTTTATGCAGAAACGATCGTCCAAATATGAGAGGTGGTGGTGTAGGTCTTTTTATCGCAAAAAAAATTAAGTATAGAGTTGTTTTTCGTTCTTCTGAATATAGTATCTGTGAGTGTCTGTTTGTCGAAATATGTCACAAATTGCAAAAAATTCTACTTGGCGTAGTTTACCTACCTAGTGGTGATATCTCGTCCTTTGAAAATGTGTTAGGTGACTTGTTTGTAAGATATTCAAATGTTATTGTAGTTGGCGATTTCAATCATAATCTTTTTGATATTTCGAAATCAATAAGACTGCGTTCCTTGGGTTTACGTTGTAATTTGTCATGTGTTCATAATTCCCTACCAACTCACTACGATGTTCAACATAACTCCACATCACTTATTGACTTCGTCTTGATAAGTGATCCAAGCTTGGTGAAACATTCAGGACAAATGTTATCACCGCCAATTTCTCATCATGCTTTAATATTTGTTTCCCTTGACATTCCTATTGTTCGTGAAGATGAGTTTGTTGAATATCGTAACTATAACAGTATCAATTTCGAGAATTTAAATTCATTTATGTGTGAAATTGATTATAACGAAATGTACTCTACTAGTGACGTCGATGTTCAGCTCGATTTTTTGAATAGTGTTATAACTGACGCTTTTTCTTTAGTCCCTATCACAAGATACAAGGTAAAGTATAAGAATGGTAGTGAATTGAATTGTAGAGGGGTCGTTTATGCGAAATCTTTGCGTGATCTGGCTTTTAAAGCATTTTTACAGGATAGATCAGAAAGCAATTGGAAAATTTTTTGTAAATATCGTAACCGTGCAAAGTCCTTTATTCGTAAAGTAAAGAAACAGTTAGGGTCCCGGCTATTTCAAGGTCAAAATTCGAAAGAAATGTGGAACAGATTACGAAATACTGGTTGTTTAAATTCTGCTATTTCTACTGAAGAATTCAATGTTAACTGTATTAATCAATTTTTTGTGAACAATCAAAATGCAAATACTGTTGACCAATTTGATTTTGAGGCCCATGAAGATTCTATTAATTGTTTTTCCTTTAATAACATTTCAGAAGACGATCTTATTCAAGCTATACTAAACGTTAAGTCAAATGCTATTGGAAATGATAAAATTCCAATTAAATTCATTAAAATAATACTGCCTCACATTCGGAAACATTTGCTTTATTTTATTAATAATATTCTAATGACCTCCAAGTTTCCTCCATCATGGAAAGTGGCTAGAGTTGTACCTATCCCGAAAACTAACTCATCAAAGTCTATGGATAACTTAAGACCGATAAGTATATTACCAGCACTTTCAAAAGTCGTTGAAAATATAATTAAAAACCAAATAATGGTGTATACTAATCGTTTTTATCTTATTGATAACTGCCAATCTGGTTTTCGGAACGGTTACTGTACCTCAACACTGCTCCTTGGTCTAACTGACTCAATTAGAGAAAACATAAACATAAACAAAATAAGTATTTTAGTGTCCCTTGATTTATCAAAGGCATTTGACACCGTAAATCATTCAAAACTGATCCAAAAACTTAAACTTAAATTCAATTTTTCTAATACTGCTTGTAGGCTTATGTTATCATACCTGTGTGATCGTCAACAGTTTGTTTTTTTCAATGGTCAAGAATCTAGTCTGGTTAATATTGTTTCTGGTGTCCCACAAGGATCTGTACTTGGGCCACTTCTCTTCATGTTGTATATTAATGATATTGTTAGCGTCCTCGATCCGAATACGTGTAAACCATTTATTTTTGCTGATGACATACAATTGTTGTTTTCAGGTGAAGTTCAGTTTTCAGATGTTCTCGAGTCTGTAGTCAACTTTAACCTATCTCATGTTTCTTCATGGACGTCTGAAAATTGCTTAACCATAAATTCGAATAAAACAAAGTTTATACAAATTAATCCTACTAGGTTGGTTGTGGATCAATTAGACATTCGGCTACATAATAAGCAGATACAATATGTTGAAAACATTAGATGTCTTGGTGTTATTATTGATGCAAAGTTAAATTTTGACAAACATATTGATGCTTTAAGCTCCAAAATTGGAGTTACTTTAAGAAAGCTTTATAGCACAAACATGTATTTACCCTTTAATGTTAAATATAAAATTGGTCATGCTTTACTTATGTCAAGTATAACGTATTGTGTTGAAGTGTTTTCCGGTACTTTTGCCTACAATATAAAGAAAATTGAAGTAATTGTGAATAATATTGTACGTTTTGTCTATGGAGTTCGCAGACGTGATCACATATCTGATTATACTCATAAGTTTTTGAAATGCTCTTTTAAAAATTTTATAAGTATTCGGATATTGTTATGTTTTTTCAAACTTATAAAAACGAATCTGCCCTCTTACTTGTTTCAGAAATTTAAGTTCAGTCGGTACACTAGGAATACACAAATAATTATACCAAAAATATCATCTTCAGTATTTGAACGGTCGTTTCTAGTACGCACAGCTCGTATTTGGAATGAGCTTCCCATTGCTATGCGAACCTTTTCTGGCACTTCAAACAGTTACAAAATCAAACTTCTGAAACACATTTGAATACACAATAAAAATATTGATGACCTTTAATACCGTTACCGATGACCTATAAATTTTAAATCTTTTGTTGTTCTTAATATTTGTCGCTGCTGACATGGGATATACCCCAAATCCAATAATTTTTAATAGTTCGTATAGATGTAAGGGAAGTCGTAAATAGGTACACATATTAAATTAGATTAATTAAGATATCTCTCGAATATAGATACATGCTTGTAATATAGTTTTTGGCCAAAAAATAGGCTTTTGTATTACTAATGAAGAAATAAATAAAAAAAATAAAAAAAAAAAAAAAAAAAATAATTAAAGTGACTTTTTAGCAAAAGCTTACCCACTAATAAAGTTCTGTGTTTTATTTAAAAGATAAAAAAAAATGCAAATAAAAATTTAATTGAGGACTTTCAAGGTTTTGGGCAACGGCTCAAAAAGCTTTTTTTTTGATTTGACACTTCTTTTTTAATTCATGTCGTAAAAGTTGAAATCTGGTAAGTACTAGAAAGGGGTCCTTGACCCCAATGTCTTTTAGAGCAAAAAATTTGGACGCCTCGAAATAGAAACATTGATATATCATTCTTGGACAAGATAGGTCTGTAAATGCCGAAGATATGAAGAAAGACTAAAACGTTCGGAAAAAAACAATTGTTTTTTTTCGAAATTTTTTAAAAAAATGCTTCAGATTAGACAGTGTGTAGCTTACTTTTTTCCATTACGGTCTAATGCACTCGTACACATTCATTCATATAAAAATTCTGTTGAAAGTAAAAACATGTTTATTCGTTTCATAGTAACTTTTATATTTTTACAAGATCTATATTGCCATATTCTAGATGTATGTTACTCATCATATTTTCTTTTCAATGAGCTAAAGATGTCCAAAATCGGTTAAGATTTGACAAAATGACAGCATTTTGTGCTATAGCAACATATACATGGGAGTCAGTGTTTTCTGACAAAAAAAAAAAACATTAAAACTGCCGCCATTTTGCCAATTCTCAACCGATATTGATGGTTTTGGATTCAATGAAAAGGTATTTTTACGTGCAATGAATTTTTGTGAAAAAAAGATGTCATTCATGCAGCATTATATCATTTAAATTTATAGAAACACTATTTTTTTTTATGAAATTAAAGAAAAATTAAGGAATTTGCTTCGCTACCCGCTTCATTTTGTATTTTATCGTATTTATTTTATTACAGCATTATTCTACGTGAAATTCTACTGAAAAGAAGCGGAATTTGTTTTTCATTGCCAACAAGGCAAATAGCTGTAAAAATTCAATGAACGTCGGCGCAACAACAATCGGACCCTTCAACTTTAAAAACGAATTAAAAAAAATTGTGACGACATTGAGAGGCCAGACCAAGTGCGATGGACTCACAACATCTCCCTCTTTAAGAATTTCTATAAAGTTTGTTTTTTTATCTGTTCCAGATTAAGTATGACAGATAAAGAAATAGAGGAATTTTTTAACATGGTAGATGTTGAAAGCTTCGAAATTAGTGAAGTAGAAGTATTAACGGAAGAAGAGAACAATGACACCGAGCGGAACTGGGATAATGTTGAGAGTGAAGAAGTAAATATTAGTATTTCCGATTTGGACTTAACACTGACCACACCCATAATTCCGAAAAATATTTTGAAAATTGGAAACGCAGACAGTACATCGCCTTGCCGCCCAAAAAGACTTTGAACATATGCATCAGGCAATAACCATTCAATTAGACAATTTAATAGTAGGAATCCTCACGTTCACTGTCTAATTGGAACGCCTTTTGCCTTTTGGCACTCTTTTATTTTTTTACTTTATAGCTGAACTATACATTGTATCAAAAAACTCATATGAATTTCTTGTCTTGTGACATAAAAATCATATAATTATTTTTAATTTGCAAAATAAAAATTATGCAGTGGAGGGTTAATTTGTTTTCGGGCAACAAATGGACCACGGCATATTTTTTATTATTATTATTTTGTATAGGAATGTTTACAAAATCAAAATAGGAGCAAAACAATGTTTATGTGGGATTGATATATCTCGTGGCGCTTAATCTAAATATGTAATCAGAATTTATCTAGCACGTCTAGTTTTGATGCTATATGCAATTTTGTTTTCATTAAAATTGCTTATATTTCGATACTAAAAGCGGTATTTATGAACTTTGGTGACACGAATTTCCCTGTGTTCTATATTTATCTCTATGTTAGAAAAACAAAGCAATCTATTGTTTACCGTAAGCTAACTGGCATGCGCGAGCGCAGTGATTGTAAACTATCTAAGTAAGCTATCGACGTATGTAAAAAGTTATAAACAAAAGAGTTATCGCGTAGTTTTCATTGATTTTTTGGGAAGTGAAATTTCTTTTCTTATTCTTATTGAATTATTTAATAATGCTATAAACATTTAATGGCATTTATTGAATATAAGATTTTAGAATACCACTTGTTTTAATTGCTTTAGGTTCGAGAGAATGCCATGTCCATGTAAAAATTCTCCAAACTATTTTTGCTATATATGTGGTGATTTTGTGGTGGCCTTTCATCGCAGAAAGATGACACTCTTAGGTCAATAGAGAAAAAAGAGCATGGGTAGCTTTTGAAAACATGTGTCACAATTTTCTTGGAATTATAAGGACTGCAAATTACAAAGAACTGGTACAAGAACTTCTTTCTTCATATCAAGAACTCAGATGCAACATGTCACTAAAAATTCACTTCTTGCATTCGCATCTAGATTTTTTCCCAGAAAATTTTGGTGCCGTCTCTGCTGAGCATGGTGAGAGGTTCCAAAAAGATATTGCGCACATGGAAAAGAGATATAATGACAAGTGGTCCCCAGCAATGTTAGCTGATTTCTGCTGAAAATCAATCGTGAAACAATAGATAAAACTTACAAAAGAAAACGATCTACCAAATAGTACTTTTTTATGTAATATTAGTATTTTAATCCCTTTTGCATTTTAATTTATATCATAGAAGTCCTGCCATGTGTAAGGTTCTTGTACTTTTTTCATAATAAATACGTATTTAATATGTCAATATCAGTTTTTTATTTAAATAAGAAAATCTTAAACCCTAGACGTTATAGAATCATTCTGTAAACACTACTCCACAAATTTCCGAAAACCTTCACCACAACGAATTGCGATAACATTTTCTATAGTAAAATTTTCCATAGAATCCGAATATCGTAATGATTTTTTTCGATTGGCCCCAATTTTTTATATAAATGGCAAAATTAAAAAAATCCCCTATTGCGAACACATACTTCACATAAATGCTTGTAAAAACTTACATGTTCAGTCAATGAATTTTAGTTTAATTGTATGTAATAGAGGAGAGTCAGGTGAAAATTTGAAGGCATAATATGTGCCAATAGCATCAGTGATATGGCTGTTATGATCGAAAACAGGTGAAAAAATATCACTTTTTTCTTTTTTTTATAAACATTTTTTATGTTTGAAGCCCTATATCTCGAAATAATTATATCGGAGAGAAAAAGTTAGCCCTCTTATGTGATAGAGAATTTTATTACAAAAATTTCAAGTATACACATGTCTAAAGAAAAGTCATAATTCACTTACTTTTTTAACATCAATGCAAAAACCATTATTTGTTACAAAAATATTTTATTGGAGTTAAATTTAGAAATGCATGCATACAATGATTTTTTTTACCATTAGGTAAAAATGGGTCGCTAAATTTGAATCTGATGTCCGAATTTCAAAATTATGATATTTTAACAATAGGGTTGCCACCTTATAATATATTTTTTAAGAGTTTTAAACATTAGATATCTTACAGTTTTAGGGGGTCGCTGATTTCGAATCTAAAGTCAGAATTTTAAAATTTAAGATGGCTTATAGGGTTGCCACCTATTTTTTATTTTTACGAATTCGGTGCTGGGTCGAACACTAGATAAAAATGGGACGCTGAATCCGAATTCATTGTCAGAATTTCAAAATTGTGAAATTTGTGCCTATTATACCTTCAAATTTTCACCTGACTCTCCTTTACTACATGCAATTAAATTAAAATTCATTGACTTAACATGTAAGTTTTTAAAAGCATTTATGTGAAGTATGTGTTCCCAATAGTGCATTTTTTAATTTGGCCATTTATATAAAAAATTGGGGCCAATCGAAAAAAATCATTACGATATTCGGATTCTATGGAAAATTCTACTATAGAAAATGTTATCGCGATTCGTTGTGGGAAAACCTTGTTGAGTAGTGAAACAGCTTTAGAATCAGCACATTAAAGTCTATTAAAATCACATATAAAAGTTCTTGCTCCCGACTTTTTTTCATTTTTGCCAACCAGTGTAGTTTTCGTTTGTTTTGTTTTAACCATACTTTTTTTTAAATTTTCTTTTTTAATATTTATACCAATAGCTTTTTATTTTTGTTTTTTTGTAAATTAATAAACTTTTTTTATGATTTCTGTTAAATATCTTTAATATATTTTTCTTTTGTTTTTTAATGAATATTAATTTGTAAATTCATAAACTGCTGATAACGAAGAACTTTAATTTTTTCTTAATGCTACTTTGCTCTATGTGTATGTGTTCACATCATAATAAGATTGAAATGACGTATAGAGCAAAGTGGATTTTTTTCACATTAAGAAAATGTCCTTTTGTACGTGAGATCAAGGATTATTTATTTATTTCAGTCTAATTCCTACAGACTATAGATTTAACAATAATAATAAGTAGCGCAATTTATTTTAATAATGTAACAATAATATTTTGAAAAAATATTATAGAAACATTTTAAAAAATATAATTAAAAAAGTTCCTCATTTGATTTTTTGTTATAGAAAAATCAAGATTGTAATTGTTATTAATCGAATTAACATTTGTAATATACGATTAATAGGCGCATTAACCGCATAATTAGATCAACACAGATTCAAATAAAAAAGATTATAGTTTCTTGAAGTTCTAGTTGGAGCATTGAAATTTACGATTTCCAGTAGTGCAGGGCAATCAACAGACCCATTACTTACGTCAAAAACAAAAATTAACGATAAGATACGATAAGATACTACAAAGTTTTTTGGCCCAATAAAAGGCATCGGGAATTATATGAAGGAGATGAATCATCTGTTCCAAAGGAACGCAAGGCAAACCTCTTAAAAGATTTTTGAACTCGTTCTAGTCTCAAATTATGGAAATCATAAAAAGGGTTGCAAATGATAGCTCCATATT
Source organism: Pherbina coryleti (assembly GCA_943735915.1). Lineage (NCBI taxonomy): Eukaryota > Metazoa > Arthropoda > Insecta > Diptera > Sciomyzidae > Pherbina > Pherbina coryleti. The sequence goes on along the minus strand of OX030948.1, from coordinate 117,763,235 downwards.
CTAATCTAGACCTTACAAAAGAATTAAATAACATTTTTAAAGTGTAAGGTTCAGAAAAAAAGGTACTGTTTCTTCTAATGAATGCTAACATGGCATACGCTTTAGGAATAATGAGGAATAAAAGTAAATTTAGTATCAAAAACCACGCCAAGGTCCTTGAAACTGTGTACGGAGGACAGAGCAGAATCGGCAATAGTATAAGCGGAGGGATAAGGCATGTTAGTTTTAGAGAACGTCATGCAAACACATTTTTTAAGATTTAAATGAAGACCATTTTTACAACACCAGATATACAATTTATCGAGTTCATTCTGTAAGAGAGGCTGGTCGTTCCTGTGACTAATTTAAAGAAAAATTTTTAAGTCATCAGCATAGAGCAGATATTTACAATAGAAAAAATTGAAGTTATGTCATTGATAAACAAGACAAAAAGAAGATGACCCAAAATACTTCCTTGCGGAACACCAGTAGCCGAATATTTAAATGATTTAACATTGTCGAATGCTACAACACATTGTCTGTTAGCTAAATATGAATCAACCCTTTTTAAAAAACTGGACTGAACACCCAATTTTTCTAACATTTTAATTAGTAGTGCATGTGAAACTTTATCAAAAGCCTTAGAAAAGTCGGTGTATATAACGTCAACCTTGAGAACCCTCACTGAAAGCTGATAAGCAATATTAAAAAAAAAGAACTAAGTTAGTCACAATTGAACGACCAGGAACAAAGCCATGTTGAAAACTAGAAATACTGTTTTTTACAGAAAAAAACAATTTTTCTTTTATTATAGCCTCAAAGAGTTTAAATATAGTTGTAAGTTAAGAAATAGGTCTGTTATTAGATATATTATTTTTACAACCAGATTTATGGATAGGCATGTTAAAAGAAATTTTCCAACTATCAATAAAACAACCAGACCGAAGAGAGTTGCTAAAAATATAAGTTAAAGGGTAGGCTAAACTTAATGCACAATTTTTCAGAAAACTAGAACAAATACCATCAGCATCCAAACGTGAAGACGGTTTTAAATTTATAATACCATTAAGAACATCCTCAGTTGTTAAGGATAGTTCTCCAAAATCAAACACTGAGTGAATATTTTCAAGTGATTCAGAGTAAAATTAGAATTATCTTTCTCAAAATTCGATAAAAAATAATCTGCAAACAAATTCGCAATGCCTAATATATTATTTGCCATTAGCTCATTTAAAAACATTGACGATGGAATATTGGATAAACCCTTTTTAGACTTAATGAAATGCCAAAATGCTTTTGGGTTTAATTTAATGTTAGATTCAAAATTTGAGATATATTCACTATACACAAATTTATCGATGAAGTTAAACTCCCTCATATAATGCCTGTAAAAAAAAAAAATAAATAACTGGCCATTTCAGCCCTTGAAAGGACTTTGGCCTAGCTTCTTATGATCAATTGTGTTGTGCGTGTTATTAATTTTGTACACAATTGACCGAGAAATGGACCTACAGGCTTAACGCCGACTCCGAACGGCGATGAACGGAATGTTCTTATTCTCAAGAAGCTTTACATGGCATTTTTATTACTCTCTGAGGTTTGCCATTGTCTGCAGAGAGGTGGCGGCCGTACAGAAAAATTATTTTAATTCAAATAATTTTCTGTTGCTGCTGGGGTTCGAACCTGGGTCTCCAGGTTCTTTGACATAGCGGCCATGCACTTTTACCAACTACGCCACGGACGCCACGATATAATACCTGTATTTAAGAAAAAAAGCTGTTTGTTTTGTTAATACAAATTTTTTATAAAACTTATTACGAAGATTTTTTTAATTTCTTAAGACCACGTGTATACTAAGGTATCTTACTAACACGTTTCTAACTTTTAGGTATGTAATCATTGCACACTGAAGAGATCAGAAGCTTAAAAACTTTAAAAATATAAGAAATATCCAAATGATTGAACTTATTATTCCAATCTATGTGACAAAAAACATTATTTAAAATTTCAAAATTACACGCTTTGTAATTAAAATTGGCAACGGTCTCACAAGTAGTGTTGGAGACCTATCGATGGTACTATAGATACTATCGATGGTGAGTCACCATCGGCACTATCGATGGGCGACACCATCTAAGGTCTACAATATCGGTAGTATCGTCGATAGTGGAAAGAAATCCAAAACTTAGAACATTTTTTTTTTTAATACCATTTTAAAGTATAAAATCATACACTACTTCAAAAGCAGTTGCAATGGCCAAATTTTAAATAAAGCAAAATGGAATCTTGGTCTTATTCAAGACGTTGCCATACGGTGGAATAGCACTTATTTAATGGTGAAAAGAATTTTAAAAACCAAACATGCGTTGAATAACGTCCTGTCTTCAATTTCAAGCGTGCAATGGTTACATTACTACATTACTGCCTTAAGAAGAAATCTTCAAATTAAAATCATCAGAAGTTTGCGAAACTAATGTCGATGATGACTCCAATTTTGGACAATGTAATGAAGCATCTTTCTTTGATTTCTTATAAAGCTGTGTAAATAACTATCTAATAATAATGTCATGTATGTCGAAAAAATGAATGTTGAAAGGCCAAAAGCAGTACTCGATACCGGTCCGTTACTATTTTGGAAGGTAAGAAACGGCAGAATTACAAACATTGAATAATAGATAATATTCACGCTTTCCACAGATTAATTAAATGGAATTTGAGTAGGTCGGTCTCCATACAAAAAAAAAAGTTTGAAAAGTGCACCCCTTATTTTAAAGATGACGTCGAGACAACTCCAAAAACAAAAAAACAAAACCCCCGGTTTTTCGGACCCCCGGAAAAACCGCCAAAATAGTCTTTTTTCCATAACTTATGCATTTTGTATCCGATTTCAAAAAATACCGTTAAAAAGGACTTAACTAGCACCACATTTTCTTCTCAGAGCTTTTGGACTTTTGAAGTCATATTCATCTGGTAAACTCTGTTGCCTCAATTTACCCCCTTGAAATCAATTTTTTTTTTATCATAAAATTAAATTTCTTACAAATTTGTTCACATCTCGCCCAAAAAGGACTTTATTTGGCCTTGAAATCAAAATGTAATAGCAGTTCCAAATTGTAGCATAGAACATTCTTTATTAAATTTCTTAAACAGATTTAAGAAATAAGTCTTAAATAACAGACTTAATTAACAGATTTTTAATTATTGTTTCTTTAATTTTGTTTTTAAACCCAAACGGTGATTCAAGCGGCCCAAAAAATCATAAATCATGTAATTACATATATACTACCAATATAGTACCAATAGTTATAAAAGTTCTTCATGAGTTATGGCAGCGTGCAAACATTCGGATAGTAGAAAAAACAACGACTCGGAGGTACATAACTGGTCTTATACAAGAACATTACGATGTACAAAAGCATCCTTTTAAATAAATTCATGGAAGTCGTTATGTTTTTAAGTACTTATGCTGGATTCGTCAGTTACCTACTGATGTTCAATTACTTATCCGCCCAACGATAGAAAACAATGCCTACTACTTCCATCCAGAAAATATGTTGTTGGCAATGATAACAGACTCCGAACATGATATTCGATCAAATGAGTTTGAAAAAATTAGAGCAGCACGTCAAGATCCACCTTCAATGCTCCGTGTTTTTCGAGTGCCAGAACGTGGCGTAATAAATTTTGATAGTTACTCTTAGCAGAAATGATCCATTGGGATAAGTTCGAAATAACGGAATCTCCTTGCCTGCAATTTTACTCAGACAACCAACTAATAGATTTTCAATTTTCAGAAAATTTTCAGGCAGACAAAATCATCAACATTCCAGGTAAATTTTCGTAGCGCAAACTTATTCGTATTTCACTTATATTATTCAAAAACGTTCATAGAATTTCCATGCTATACACAAAACACCGAACGTTTTGTTCACGTTGTGAGTGAATCTGCACTTGCTGTTACGGATGAAAACCGGTTGAGTCATATTTTTGCCAAACTGGAAAGCCTCGAGCGATACAATGTTCTTGACTCTCGCCAAAATTTAATGTTATATACAATTTTTTATCATTCCACTTCATCGTATTTAAAAAGATGCTTTTATACATCTTTTCCTATGTGTTCTAGCTTGGTCATGGACTATCGTTTTTTTTTAATGTGACGTCTTTTTTGCCGTCATATGAAATGCACTTTAAGAGATTGGTCCTTTTTGTTGATGCTTTGGCTTCTGCTCTAAATTTTGTGCGTTCTCTCGAAATTTTGTTTTTGTCTATGATAAGGTCATAAAATTATTCCATAATTTTTTCAGAAGTTTGGGTCAAAAAATCTTTCCTTGCTTTTGCCGCAATTGAAAGGCGCAAATCTTTAAGCAACGACCCAAAACGGTCTGAAGTATCAGTCCTATCCAAAGCCAACGAATAATTTTTAAGTGAAATGTCCGATACTTTTAGTTTTTCTTCGATAACGTTCGAAATTTCCACATCACTTAACTCGCAATCATCTTCTTCGCTTGAGCACGATGGAGGAATAGTTGGATATTAGAAGCATGTCCGACATTTTATCAGATACATCACCCATTTCAACATCTTCAACATGCTCTTGTACATTATCAATGGACAGCAACCTTGCTCCGCATTGATCAATATAAAAATGTTGGGCGTATTTGGGAATTTAATTTAATTTATTAATGTAATGTAAGTACACTAAGAACTATGTTCTTTTAAGGTACAAAGTTAAAAGATTTCACATATTGAATACATAAGTAGATAATAATAATTTAAAGACTAAATATAATTAAGTAACTAAGATTTAACACAATAAATACGTAAGATGAAGGTATTTTAGATTATTTTATTAAATTATATTAAAGAAAAACTTTTTAAAACAAAATACAAAATCATTTTATTAAAGTTTTTGATGAGTAAAGTTAAGCTTTTGAAGAATAAGTAGAGTAAAAGATATAAATAAGGAAAAAGAAAGAACGAAAGAAATAGATTAGAAAAAGAAATTAAAGAAAGAAAATAGAACTGATCAATGAACTGTGCAAAGTTTTTTTTTTTTTTTTAATTAATGTAATGTTTTAAGATGGCCTGTTTGAAGTTTGCTTCTCCAACTATCGATTTTAGGCTAGATGGTAATGCATTCCATAATCTGATAGCATTAATAAAAAAAGTCTTGTTGAATTTAAATAGTTAAAATTCGGAACCAAAACCATTTGACTTCTTTCCGACTGACCAAATTGAAATTTTTCATAAAGATATTTTGGCGACTTATTTTTTATGAGTTTGTGAAGAAATATGCAATTCCGAGCATTAAGGTAACTCAATATATCGCAACCAAGTATAGCGTTCCTGCATGTTGCATGATTAAATGCAATCTGTAATTTAAGTTGGGACCTGGAGTCAAGCTTGCTGTATACAACTTCGGAATAAACGATCTCAGGTAGAACAAGTTGAATTACCAATTTACGTCTGGCATCAATGGGTGTGAACTCAGCCGACACTCTAAGATTACGTAGAGTAAAATATATTTTACGAATAACAGCATTAATATGGTCCGTACACGTCAAGGAGCAATTGATGCTAAAACCTTAACTTTTCACATTACTTACAATTGGAAGCCTCGAATTATTTGGACCTTAGTCTGGAATATCCTCAAAAAGTAATCTGTTTTTTGATATAGGTAACACAAAGGTCTTCTGAGCATTTAATTGCAGTTGGTTTTTTATAGCCCATTGGTAAATCGAATTCAAGTCCTCATTCAGTTTGAACGCTAGATCTTCCATTAGATTTTCTCAAACCGATAAATAGACTTGAACATCATCAGCATAAGCATGCAATGACGAGCATTTGCAGCAAAGAAAAATGTCGTTAGCAAATATGGAAAATAGCAATGGACCAAGAACCGAACCCTGGGGCACACCACTACTTATAATCTTACTCTATGAAAAATAATTTCCAACCTTAACCCTTTGCACTCTATCTTTTAAGTAACTACTAATAAGATGAATTGCATTTTCACAAAAACCATAAAAATACTTAAGCTTATGACAAATAATGACTTAACAGTGTCAAATGCTTTAGAAAAGTCGAGTAAGCAACGTAGTGTTAATTTTCCTTCATCATAAAATCCTCTTGTATCATCTAATACTTTAAGAGTAGCAGTCGTGCAGCTATGGCCAGCACGAAATCCAGACTGGAGCGGTGACAAAAGATGATAAGATGTCACACAGCCTTCACAAACCTTAGATAAGCTTAGAGTGTCCCTTATTTTGCGATTTTTGGAAATGTCAAGGGGCTGAAAGGTTTTTTTATGCGTTTTTATATTCTAAGAACGAAACAAAAAAAAAAATTTTTTCACGACAACGTTTACCCGTGCCAATCGGGCCCGAAAGTTTCGAAAAAATGTCCATATTAGACTATATTTGCACAAATTAAAAAAAAATATTTTCTCTGCTTTTTATAAATGTTTGCATGTTTTGGAACACATACATAAGAAATATTATATCTACAAAATTTTTTTATGGTGGGCGTGGCGACCGCCCCTGCTGCATCGAAATTTCTCGCAGCATTTTCCCACTTTTTCATGAAATTAGTGCAATTTAGGTATTAAAATCAACAATAAATAAATACATTTTTATTATGCTATAAGTATCGAGTAGTGCAACTCGACTCGATTTTCGATTCGAATAACTCGTTGTTTCGATTAACTCGAAATTCATAATCTAATTTCGTACACCTATGAAATTTTGACAGACGATGTAAACCATCGCAAATTATCGATTTTCATCAAAAAACATAAATCGGATATTGTGTCGCTTAAGATATTTTGGCGGTTATGAGTCGATATATATGTATATAAAAACCGAGAGTGTATGAACCGAGAATGCTGTTTAAATTTTATAAATTTTAGTTATTTACATTTATTTTTTTATTTTTTACATTGATTTAAATTTTATTTATTTTATTAGAACTACTATAACGTACACACAATAAATATATGCGATTTGTTTTAAAACCATTCCACTGTGATCAGCTATGAGTCAAAACTCATGAGTATTCTAAACATTCAAACCTAATAGGAAATGAAACATATTCCCAGAAAATTGAAATCCATGCATTGGAACTCAAATAATATAAAATTATAACGCAAGCTACCATAACATAACAAAACATTTCTTTATTGTTATTATATTTGGTTTGATCCCCAAACCCGTAGCTGTGTTATTACCTCATTTTCTTTACATTTGGACAAAACAAGGCCTTTAACTAAAACATCGCTTCAGTATATCACAACAAGGGTATTCAGTAAAATTTGTTAAGTCCTGTTAAGTTGTTAAATTGTTAAAGTTACTGATATGCCAAAATCAGCATTTGGTTAATAAATAAATAAATAAGTGATTAAAGAGCTTAATTTAATAGAAGATTTACTTTCTTACCTCCTTACTTTCTTAACCGAAAAAGATTTATTTTGCAAAAATTGTTTGCTAATGTTACTTTGACAACGTTCAATGCAGCAAAAGATATGTGGTTTAAATTACTCGTGTAACCAGTACACAGAAACTAAAAATTAATACTTTTGATACATTTGATGAAATGTTTTATATCTCTATCAACTCCGCTACAAAATTTTTATTTTTTTTTTATTAATAAAGTGCAGTTTTAGAGCTTGAAGCTGTAAATCAAAAATAATTTAAACCTTATTATAAGTCATTTACAAAACGATTCATCACTTCACTCAATAAGCTTGACGTATCCGATTTAAGAAATAATATCTACTAAACAAAAATACGGTGCTGAGCTTGTTTACTTGCTTACAAGCAGCTAAGTCTTTTCCCATACAAAATTTTGACAAGACTTAACCAATTTGTTAAGCGCAGCAAATAAACAGGACCTAACAAATGTAGTAAATACCCTTAACATAATGCCGGTTCAGATATATGTTGAAAAATCCATGCTGTTTTATTTTCTACTGGGTGTTTCCACTGATGAGTGAAAGCACTCACATACATTCATATTTCTGATCACACCACATGCATATGTTTCCATGTCGATTGAGATCAGTGTTGTGACTGTAACGCTAAGAAATAAAATATGTTAGGCAATATTATTTCTTTGTCCCTAAACCGGCAATATAACTAATTACTCAGCAGAAGTAATAACTTCCAGTAATGTTGTTACTTTTTGGCTAATTATTTAATTACGATTATATACAAGATAAACTTAATTGGTTTTTTTCAACGTTTTTTTCTATATGTTAAAATTTAATTCAAAAGATAATAGTAATCTGTTACTAATTACCTTTAATTTCGAAATAATATAACATTATTACAGTTAGGAGTCGGTAAAATGTTATAAGTGATTTTAAATATTAATTTAAAAAAAATATGTCACAACACTGATTGAGATCAACAGCAATAACGAGAACTGAAAAAATATCAAAATACTCCAAAACCACCGAGTTACTCGAAAACCACCGAGTTACTCGAAAACCACCGAGTTACTCGAGTACCATCGAGTTACTCGAATAATCGAGTTATTCGAGAGGAGTTTCGATTCGAGTTACTCGACTCGAATCGTGCCGAGTTACTCGAAGATCGAACTACTCGCACAGGTCTAATAAAAACGCATAAAAAACCTTTCAGCCCCTTGACATTTCCAAAAATCGCAAAATAAGGGACACTCTAATAAGCATGGCAGAATGCTTACAGGCCTAAAGTCCTTGGCATCACAAGCTGTATTTCTTTCCGCAATTGGGATCACTAAGGCATTTTTCCATAATGCAGGAAAGGAAGACGAAGTAAAGCAGTGATTAATTATGTGTGTTAGCGAGCTAAGAATGTGAGCTAATATAATTTTTATAAATTTTATGTTTATACCATCTTCACCAACAGCATTAGATTTAATGCTCATTACTTTCTTTGCTACTTGATCTTCCGTGACCGCAGAAAATTGAAACATTGGCTGAAAAAGTTCTGAAAATTCAAAAGAACTTGTCGAAATATTTTGAGATAGATGGGTGTTAGACAAAAAAAAATCATTAAGAACTTCCGGATCTAACTGACAATCAGCAGCTTCTTTATTACCAATGCTAAATTTGTTCAAGTTGTTCCACAAAACCTTTGGCGGAAGAGATGATTTTAGTTTATTGAAACAATATTTAATCTTAGATTGCCTTATCATGAGGATAGAAGCATTTCTGGCACACCTATAACTTTCCCATTTCTCTGGTGTGGGGTTCTTTCTCCAGATTGTCCGTAACCTATTTCTTTTTTTTTAATGCAATTTCAACGGTTTTTGTGAACCAAGGACAAGATGTATTTTTGGTGGTGACATTCTTAACAGGGACATGCTTCATAATAAGTTTATTTACTTGACTTGTGAATACAGATAATTTGTCTTCAACACTTGAACAGAACCATATGTCATTCCAGGATGTTATTAGTAGATCACGTAAAAGAGCATGTGAATCGATAGGTTTAAAATTAGGGTTGTCAATTAACCGACATATTTTAGTAACCGGTTATCGGTTAAGAGTATTATCCGAAAAAATTAATTAACCGGTTATCGGTTACGGTAACCAAAAATTAACCGGTTAACCGGTTATGTATAAATTAAAAAATAAACATAAATTTTATTTGGAAAAATTTTGTTTACTTGAAAATATTTAGCGATTGGTGCATCACCGAGGGTTGTAGTGTTTTTTTGATATAGATTCGCCGTCTTTAGCAGGTACATTGGAAGAGGAAGATTTCTTGACAACGTTGATTTTATGGACTAATTTGAGATGGTTGGCCATTGCAGATGTAGAGGACCCCTCGTATTTCAATGTTCTTGGGAAAAATCCTTTTCAATTTTCTTTAAATAATTCTACACAAAGCTCATCACACTGCTAAGAAAAAACGTGCACAATTAAAACTCTTTAATTTTTAAGCAAAATCAATGAAAACATTTCTCTTACTAAATTTGTAGCTAGAACAACGACATTTATTTGAACAGCTGTCAACTGAGATGAGTAAATAGCAGAATGATATTATCGATAACAAAACAGGGTTGCATGATATATGTTTACATTAGACATCAAAATTTGATGTGTTCTTAAGCAACTTTCACACAACATTGGAGTAAAAAATTTTTAATGTCAAAAATTAATTTTGTTTAAAACATTTTATTGTGTATTAGAGCTTATTAACCGAAATTCCGGTTAACCTACCAAAAATAACCGGTTATCTGAAACGATTATTATTCGTCCCTTTTTATTAACCCTCGAATACGAGTAGTCATATTAAACGGTTAACTGTAATCGAATTGACAACGCTATTTAAAATCATGGTAAGAAAAAATATTAGATTTAATTGAACGAGACAAGTTTATATTAAAAGTACAAAAAATTAAATCATGATCAGATAAGAAGTATATTTGGTCCAACAGTAATACATTTGACACATCAGACACTACAAAGTAGTCCAGAAGACTGGGGCTGTCATTAGACGAGAAACGTGTGGGCATAGTACCGTTTACAATTGACAGACCGACAGTTGAGACATTATCATACATTGATTTTGTAAGACTATCATTACATAACAAATTGACATTAAAATCACCACATACAGTGGGTGATCATATTATTAGAGCCACCTTAAAAAAAACGTATTTTCTAAGTTTCGGGTTAAATAAAAGGCATTATAGTCGATGTTTTTGCATCACAATTATTTTATTAGTAAAAAACATGTAATAAAGCATAGAAAAAAAATTAACATTAAGCTTTTATAACTGCAGAAAAATATATTAAAAAATATTTTTGTCAATATTTGGTAACTCCAGCTTTTGCTGCAATGACTGCTGCTACTCGTTTTGGCATAGATTCTATGCATTTGATGCAATTGAATTTTATGGATTCATTTCAGTGCCACACTTCAATCAAACGCTCTATTAATTGGCGTTTGCTGGTCACGAATTCTTTGGAAATTTCACGCTTCATGAGTTCCCAGAGGTTCTCAATAGGGTTGAGATCCGGAGAATTTCCAGGCCAGTCAAGAACACAGACTTTTTGGTCATTAAGAAATTTTGTGACTCTCTTAGCCTTATGACAAGGAGCAGAATCATGCATGAAAATAAATTTGTTGTTTGGGAACCATTCCTGAACTTGCGGTAGCATTTTTGTGTCTAGAACCTTGATGTATTGATCCTGTCTCATCGTTCCTTCAACAATGTACAGGCGACCTGTGCCTTGGCTGCTGATGACTGACCAAACCATGATGCTTAAAGGATGCTTTACTCGCTTCACAATGCAGTCATCTTTGAATTTCTCACCAGCTCTTCTCCTAACGAATTGAGATTTGTCAGATAAAATCTGAACTGAAGATTCATCGGAGAAGCAAACCTTGAATAAATTTTTCAAAAATAGTATACTGTCAAAATATGGTAGCAAATATAAAATTTTTAATTTACATACTTTTTTCCAGTCTTCTATTGTCCACTTTGCGTGTTCTTTAGCCCAATTTAGACGTTTTTGCTGCATTGCCGGTGTAAGAAATGGTTTTTTTGCAGGTCTGCGACATGCGAAGCCCAAGTCCTTTATTCGTCGACGAGCTGTCATAGGAGATATTTGAATCCCAGCAGTCTGCATAATTTTTGTGATATCCTTTAGAGATGCACTCCTGTTTTCCGAGCAAATGTCTCTAATTTTTCTTTCGTCACGGCAGGTCGTAATTTTTTTTCGTCCACATTTCTTTAAACGTTGCGGTGCTAAGTTCATTTTTTTATCAAGTTTATTTTTTATTCGGTCCACTGATGCTCGTGAGACAGAAGCAATCGACGCTATCTTTCTTTGAGAGTGCTCAGTATTTTTTAGGAGTGTTTTTATCTCCGAAATTTTACTTGGAGACAGGTCTTTGGACTTTCCCATAGTTAAAAAAGAATCTTTCAATAGACGATTAAAAAATATGTAATACCACACCGTAAAAAGGCAAAAGAAACAAAAAAACATTTACATACCTTCACAATGTCAATACAATATTAAAAAAGTAAAACAAAAACTTCAAAAACTTGAATTAAATTTAATAAGTCACAAATGAACCACGTGGCATTGAAGCGCTTCTTCGAACGAAATAACGGCTACTCTTACAAAATTGCGTCGACTTGCCACGTTATGAAATTAACAGCGTTGCCAACTGTATATTTTTTTTAAAAAAACATTGTTATGTCTTAAAAATATCATAAGCACATGCAAGTATCCGTTTGTGTTCAACTATAACTTTGGAAAGTGAAAAATTGTGAAAATATGCAAGTGGCTCTAATAATATGATCACCCACTGTATAATAAAATAGTTAAAATCTATTGACAACTCCGATAATTTGGAGAAAAACGAGGTTAAACTGTTTGACTTACATGGATTATATACGCATGAGAGAAATATTTTTGTCATATTATCGGATACGCAGATGCTTATGTATTCTACAATATCACCATTGGATTTACTAACAAGTTGAGCACTTGAGTTTTGTCGACAGTAAATGGCAACCCCACTACCCCTCCTATCAACCCTATCATTTCTAAATAATGTAAAATTTTTAAGGCTCAGCAAGGAATCAATAACATCACTACTAAACCAAGTTTCGGACACACATATAACATCAACGGACGAGTCCTCAAAAACATTTTTAACATAGTCCAACTTAACAGAGTTAAGGCTTCTAGCATTGAAGTGTACAACCTTTAACCCCTGCCGTCACCTACACAGAACTTCAACAAGTATTTTGTTATTAACGCTTCCATCATGATTATTATTTGAAACTGACATAAATGATAAATCGGACACAAACACTGGTTTTTCGTAACCAGTTCACTGTAGATTGATAAAAAAATAGATTGAAAATAGAAAACAGTTAGATTGAAATATAGATTAGAATACGATAGATTGAGATAACAAATAGAAACAGCAAAAAGAGTTAAGATTAAAAGTATACAATGAATATAAAAAACAAGTATATAAATAATACTATGGCAACCCTTAACTTTCACGAAAGCTCCCCGTATGATTATCCTCAACCTCAGCTGACACGATATTATTGAGTTGGTATTCATTTTCAATAATAATGCTCTCACCATGCTCATGCCTCTTAGCGTAGATAAAGCGTCGCTTAACATACACCGAGAATAATTTTTTACTCCGCTTTAATTTAATATATGCCGCAATAGTTGTCGGCAACGCACTGTAACGGTCTCATTAAGGTAACAGCTGAATGTAGAGTCTACACCAACATCGTTCAGCAAGAGATTTCTCTGGTTAGTACTACGCATGGTATAATAATACAAGGTAGCATTGACAGTTGCTTGGGAAAACATCTTCTGTCAAAAAATATACTCAAAAAGAGAGCGCTCACAATCGGCCATTGAAAACACAAACAATGTTGAAAACGTTGAAGTGTAAAAAAAACAATAACCTCAGCAGCTGCAGATGCATTTTCACAAACAGCTGTTTTTGATAGGAGATGTTTTCTTGTAGAAGAGAAAATAAGCTGTTGTCAATGCTACCTGTATAATTATACCATGCTACGAAACAAAGCTGCAGAACGAAGAACAATGTCTCTCTCTTGGGAGCATAGAAACTTTCATGGTATAATAATACAAGGTAGCATTGACAGTTGCTTGGAAAAACATTGTTAATAAATGAAAACACAAACAACAAACGAATTTTCTGCCAGCATCAAGCCACAGGCATCAATCCACCGCTGGCGACGAGTTTCGTTATTAGGCACTGAATAAAATTTAACATCACGGACTGAAAAACTTTTCGCACAAATTACACAAGATCTTTTTATCACTTTCATGATTTTAAATGTTTATTTCTTTATGATTTGTTTATTTAAACGCACAATATTCTTATTAGTTTTTTATGTTTGTTTTTGTCACTTGCTTTAATTTTCGCTTCGTTTCGCAAACAGCTGTGTTTGACAGTTTATGTTTTCCTGTAGAAGAGAAAATAAGCAGTTGTCAATGCTACCATTTATTATTATACCATGAGAAACTTTATAATGATCGGTGCATGCTTCCCTTCTCTTTTACGCATGTTTGTTTTCACTCGGAATATGCTTTTTAGTGCCGGAGGTCTGCATCCCACAGTAAAACATAGCTTGTTATACATAACAGAGAGGTTCTCATCTTTGCTCTCTGGAACCCCAAGCAGTACAGCATCTGAAGCTACTTCTCGACGTTCAAGCTTCTAAATCTCCATATTTAACTCATTGACTACTTCTTTGAGCTCATTAACCTCCTATGCACTCACCTCAGTTTCGATTTTTTCAACGCGCTCAATGACACCGCTGAGAATAACATTAAATCAGTGATCATCAAAGCATATGCCCGCGGGCATTTGAGCTTTTGTGCTTAAAAGCTTTCTGTATACATATTAACTCACGGACGAGCACTGAACTGCGTCAGTATCTATTGAAATTTCATGCAGAACAGACTTGCGGCACATGCATGCTTGTTCGATTGTTTTTTTTTTGCTGCGCATACGCAACTTGTGCTACACTCATAAAAATATCAGTTTTTGCTATTTTTATGCAAAATGTCTACTTGAATGGGAGTTGCAATTCTTTTTTGCAGAAAATATTTTTTCTGAACCTCAATGTATGGTGTGCTACCGGACTGTTTCTGCTCGTAAAATATATAACATTGAACGGCATTATAATACTTGTCATAGTTTAACATACAAAAGCTTGAGTGAAACTGAGCGTAAAGAACTAGCGATTTGTTTAAAAAAAGCGTTTATTGAAAAAATAGCAAACTGGCTACTGAGCCAATGCACAGTTATCCAAAGTTTACGCATTCAAATGTTCAGAAAGCATCATATAGCTCTGGCAAAACATTGCCGGCCTTACCAAGAGGGTTTATTTTTTAAGGAATTGACGTAAGATGTTATGAATTGTTTTGGCGAAAAAGGGAAGGCATTTGTTGAAATTATTAAAACGATCCCTCTGCCACCTTCAACAATAGCACGACGCACAAATATAATAAGTAAATTTTTACATTCAGAACTTAAATCAAAAATATCTGAATGCATATTTTATTCTGTTATGATAATATTAAAACGGTTGATGAACATTTTCATACATATAAAGGCATATTGTCAGCAATGTCTTTGCTGAGACTGAGGCTTAAGTAGTATTTTTTTTTCAGTGCAAAGCTTTCAATGAGCTTTTATACATAAACAGAGTATGCTTGTATAGAGTTTGATGACCACTGCATTAAATTCATCAACCTTCCTTGTCCAGCTTCTTTCCATCGCATCAATTTTTTTGTTAAACTCCTCTCGTAATTTGCTTATCTCCGAATTTGTATTATTAATAAGCAGCTCACTTTGTTTAGCAAGACGCTCATCTAATTGTTGTAGAGTGATGTTGGAGTTGGCAGAAGTTGGAGTGCAATTCTGCGTAGGTGTTGAGAGAAGGTTCTTCGTATGCAAGGTTTTACCTCGAGTCGACATATTAAGAAGTTGATTTTAGTTCGGGTTAAAATTCGACGAAGTATGTATCAACAAGTTCTTTTGGCCTTTTTTTTATTTTTTTTTTTTTTTGCGTTTTATTTATTCAGTTTATATGTAAAAAGCTTTAGCGCCAAGTGTGACGTTTGCTTTTATTAATTTAATAGTGTATGTTAAATTGCGTTGAATTTTGTATTAAATTTGCGTTAATTAGTGTTAACTTTCTTTATTGCCGAAATTGCTCGAATATAAGAAAAAAAAAAAAAAACTTAGGAACAGGAATAGAACACGTCCGCAATCAATCACCTTTCATATAGAAAAGCGAAATCTTATCAAAATTGGAGCAGTTACATTGTACATTTTTTTTCGATGCCACATTTGCACTGATATTAGAAAAATATTGTTCCATTCCACTTCATCGTCTTTATAGGGATGTTTTAGCAAATCATAATGTTTTTTAAGAGACTATTTATATACCTCCGAACCGTTGTTTTTACCACTATCGGAATGTTTGCACGCTGCCACAATTCTTGAAGAACTTTTTCAGCTATTGATATATAATTATTTAGTTTAAGGTTTTATTTTAAATTTTTAAAAATAATTCAGTTAATTTGCAATTTTGTTTGAATTAAAGTTAAAGTAATTCATACATAATGAAAAAAGCACTGTACCTAATATTTGAACCATTATAACTTCCTTGTTTTTAAAGTTATTGAATAATTTTTTTTAGACAAAATGTAAGCAAATTCTTAGGATTTCTATTTTATGAGAAAAAAAAATAATTTTAGGGGGGTAAATTGGGCTTACGAGGTTAACTAGTCAAATATGACCTTGGAAGTAAAAATGTTCTGAAGACAAAATGTAGTACTCGTTAAGCACTTTTAACTTATGGAAAAAATACCATTTTGGCGGTTTTTCCGGGGGTCCAAAAACAATTTTTTTTTGTTTTTGGGGGTGTCTCGAGGTCATTTTTAAAATAAGGGGTGCACTTTTCACACTTTTTTTTCGACCCACTCTAATGGACATGCCTCTTTTCAACACCGGTATACACAGCCGGAATACACAAATTTTGTAATATTTGTTTATTCCCGCTAACTCGGTTGACTCCGAGCGGGGTTCTAGAAAACGGGACGCACTATTACAAAACAACGTTCTCTACTTAAAGACAAAACAGTGGATATGTTAACATTTTAAATAAAAACACCTTTTAGTGAAAAAATATTCACAGAGAAAGAGTTTTAAACCATTTAAAAAAAAAATTGACTTATTTTGTTTTTATAGCTTAATTTATAGGCTTAAATGGCATTTCAAAATAGTTGTTTCAGAAAAATTCATTTAATTTTAATGTTTTTTTTTCTTATATATATACCTTTTTATCATTATTTTTATCAGTTTCCAATTACATAGTTTTTGCTTCAAAATAATTTTAATTGTTGAATAAAAAAAGTTGCGCATGTTTAAAATAGTCTTATACTTTATTTATGAATACATTTTATTCGATAGTTTTTGTGATACTATCGAGACTATCGATGGTGAAGGAATAAACAATCGTAGACTATCGATGGTGTCGACTATCGATAGTTCTCCAACACTACTCATAAGTATTGGCCAAGTATTTATAGAATACTAGGTCGTAGCAGTCGCTTAGCAAACACTTACGCGTTTGCTAGCTAGCCACATCAATTGGTACGTTGTGGAGGCAATTGAGTTGCGTTGCTAGCTCCAATAGATTTTTCTAAAAACTATAAAAGCAACGATAATATTTCTAAAAACTATAAAAGCAAAGATATTAAATAGGTTTTGCTATTTCAATTAAATGGGGATTCTACTTTTTGTCAGTAAACTTACCAGATATCAAACATTCAATTAAAAAAAAAAATGTTAATATATTTTAGTTGAAATACAATATTTTATTTTATTCTTGGCGTTTTTGAACCAATCCTTTCTTTTTATTTATTTTCTCATCATAAGGAATAGCCTATCATAAGGAATAGAACATAAATTCCCTTTCTCTAATATTGAAAACTGCTTGATTGAGAGTTAATCCTTGCAATTTTTATTATTAATGGCATAAGCAAGTTGTAGTAAATATTTCTTGCGAGTAAAATTGTTTGATCCTTTTTTGAATGATACTACTACGGAAGAAATAAGTAGAACATTTAAATTGTTGTATTTTGGTCCAGAATAATTGGGAAACTTGATCATAATGCACAAAGGAAATTCCTCTATAAATCGGCCACTTTCGCAATTGTTATAGACAATTTCAACAAACTCAGTTGAAATCAGTTTCTTAATGTTGTATTCTTCAATTTGAGCGTTTTTGTGATTATTCCCGTTAAAAATTTTCAATAAATGTGTCCAAAAATTTACCGGAAGTTTATCGTTTACAAACAATTTGGTCACAAAGAAACAAATGGTAACAATAATGTCACAAATGCGGTAAATGTGTGTCAAACGTGATCAACTGCCACCCCAGAGGTCCCGGGTTCGAATCCCAGCTAGGCCATGGTCCTACGCTTTTACCTTTCGCATTTGCAATTTTCTTTCCTCATTTTCTAAAAAAAAAAAAATAAATAACTGCCCATTTCAGCCCTTGAAAGGACTTTGACCTAACTTTTTATGATCAATATTTCCCAATTGAAAGCCTATTACTGCACACGACGTTATATTGTCATCTCAGCTTCGTTAATTTCTTCGGTGGTGAGGTCGCTGCTTCTCTTGATTTCCCCCCTTACAGACCACAAAACGTTTTTTTTTAATCGAATTATCCAAGCTATCATTCGCTTATATCACTGGAAGTTTGAAAACTCTTTCATTTTGGGAACTATAGGTTTACTCAAATGATAAAGGTGAAGATCAAAATGTTTTTCCGCAGTTCTTCGCAGCTCTGATCAGCGTTAGTTTTCATGCGATTCATCGGGCCATTCGTTGTCATCTCTCAATAGAAACTCTGGCCCGTTTTTCCACCTGCTCTTGGCATTGTAACGCACTGGAAACTTTGCGTCACAAAGGATATGCAGCTCGACGTCGCTATATTTTAAAGATAAAACGCTTTAAAACGAATAAACGAATCTGGGCACTTTGAAATTTTTCATCTGTTTCAGTTCCTTCAACCAATTCTTCCAGTTGCTGTATACATTATTTGGCAGCTGCTCATTCCACTCTATGCCAGTCTTCCACAATGTCTGCATTACATTTTTTGCACAAACCGAAAAATTGGCAAGAAAACCAAATGGGACGAAGAATGACTTTGTAACACACAATATATCGTGTTTTTTAGGTTTTCTTTTAAAAAGCAAAATTTCGGAATGAATTTTAGAGAATTGAAGAGCAAAACAAAAAACATCTATTTTTGTTGACCATTGCATTCCTAGGATACGTTCAACGCTTTCACCACTTTCAAAGCTGATTGCCGTATCTTTGCCAACTTCTCTTTCAAGGCGTTCCGAATTCGACACAATGTTACGCATTTCAAACACGCCTGCTTTGTGTATTTTTATGATCTTCTTTACAACATCAATGGCCTCGCATTCCGAATCAAAATGTTGTCGTCTACATAGTATTTTTCAATTATTCCTTTTACTGCACGTGGAAGTCGTTTACTCTCGACCGTTTCCCTGGCTATTCCTTTGAGCGCGTCGCGCAGTCACATAATGTTGTAGCGGCGAATAATTAAACTTCGTTGTGGTGCTTTGAAAGGCTTCAAAAAATGTGTGGCAATCTTCAAATAAACCTGATATAGGGAGCAGGTAGATTTTTTCTGAAAGTTTGTCCTAACGCGTTCATCACAAAAGGAATTTGGAGTTCCATAGTTTGGACTTGCGAGTTCGCTGATCTCTGGATGGCTAATTACTGCTGCTTTGATGTCGGCTGCAACGGCAACTGCGGTATTTATGATGACTGTGATGCTGGCTGCATAAAAAATGTCTGTTGCTTGGGACGTCAGCTGCGTTCATCACAAAAGGAATTTGGAGCTCCATAGTTCGGACTTGCGGGTTCGCTGATCTCTGGATGGCTAATTACTGCTGCCTTGATGTCGGCTGCAACGGCAACTGCGGCATTGATGATGGCTGTGATCCCGCTGCATTAAAAATGTCTGTTGGTTGGGACGTCAGCTGCGACGTAGACGATTTCGGCTGCGTAGAAAATGGCTCTGGTAGCTGCAATGCTTGCGACGTTATCTACTCAGATAGTGGTGTTTCCAGGAGTGATGTAGGTTGCTGCTTTGGCGGCTGTTGGTGTTATTGGGTGTGCTTCATCGTCAGCGTCTGCTTCGATACATTTGACTTCGGGGCCGACTGTATTGCTGGCGGTGATGTAGACCGTGAGGTTCTCAACTGAGGCACACTTTCTTGAAGCTGCTGGTTATTGGTTATCCTCATTGCTTCCATTGAGTGCATCTGGTACTTGAATACGTTCATCATCACAGTCATTTTTTTATCAAAATCGCGGGAAATTACGTCGATTTTTTTCACTTTCTGCGACAGATTTCAATGCACTTGGCAAATCTGTTCTTTCGGTTGGTGGCGTTGGCGTGGATTGGGCAGGCGATGACGTCGATGTAGAAAGAATCTTTTATGGTGTCAGATTGGCTGGTGCTGGCGTAACCATCGAACGTTTGGCTGGCGAGTGGCATTTCGGTATTGTCGAATATAATGGGCGGAACTCTTTTGTTTGTGCGACTGTTTACCCGTTTTTGTGGATTGTCTTGGGAAAAAGGCATATGATACAAAGAGAGAGTAAAAACGTTTAAGCTTGAAGCAAAGAAAAGATGGCGTGAAACGACGAAATTGGCAAAATTCTTTCAAACAAAGAACAAAATTGTTGGCTTTTGTGCCCAAAGGCCGTAAAAAAACTTTCTGTTGTAGGCGGAATTTAAATCTGAGTGCAAGTGGCAGTAAAACATATTGAGTTTACAAATTTGAAAAAAGTTATTTCACTATATGATAAGTTAAATAAATAATAGAATAATAAGCTGCTGGACTTAAAAGAATTCAAAACAACTTTTAGAGAACTCTTAACAGCCAAATTTAAAAGTGCAAATACACTTACATCGATAATCATTATGCATATTTTTTAAACATGGTATAAGCAAACCTATAAATCAAAACTCTTACTAATACAAATGACAGAAACCGTTCTGTAAGAAGATACTAAGATACATAACAATAAGACTACATAATATTTATTTTTGACTGCTTTATCGATCAGTCAGGGCTTCAAACTTCAACACGACTATTAATAAGAAGGAAACAATTTCTCTTGATTTATGATACTTGTTTGATGACCACAACTCGCATACAATATTTCAGTGCAAATAAAAAAAAAACTTAGATGTGCTGGACAATAACTTGGTTATGCAAAAATGATCAGCATGACGTTATCTACGCAATATACCATGGCTTACTATTGCAAAAATGCTGTTCAACTGAGTAAATAACCCTAAAACATTTGATTCGATAACAAAATACACTCTACATATAATTAAGAACTATATAAGAACAACTTACTTGACAACAAGCCGGAATACGAATAGTGCCTGGCCAGTTATAATACAGAAAACATAATTTGTAACTTAGTCTTTGCAGAATGTCAGGATTATATCCGGCATCATCTCTCAATACGATATAGTGTGTTGGACTTACTGTTCCTTGTCGCACTGATTGAGAAACAAGGAAGAAATCGAACATATATAGCTGAGTTATTGTATTGTCAACAACAGTTCCCGGTTGGGGATTCTCGATTTTCGAACCGTTAACCTATAAATAAAAATGTAAATCAGCAGAGTTTAAAGTATATTTGAATTCGAATATATTTTTAATTCATCATTATTGTTATTTATCAAATTAAGCTTTAAGATTTCTGAAATGAGATAAATAACACGTTTTGAAATTAAAACGCTTCTTAATTAACTCTTTTTATACTAGCGGTACCCTAAAGAAATACTAGCGGTTTTCCAAAGACAATGGAATTAGAGGGTATTACAGCAAGCAACCAGCAAGAAATTTGTGACTTGTTTGCAGATTTTTTCGGTTCAGTATTCAACTCGCTGTGGCGTCCGTGGCGTAGTTGGTTAAAGTGCGTGGCCGCTATGTCAACGAACCTGAAGACACAGGTCGAACCCCAGCAGCGACAGAAAATTATTTTAATTAAAAATGATTTTTTGTACAGCCGCCACCTCTCTGCAGACAATGGCAAACCTCAGAGAGTAATCAAAATGCCATGTAAAGCTTCTTGAGAATAAGAACATTTCGTTCATCGCCGTTCGGAGTCGGCGTTAAGCCTGTAGGTCCATTTCTCGGTCAATTGCGTACAAACTTAATAACACGCACAACACAATTGATCATAAGAAGTTAGGTCAAAGTCGTTTCAAGGGCTGAAATGACCAGTTATTTATTTATTTTTTTTTATTCAACTCGCAGAAACATACAATTTTACCTGAGCATTTTTCCAATTCGCCACAAATTGTAAATATAGGTAACTTGGTACTTACCGAATCAGAAGTTTTTAAAACCATGGCTGGTCTTGACTCTAACAAGGGTGCAGGTTCCGACATAATTCCTCCTTTGTTTTTCAAGCTATGCGCCAGTTCGTTATCGAAACCACTTACAATTATATTTAATAAGTCGCTTTCTAGTGGAATATTCTTGGATGATTGGAAGTTTGCATTTATTTCGCCTATTTTTAAATCCGGTCCTAAATCTCATAAAGTCAACTATAGACCCATTGTAACACAATCGGTGATTCCTAAAATTCTAGACAAATTGGTAAATGAAGGCCTTTTTGAAGAGGTAAAAAATTTTCTAACAGCAGTTAGATCCACCGCAACCAATCTGTCGCTGTTTGTGAATTTTTGTATAAATGAGGTCGAAAAAGGACAAAAAGTCGATATCCTTTACACTGACTTTTTGAAAGCTTTTGACACTCTACCTCACAATCTAATGGTGTATAAACTTGAAAAACTTGGTTGCCATTCTGATTTTCTAAAATGGTTGGATTCATACTTACATAATAGATTGCTCTCGGTTAAAATCAATAACTGTTATTCTAAAACTATATTTGCAACGTCTGAGGTTCCACAAGGAAGCCACCTTGGACCTCTGCTATTTTTGATCCACATTAATGATATAGACTATAATCTTCACTCATGTAAGTCCTTGTTGTATGCAGATGACTTAAAAATGTTTAAAATCATTAACAATGTATCTGATTGCGCTAATTTCCAAAATGATATTAATTCTCTCTTACAATGGTGCAATTTAAATGGGATGAGCCTCAATTTTTCTAAGTGCAAAATTTTTACATGCTCGCGTAGAGAGAGCACTATAATTAATGATTATCGTAACGGTAATAATTGTATCTTTGATCGCGTCGATGTTATAAGAGATCTTTGGTACATATTTTGATTCTAACACCCCTATTATGAATTCATACGATACACGATAAACGCTTGCATTCTGTTGTGTGGTATTACGAAATTGCGTTTATCGTATTAAATCCGATAGTAAGCGTTTGTTGTAAAAATATGATATTACGAAACGATACGTATCGGTTAGCAAAAATACTCTTTATTTAATAATTATTCAATAATTATGAAAATCTATATGAGCTACGTACATTGCCGAGATAATTTCTAAAGGATTGAAAGCATCCCTCAACTGCCTTCTTTCCACAGCTCTATGCGTGTCTCATCGCTTTCTCCACTAATATAGAACGCAATGGATATAATCAGAAACATGTTTATATATTATATTTTTAAACTTTTTAATATGTTGAAATAACTCAAGTTTGAGAATTGCAGCTGTTTTCACTTAAATCACAGTAAAATGTAAATAAAAATCACTGTAAATCACAATAGTCTATCCATCGGTCGTATGAAAGCAATAATACGAAAGCTAGATTTTTACGATACGCTTGCAAGCGTCTATCGTATATCGTATGAAAATCCATAATAGGGGTGTAAGTTAACTTTCAACTATCATAGAGAATATATTATTTCTAAAGCAAATTCTCAATTTGGGTTCTAAAAGCGTAATTCGAGAGAATTTAAAGACCTATTAACATTAAAAGCGCTTTTTCAAAGCATAGTGAAATCCCATTTGGAATATGTAAGTCTTGTATGGAATCCTTTTTACGATAACCAGATCAACCGCATTGAAAGAATTCAAAAACAATTTACAAGATTTGCTCTCCGTCGTTAGTTCTCTTGGGAAACTATGCCTGAATATACTACGCGTTCAAAGCTCTTAAATCTAGACAGTCTGCAACTGAGAAGACAAGCTCAAAGTATTCTGTTCGTTAAGGATTCTGGATAGCAAAATTGACTGTGCTGAATTGTTGTCGCTTATTCCATTTTAAGCCCCTTCAAGATTGCTCCGTGAAAGGAGACTATTTTTCATTAATTTTCACCGAACTAATTACGGTATCAATGAGCCTATATCTAAATGTCTTTATTTTTGAAGACAAGTTTAAATGCTAAACGTAATATCCTGTTATCATATATTGTCGTTTTGTATATTGTATCATAAGTAATATCTGTAAGGGGCAAGCCCAGTAGATGAATAGATGAATAAATAAATAAATAAATAAATAAAAAAATAAAATATTAAAATGATTTTTCAGTACGGCCGCCACATCTTTGCAGACAATGGCAACCCTCAGAGAGTAATCAAAATGCTCCTTGAGAACAAGAACAGCGACAGAAGCAGCGACAGAAAATTATTTGAATTAAAATGATTTTTCTGTACGGCCGCCACCTCTCTGCAGACAATGACAAATCTCAGAGAGTAATCAAAATGATCCTTGAGAACAAGAACATTCCGTTCATCGCCGTACGGAGTCGGCGTTAAACTTGTAGGTCCAGTTCTCGGTCAATTGTGTACAAACTTAATAACACGCACAACACAATTAATAATAAGAAGCTAGGTCAAAGTCCTTTTAAGGTCTGAAATGGTCAGTTATTTATTTATTTATTTAGAACATTTGGAGTTATATTTGATACTTTATATTTATGTGGTTGCCTTAAAGAATTTATAAATAGATCGTATATACTAAACCTCTGCACAAATGCACTCGTTTTTTCCACAACAGTAGATCCAACAGTGCAGAGTTCAGAGCTTGACAGAACTCTGTTAGTCAAGCAAAGCTTATCCAAGTCATTTAATAACAAGAAACAAGCACTGCAGAGCACTCGTCGACTTCAAAGAGAACTATGTTCGCCGTTTGCTTTAACAGAGCACGATGTTGTTTGTTTAATAAGAACAGAACAATTTATAACAGCGAAAAATGCACCAATCACACCTAACACAGCAGAACCTTGGCGAAGTAATCATTTTTGTTTCGTAGTGAGTGATGGTTTTTTAACAATTCTTTTAATTTTTATTTGTTTTGGAGAAAATTTTTTAAATAATTGCTAAAAAGAATGGATGTAAATGACGTAAGTTATTAAAATTTTAATTTTATTATAATATTTAATATTTAATATTATATATTTATTATAATGAATGTTTAATATAATTGATTTGTGTTTATTTTTTGTTCAATCATTAATTTATATATGTAATTTTTGTGTATTTTTTTTCTTCAAGTTGTAAAGTTTGTTTGTTAGTTTTTGTTGTTAGTTAATGTTGTTGCTTGTTTTATTTTTTCATTCCTTTTTGCGCGTCATTTGTTTATTAATATATGGGTAATTCCATGAAATTTCGCCAAATCAGCGTCACCACGGGTCTCCGGAATTGCTGCGCCAGGTTGATCATCGACAGTTGGCATGAATACTAGATGATTTTCATAGATTTCAAATTTCGGAACCACCGCCCCTGCTCTTCGGTACACTAGCAAAGCTCAAAAAACAACTGTTTTAGGCCATGTGTTAAAAAAATCATATCTCGGCGTAGAAATAAGATTTCAAACTTGTTCTTACGCCATTCTCTTTGTAATAATACGTACTTTTTAGTAAAAAATTGCAAAACCCAAAGTAACGGACTATAAATGTATTATTCATTGATATATGCATACGTATTTAAGCCTTTTTACAGCATCTTCTTGGGCTTATAACTTTGACGAACGATAATATTTTCTAACTTCCAGGGTTGCATTTTGTTTGTTTACTCAATTTCCAACATTTTGCGACCCAGAACGATCAGTTTTGACTATTTGTTGCCTAGTTATAGCGCTTTGAAGTTTGCATTTTTCTTCATTTTAGCCATTTTAGCCATTTTTACCTGCTTATATCTCGCCCTTGATTTTTTTTCAATTGATTCCCACCAAAATTTAGTTTCAAACAAGCATTGTATGATCCAATAGGTCCGGGTGTGTTATTTCGATATATTACATGCTAATGAGGCCAGGGAAATCTGCGCAAATCGAGTACATTTTTATACCCCTATGTTTAAAAACGCAAACGGGGTATATTAATTTTGTCACTCCGTTTGTAACGCCCATAAAGAGGCGTGGTAGGTTTATAAAATATATTTATTCTTGATCAGCATCACCACCCGAGTCGATTTAGCCATGTCCGTCTGTCTGTCCGTCTGTCGTCACGATTACAGCCGTAATTTTCAAGCTATCATCACGAAACTCGATATTTAAGCTTTTATTTAAAAAATAAAGGTCAAGTTCGAAAATGAGCCAAATCGGATCATAACCACGCCTACCTCCCATACAAAGTGACTTTATCAAAACGGTAAAATCTCTTAGAATTCCACAAAAATTAATATATGAAATTGAAATTTTGCGTATGAGCTTTGATATATAATATACACTCTGAGTATGAAATTCAACTAAATCAGGTGAAAACCACGCCTACCTCCCATACAAAGTGACTTTACCAAAAATGTAAAATTTCTTTAAATTCTCCAAAACTTAATGTATGGACTTGAAGTTTTGCATATGAACTTTGATATATAACTTGTACTTTGTGTATGAAATTCAACCAAATTGAGTAAAAACCACACCCACCTCCCATACAAAGCGACTTTATCAAAAAACAAAAGAGAATATTTTCTCTTAAAACTATGACGAAAATGTTTTTACAAATAAACATTTTTTTGACTGCTTAAGACTTTGAATATACTTTGGTTCGGACGTGGGAGTATTTTAGCTTCGACCCAGTCGAAGATCATTTCTTACTAGTTTATTTTTGTGTTGCGGATATAATATTCTCTCGGGTCCTGGTGAGGTAAAATTGTCGATCACAACGTTGAATAGAATGCACATTGACTCTTTAATATCTATATGTAATATGAAATTTCTACACATTTACAGGTTTATGTGTACATTTATGGTTTATGGACATTTTGAAAATTTTTGTCTCAGTCATCAATCAGACATCAAATAATGAATTTTACTGTAGAAAATTTCAATTTTCATTTTCGTTATAAATTTAAAAATATGTTATCAACATAAAGTCAGGTAAAGTCACTTTGTATGGGAGGTAGGCGTGGTTTTCACGTGATTTAGTTGAATTTCATACTCAGAGTGTATATTATATATCAAAGCTCATACGCAAAATTTCAATTTCATATATTAATTTTTGTGGAATTCTAAGAGATTTTACCGTTTTGATAAAGTCACTTTGTATGGGAGGTAGGCGTGGTTATGATCCGATTTGGCTCATTTTCGAACTTGACCTTTATTTTTTAAATAAAAGCTTAAATATCGAGTTTCGTGATGATAGCTTGAAAATTACGGCTGTAATCGTGACGACAGACGGACAGACAGACGGACATGGCTAAATCGACTCGGGTGGTGATGCTGATCAAGAATAAATATATTTTATAAACCTACCACGCCTCTTTATGGGCGTTACAAACGGAGTGACAAAATTAATATACCCCGTTTGCGTTTTTAAACATAGGGGTATAAAAATGTACTCGATTTGCGCAGATTTCCCTGGCCTCATTAGCATGTAATATATCGAAATAACACACCCGGACCTATTGGATCATACAATGCTTGTTTGAAACTAAATTTTGGTGGGAATCAATTGAAAAAAAATCAAGGTAGAAGCGAGATATAAGCAGGTAAAAATGGCTAAAATGGCTAAAATGAAGAAAAATGCAAACTTCAAAGCATATAACTAGGCAACAAATAGTCAAAACTGATCGTTCTGGGTCGCAAAATGTTGGAAATTGAGTAAACAAACAAAATGCAACCCTGGAAGTTAGAAAATATTATCGTTCGTCAAAGTTATAAGCCCGAGAAGATGCTGTAAAAAGGCTTAAATACGTATGCATATATCAATGAATAATACATTTATAGTCCGTTACTTTGGGTTTTGCAATTTTTTACTAAAAAGTACGTATTATTACAAAGAGAATGGCGTAAGAACAAGTTTGAAATCTTATTTCTACGCCGAGATATGATTTTTTTAACACATGGCCTAAAACAGTTGTTTTTTGAGCTTTGCTAGTGTACCGTAGAGCAGGGGCGGTGGTTCCGAAATTTGAAATCTATGAAAATCATCTAGTATTCATGCCAACTGTCGATGATCAACCTGGCGCAGCAATTCCGGAGACCCGTGGTGACGCTGATTTGGCGAAATTTCATGGAATTACCCATATATATATATATTTTTTTTTTTTGGAGAAAATTTTGTAAATAATTGCTTAATAGAATGGATGTAAATGACGTAAGTTATTTAAATTTTAATTTTATTATAATGAATGTTTGACCCAGATAGCGCCAAAAATTTTTTCTTTTTAATCCAATTTTATTGCGAAACTTTAGTCGTCGTGGGTTTTTAAACACTTCTTATTCAAGAACTTTTTCATACAAGCAATAGTTTTTTCGGAATCGAAAGCTACATCAACAAGAAGAAACAATTGTAAAATAAAAAGATTTCCACAATAGACCAACAATCACACAAACACCAATACTACCATAAACAACAAACGAAATCATCATCAGCAACAATATCAACAATCCAATATCATAAGAAACTAACTACACCAGACTTACAATATCACCAAAAATAATAAAAGTAAAAACATACCCACATCTACATTATTGTAGTATTAACTATTGTTTGTTTATATAATTTGATGAATTTCTTATATTTTGTTGCTTACAAATTTTTAAAATTGTAACTTGTTTTTAATTAAATATTATTATTAAAACGGAAACATGCATTTTAATACAAAACAAATAAGTCTTCTATTATAATTTGAATAATTAATAAGAAAATCCCTTTTTTAGCTTTTTAAATATTTGCACCTAATGATTTTTTACAAGAAAATGTAGAATATGAAACTTAAATAACACAGCATAACTTCAAGCGTTCTGCTGTTGTTTACATAACTTTCCAGTCAGTGCAGACTTCTTTTCCGAATCGTGCCTAACATTGTTTTGGTTTTTGTTTGTT
This sequence comes from Pherbina coryleti, assembly GCA_943735915.1. Lineage (NCBI taxonomy): Eukaryota > Metazoa > Arthropoda > Insecta > Diptera > Sciomyzidae > Pherbina > Pherbina coryleti. The sequence continues at coordinate 117,734,414 of OX030948.1, read as the reverse complement.
CTTGTTCTGTTCAAGCGACGAGTGCTCTCTGTAGTGTTAGGCTTGATTTCATTGATGAGAGCAAAACATAGCAAAAGCTTGCACCACAAACGAATGCTTTGAAATGCATTTCAAGCGCACTCGTGCAGAGGTTTAGTATATACTAAACCTCTGCACAAATGCACTCGTTTTTTCCACAACAGTAGATCCAACAGTGCAGATTTCAGAGCTTGACAGAACTCTGTTAGTCAAGCAGAGCGTATCCAAGTCATTTAATGATAACAAACGAACACTGCAGAGCACTCGTCAGCTTCAAATCAAACCATGTTCTCGGTTTGCTTTAACCCTGCACTAGTCGCGTACCTAAATGTGACGAGAGTGGTCGCGCGGATTACATATGTAATCCGTTTTTTAAAGTTTAAAATAAGAGATGTCAATTTGAAAATGCTTAGTTATTTGTTTTAATTTTTATTATTACTTTATTTTAAATTATATTTATTTAAAAAAACAACATAAACATAATTCTTATAGTACGTAAAATCAATGAATATCGATTGCAGACAATTGTGAAATTCATAATTTTGCATGACTGGATTACATATGTAATCCGCGCGACTTCTGCAGGGTTAACAGAACAATTACTAACAGCGAAAAATGCATCAATCACACCTACCACAACAGGACCTTGGCGAAGTAATTATTTCTACCATTGGCAAATAGAAATTTTATTTTTACGAATTCGGTGCTTGGGCCAACACTAGGTAAAACTGGGTCGCTGAATCCGAATCCGTTGTCAGAATTTCAAAATTGTGAAATTTTTAACCCTATAGAGGTGGGTGTGGTTTTTACTCAATTTGGTTGAATTTCATACACAAAGTACAAGTTATATATCAAAGTTCATATGCAAAACTTCAAGTCCATACATTAAGTTTTGGAGAATTTAAAGAAATTTTACATTTTTGGTAAAGTCACTTTGTATGGGAGGTAGGCGTGGTTTTCACGTGATTTAGTTGAATTTCATACTCAGAGTGTATATTATATATCAAAGCTCATACGCAAAATTTCAATTTCATATATTAATTTTTGTGGAATTCTAAGAGATTTTACCGTTTTGATAAAGTCACTTTGTATGGGAGGTAGGCGTGGTTATGATCCGATTTGGCTCATTTTCGAACTTGACCTTTATTTTTTAAATAAAAGCTTAAATATCGAGTTTCGTGATGATAGCTTGAAAATTACGGCTGTAATCGTGACGACAGACGGACAGACAGACGGACATGGCTAAATCGACTCGGGTGGTGATGCTGATCAAGAATAAATATATTTTATAAACCTACCACGCCTCTTTATGGGCGTTACAAACGGAGTGACAAAATTAATATACCCCGTTTGCGTTTTTAAACATAGGGGTATAAAAATGTACTCGATTTGCGCAGATTTCCCTGGCCTCATTAGCATGTAATATATCGAAATAACACACCCGGACCTATTGGATCATACAATGCTTGTTTGAAACTAAATTTTGGTGGGAATCAATTGAAAAAAAATCAAGGTAGAAGCGAGATATAAGCAGGTAAAAATGGCTAAAATGGCTAAAATGAAGAAAAATGCAAACTTCAAAGCATATAACTAGGCAACAAATAGTCAAAACTGATCGTTCTGGGTCGCAAAATGTTGGAAATTGAGTAAACAAACAAAATGCAACCCTGGAAGTTAGAAAATATTATCGTTCGTCAAAGTTATAAGCCCGAGAAGATGCTGTAAAAAGGCTTAAATACGTATGCATATATCAATGAATAATACATTTATAGTCCGTTACTTTGGGTTTTGCAATTTTTTACTAAAAAGTACGTATTATTACAAAGAGAATGGCGTAAGAACAAGTTTGAAATCTTATTTCTACGCCGAGATATGATTTTTTTAACACATGGCCTAAAACAGTTGTTTTTTGAGCTTTGCTAGTGTACCGTAGAGCAGGGGCGGTGGTTCCGAAATTTGAAATCTATGAAAATCATCTAGTATTCATGCCAACTGTCGATGATCAACCTGGCGCAGCAATTCCGGAGACCCGTGGTGACGCTGATTTGGCGAAATTTCATGGAATTACCCATATATATATATATTTTTTTTTTTGGAGAAAATTTTGTAAATAATTGCTTAATAGAATGGATGTAAATGACGTAAGTTATTTAAATTTTAATTTTATTATAATGAATGTTTGACCCAGATAGCGCCAAAAATTTTTTCTTTTTAATCCAATTTTATTGCGAAACTTTAGTCGTCGTGGGTTTTTAAACACTTCTTATTCAAGAACTTTTTCATACAAGCAATAGTTTTTTCGGAATCGAAAGCTACATCAACAAGAAGAAACAATTGTAAAATAAAAAGATTTCCACAATAGACCAACAATCACACAAACACCAATACTACCATAAACAACAAACGAAATCATCATCAGCAACAATATCAACAATCCAATATCATAAGAAACTAACTACACCAGACTTACAATATCACCAAAAATAATAAAAGTAAAAACACACCCACATCTACATTATTGTAGTATTAACTATTGTTTGTTTATATAATTTCATGAATTTCTTATATTTTGTTGCTTACAAATTTTTAAAATTGTAACTTGTTTTTAATTAAATATTATTATTAAAACGGAAACATGCATTTTAATACAAAACAAATAAGTCTTCTATTATAATTTGAATAATTAATAAGAAAATCCCTTTTTTAGCTTTTTAAATATTTGCACCTAATGATTTTTTACAAGAAAATGTAGAATATGAAACTTAAATAACACAGCATAACTTCAAGCGTTCTGCTGTTGTTTACATAACTTTCCAGTCAGTGCAGACTTCTTTTCCGAATCGTGCCTAACATTGTTTTGGTTTTTGTTTGTTCTTGTTCTGTTCAAGCGACGAGTGCTCTCTGTAGTGTTAGGCTTGATTTCATTGATGAGAGCAAAACATAGCAAAAGCTTGCACCACAAACGAATGCTTTGAAATGCATTTCAAGCGCACTCGTGCAGAGGTTTAGTATATACTAAACCTCTGCACAAATGCACTCGTTTTTTCCACAACAGTAGATCCAACAGTGCAGATTTCAGAGCTTGACAGAACTCTGTTAGTCAAGCAGAGCGTATCCAAGTCATTTAATGATAACAAACGAACACTGCAGAGCACTCGTCAGCTTCAAATCAAACCATGTTCTCGGTTTGCTTTAACCCTGCACTAGTCGCGTACCTAAATGTGACGAGAGTGGTCGCGCGGATTACATATGTAATCCGTTTTTTAAAGTTTAAAATAAGAGATGTCAATTTGAAAATGCTTAGTTATTTGTTTTAATTTTTATTATTACTTTATTTTAAATTATATTTATTTAAAAAAACAACATAAACATAATTCTTATAGTACGTAAAATCAATGAATATCGATTGCAGACAATTGTGAAATTCATAATTTTGCATGACTGGATTACATATGTAATCCGCGCGACTTCTGCAGGGTTAACAGAACAATTACTAACAGCGAAAAATGCATCAATCACACCTAACACAACAGGACCTTGGCGAAGTAATTATTTCTACCATTGGCAAATAGAAATTTTATTTTTACGAATTCGGTGCTTGGGCCAACACTAGGTAAAACTGGGTCGCTGAATCCGAATCCGTTGTCAGAATTTCAAAATTGTGAAATTTTTAACCCTATAGGGTTGCCACCTAAAAATATGCTTTTTTAAAAGTTTTAATAACTATTCTACAGTTTTAGGGGGCCGCTGATTTCGAATCTGATGTCAGAATTTTAAAATTCAAGATGGCTGAAAGGGTTGCCACCTAATTTTTTTGTATTTTTACGAATTCGATGCTGGGGCGAACACTAGGTAAAAATGGGTCGCTGAATCCGAATCCGTTGTCAGATTTTCAAAATTTTTAGGTGGCAACCCTAAAGGGTTAAAAATTTCACAATTTTGAAATTCTGACAACGAATTCGGATTCAGCGACCTATTTTTACCTAGTGTTCGCCCCAGCATCGAAATCGTAAAAATAAAAAAAAATTAGGTGGCAACCCTATCAGCCATCTTGAATTTTAAAATTCTGACATCAGATTCGAAATCAGCGACCCCCTAAAACTGTAGAACAGTGATTAAAACTTTTAAAAAAGCATATTTTTAGGTGGCAACCCTATAGGGTTAAAAATTTCATAATTTTGAAATTCTGACAACGGATTCGGATTCAGCGACCCATTTTTACCTAGTGTTCGCCCCAGCATCGAATTCGTAAAAATACAAAAAAATTAGGTGGCAACCCTTTCAGCTATCTTTAATTTTAAAATTCTGACATCAGATTCGAAAACAGTGACCCCCCTAAAACTGTTTTACAATGTTTAAAACCAGGGACCGTAACCGTTAAACCATTTTTCTAAAAAAGTTGAAAATTTTAGTTATTTTTTGTGTTTTATTATATTGAACAAGAATTAACCAGAATTTGTTAACTTCTATTTTTTCGCACAAAAAATAACGGTTATTATATGTGGGATATTTTTTCCCACAAAATATCCCACAAATCGCTATATCAAAGAAACTGCTTATTATAGGGTCAGAAAATTTGAAAGATAAAAACATGGCAAGTCTGTCGCATAGCCGGAGATATTTGAGGCGATGAGAGCAAGAGTGGCCTAACCCACAAAAATATGAAAATTAAAATAAATGCAGATCTAGCGTCGCAACTGCTGCTGCTAATCCAAATATTGACATTTTGTTATAATATACCACTTAAAAGCAAATTTAGAAAAAGCGAATAATATTGTGAATAAACGAAAAAAATAAAAGAAATTCAATTGAAAATCCTCCATTAGATATGTTGGTGGGTTAGGCCACTCTTGTTCTCATCGCCTCATTTGTCCATATGAATGATTGACCACGTGCTTGTTTTTTTTTTTAATACAACGTTAGTTTTGTGCATTGAAGAAAAGATTTAGTTCTAACTGTATCTATATGAATGAATTGAGCACATGCTTGTTTTTTTAAGGGAACTCTCAGTAAATCACTAAATTCCATAATGTTAAATCAGCAAGTGCAGCGTTTCTATCCGACTTGTAGATGAAATCATAGAATGTAAAAAAGGGCGTGTCCCGCCCATTTTTTGTCATATGGTAGATATTGCATTCTTATTTTCACCAGTCAAATTTCATGACCCTAGCATGAACAGTTTTGTAGATACAGTGATTTGTGGGATATTTTGTGGAAAAAAATATCCCACAAAAAATAACAGTTATTTTTTGTGCGAAAAAATAAAAGTTCAAAATTTAACTGGTATTTTTAAACTTTTACTTTTAAAGTCGAAATTTAAAACACAACCCAGGACTGACAAGGGGATGTCCTCCGACTGTTCCAACTACTTGTGGTTTTCCCTTAAAAAATGAGACCATAACTGTTATTTACGGTCCCTGTTTAAAACTCGTAAAAAATACATTATAAGGTGGCAACCCTTTTGTTAAAAATTTTATAATTTTAAAATACTGACAACGATTTCGGATTCAGCGACCTAGTTTGACCTAGTGTTCTAGGAATAATTACTTCGCCAAGGTTCTGTTGTGTTAGGTGTGATTGGTGCATTTTTCGCTGTTAGTAATTGTTCTGTTAAAGCAAACCAAGAACATGGTTTGATTTGAAGCTGACGAGTGCTCTGCAGTGTTCGTTTGTTATCATTAAATGACTTGGATACGCTCTGCTTGACTAACAGAGTTCCGTCAAGCTCTGAACTCTGCACTGTTGGATCTACTGTTGTGGAAAAAACGAGTGCATTTGTGCAGAGGTTTAGTATATACACAGCAATTTGTGAATAAGGTCAACATTTTTATCTGTCCTTGATGTCTTTCTTGTAAAAAATTATCTGAAGTGTCTATTGTCTTTAATTCTGGCTTCTTGAGCCTCTTCGGATGGCTGACCAGTAGGCAATATACATGAAGATATTATTCTTTCAACATAATAATGGGTGGTGTGAATAAAAAGGGAGTGCGAGTGTTCACTCATGATTTTTGAGGGAACACTCAATTTGGAGTGAATAAAATCTACTTTCTTTAAGAGTACTCAAAATAAGTTGAGGGTGGTGACTTCTTGCCTCCACGTGCTATTTGTGTGAAGATATTTCTATTTATTTACATATACGGAGTCAGAAATGTTTGATGGAAGTGCAGACGAGGAATTTCTCGAAAATAATGCACAAACAAAAAGAAAATGCTGTAATGTAAGTGATGACGAATTTGTTAGTTTCTTGGTGAAACGTCCTTGTTGTTTATTTGAGAAAAGCCAAACGCCTCAAATGAAACAGAAAAAGAAAGATGCTTTATTTCCAATGGAAGAACAAATAAAAAAAATAGTGGCGTTGTATTAAGCGCATCACAGATAAAAAGAAAATTGAAAATATGAGGTGCCGAATTAAACAAAAATCCGACAAAAAAATAACTGGAAATTTCAAAATAGATTTGAAACCTTTTGAAAAAAGGGTGCTGGAGTTAATGGACTATAAAAATAATCCGGTAGTAAACACAATACCAGGTGATTTTGCGTTTATTGTAGCCGTTTAAAGTTACAATAATTTAAAAAAAAAAAAATTTCAATTAATATTATGAATCAATTGCAGGCGCAGGAAAAGTGGGATTAGAAGGTCCTAATCAGCATTTTGATGATGATGACGAATTCATCGCAGATTATTTAAATGATGTCCAAGAAATTGAAGAGCCCGAAAGAAAAGAGCGACGTGATTTACAATTTCCGCACAGTGCAGCTTCTAAAAAAAGATAGAAGTTAAAAATGACCATTCCTTAGTTTTGCAATTGCAAAAAGAGGTGCTGCAGCAGCAAAGGGAATTAAACAAGCAGCAAGTAGAAATAAATTGTGAAAAAAAGTAATCTTGAAATTAAAAAAAGAAAAATTATTGTTAGAATTAAGATTGTTACAGGGAAAACAAGAAAACTCCTACTTTAAAGAAATGTATTACAAACATAAATAACAAAGTGTAAAAGTGTAAGTGTATTTATTACAAACAAATTAACATAAATAACAATATGAGTTTAAATTATATTAAAACCTTGAATAATTTCAGCGATTTGGTTGCGTCTTACTTTGCCACGTTTGTAAATGGTGTTATGTTGAATGCTCAGGAACTGAATGCTTAGGAACTGGTGCTCCTTCAGAAATGCCCTCATAAACGTCATTGCTGGCGGAAAAATCTGGATCGGTTAGAAATTTTGCTACATTGTGCAATATACAAGCTATAACTGTCTTAGGAATCCTTTCGGTGGACAATGTGACTATATTACTCAATATCGGAAATCTTCTTTTTAATTGCCCAAATACCCGTCCAATGATAACTCTTTTACGAGCATGTAACTTGTACTTTTTTCTGCATTGGTCATTGCATTTTTAAAAGGTGTCATAATCCATGGGGTCTGACCATAACCCTCATCACCGAGCAAAATGGCTCCTGCAGAATTTTCATTAAGAATACTGCATATTTCAGAGTTTTGCCAGATTCCTGAGTCGTGGACAGATCCCGGCCGCTGAACATCTAAACTTGTAAATTGCTCTTGTGCATTTACCGTCGCCTGCACATTTAATGAAAAATAACCTTTGTGATTTAGGTTTTCATCGCCGTGAGAGCGTGGCTTTAATATTTCAATATGCGTACAATCTAAAGCGCCTATTGCACCAGGAAAATTATATTAAGATTGACACTCTTCTTTTGCTTCCCTCATTTTCTCAAAGGTGATTGGAAATTTAATTCATTCTCTTGCCTTCGCACAAATAGCACAACATACTTCCCACACAATTTTCGAAGCTGTTGTTCTATGAACGCCAATGTCCTCCCTGACTCCAACTTGAAATCCCGGGTCACCTATACATCTTAGGAATATTTTCATTCTTTCAACTTTTGGAATTGCTCCACCACGAGTTTCTCCAGCACCATTGGATAGGAAATGATAGCTTAACCATAGTACGTTATCGAATTCAAATCGGTACAATGATTTAAAATTATCACCTGTTATGCCGAAGCGTCGCTTATTATAAATTTTTTTTTACGCGTTTCTATATTTACGAACATATGTATTTAATCTTTTTTTACAAATTTTGCCTTTACTGTCCTGTTTGTTTAATTCACGCAACTAAAAGTGCATTTGAACATTTTTCATCTCATTATTATTGAGTGAGTGCAAGCAATTTGAGGGAATTCTTATTCACACCGAATTAAGTGTTCACTCTGGACGAAACACTCTCCTCAAGAGAATCCTCACAGAGTGTTTACTCAGTTTTTTTTCACACCACCCATGTCTTGAAATTCGACGCGCGATGGTTTACATTCGATTTTTTTGTAACTTTTGCTTATAAAATGTAAACATCTAAAATTACATCATACGTTAATAATTTAAAAAAAAACAACTTATTGTGTAATTTAGTGGTCAAAGAACCTAGTCAAAGAACCTGGAGACCCAGGTTCGAACCCCAGCAGCGACAGAAAATTATTTGAATTAAAATAATTTTTCTGTACGGCCGCCACCTCTCTGCAGACAATGGCAAACCTCAGAGAGTAATCAAAATGCCATGTAAAGCTTCTTGAGAACGAGAACATTCCGTTCATCGCCGTTCGGAGTCGGCGTTAAGCATGTAGGTCCGGTTCTCGGTCAATTGTGTACAAACTTAATAACACGCACAACACAATTGATCATAAGAAGCTAGGTCAAAGTCCTTTCAAGGGCTGAAATGGCCAGTTATTTATTTTTTTATTTATTTTATTGTGTAATGGTAATTAATTATAATGGTGTAATGGTCACTAGGCGCGGTTTTCATCCGAATAGGCTGACTTACGAACTCGACCTTTATTTTTTTTTTTCGATAAAATCTTATATGAATTCCATTAAAATCGCTTCAATATTAGAACTATAAAACCATGTGATAGAAATCGTACGAAATCAAAACACAAACGAAATTGCAAATAATCGAATTTGTTCTACGTGTTAAATTCATTTAAATTCGTTAAAATTCATTAAATTAAATTCGAGCGAAATTGAACTTCCCAAATTTGTGCAAAACTGTAAAAAATTACAAAAATTAGTGTACTTTATAGCTGAATTACAATACTGCGTTAGGTCGGTCGTGCGCTGACCGTACGTTGGTCTCCGTTGTAAAAACTTTACGATATAAGCTGTCAAAACGGACGACCTAAAACTTTGCAAAACTCAATGTTGCGTTGACAGATCGTGCGTCTATCATTTTGGTGATGCCAACAAAAGCAGCTATACTAAAAATACCACAAAACGTCCCTTTTTCCGAAATCATGCAATTATAATTTTAATCGATGAACAATTAAAAGATATTGTCATAAAATCATTAAGAACCATAAAACCTACTTTAGAAAGCTAAGATCTTTTTATTAAGTGTAATATAATCTGCGAAATAATGAAAAATGTCACATATTAATGTGAAAATTTGGACTAGAAGCTTCAAAATAAATGAACGCTTTCCAATTTAATGAAAAAATGAAATTAAATTAAAATTTAAAATGGAATTTCTGGAAACACATTTCAGTTTTTGTTGCAAAAAATTTTTCTTTGATTAATCGATATTTTTATATATACAGCCATGGACACATAAATAGCACAAATGTCAACTTATTTTTTAAACGTTTCGTTTTAGCCTAATAATGGATTCATTAACTGTAGTTGTTATTTTTTGAGACTCCAATGTGAAGTTGTTTAAAACTCCGAGAGAGATGTGCCGTTACTTACTTTTATTTGCTCAGGCCATCTCTTTCTGTATAGGCATGTACGATCTGCTGTGGTCATATAAATAGCACACATATTAGTTGGTAAATAAAAGTTAACAAGGTCGGGTGTTTGTAAAAATTTTAGAGTTGTATTCAGTTAATTTCGCCGATTCTAAATAAAATGGGTCGTGGCAAACATTGCACTCCGGGAAAAAAGGGCTATAACTCACGAACTAAGTCGAAAAGGCAAAAATCCATCTGAAATCGCGGATATTCTCAACATTTCGCGAAAAATGGTCTATAATGCACTCAAGCTGGTTAAATCAAATGATTCAAATTTGAGAGTAAGCCGCGCAATTCTAGACAGCGTAAAACCACCGCTTCTAGTGGTAGACTTATAGTTCGCAAAAGTAAGGCTGATCCTTTCAAGTCAGCAAAGCAAATTATGAGGAAAATAAATGAAGAAATAACCCTAATGTTTCAAGAAAACTGGTATCTAGGAGAATACATGAAGCCTTTGTAGTCCTTTTGGACGCATTAGCCGAAGAAAGCCGCTCTTAACAAAAAAATTTTAAAGGATCGTTTAGCGTTTGCAAGGGCCAATGTGAATAAAGAAGACCAATTTTCGAAGAACGTGCTCTAGACTGACGAAACTAAATTTAATAAGGTTGAACCAGATGGAAAATATTTTGTTCGGCGCCCCAAATGCCAAGAGTTGAATCCTAAGTTTACAAAAAAATCATTAAAGCATGGAGGAGGGAATTTAATGGCTTGTGGAGCTTTTTCCTGGCACAGCGTTGGGCCAATTTTTCGTATGCCAGGAATAATGGACAACAATATTTATTTAGATATTCTTAATAACCAGATGGAACCATTTACATTTGAAAACATGCCTATTAGGTGGACTTTTATGCACGATAATGATCCAAAATACACGGCAAATGTTGTGATTGATTGGCTAAAAAAGGAAAAAAAATAAATATTTTGAATTGGCCGGCTCAAAGCCCAGACCTCAAATCCAATAGAAAATTTATGGAATGATGTGAAGGTCAGCATAAGTAACCAAAATTTTCGAAATCTAGATGAGTTATGGAGTGGAATTGAGAAGGCTCGGTATTCTATTCCTAAGGATAAGGTCAGGAAGCTTATGGGGAGTATGGGACGAAGATGTCGGGCTGTTTTGGACAATTTGGGATACAGTACCAAGTACTAGTAAGCATATTCGTAAGCTCATTGTAAAATAAAAATAAATTAATATGTCTTTTTTTCAGAATCCAAATTGTGCCATTTATATATCCACCTCAGCTAAGGAGCAATTTCAGATTTTTGATTAATTTTCTAATTTTTAATTCGTAATTACAAAGTTACTACTGATTTTAAGTTTTTAATGTTCAAACTCAAATACCATGAAATAAATTCTTGTTTTCCTCTATGTATTTTATTCAAATTCATGTGAAACACCCTACATGTATTTTTGCGCGATTTATGTGTCCACGGCTGTATATATATATTTATATATGTATATTGTTTTTTTTTTTATAAAATGTGAATGCGTAATGTCATTATTTTTCTTGTTTTTTGTCAAAATTACTGCTATTTATTATTGTTATTACTGTTAATTTTTGCCGAGATTTTTGCAAATTTTGAGAGAAAAATGTAGGAAATTTCGCAAGTTGGAAATATGTATGGAAATATTCATGTAAATTTGTGTATAGAAGTTTTTTGATACGGTGCGTGTTTTGGGGCAATTTCAATCACTTTTTATCCACCTTGAACACCAGAGGGCGCTTAGGTACAAATTTAAAGAAAATCGGTATATAGTGGTTTTCATGTACGCTGAGTGTTTTGCTGCTATCTTTTTTGGCCCATATTGAACACCAGAGGGCGCTGTAGTACAATTCTTTATGCGATTAGAATGAAAATTGGTATATTGTGGTTTTGAGGTACGGTGAGTATTTTGTCGCTATCTTCTTTGATCCAACTTGGACACCAGTTGGTGCTGTAGTACAAATTTTTTTACAAAATCGCCTAAAACTACAATATGCCTACCATAGGCGTAGAAGGATATCACCAAGTGGAACTCCATTGTGAGTTTTAATGTTATGCGACTTTAATTTCCATATCTATTCGATATCAAAACTTTGGCATGTATGGGCGGAGCCACACCCCCTTGATCAATGCCTGTCCAAATTTTTTAGTAGAAATGCATCGCCAAATAGTAGTTCTATTCTAAAATTCAACGTTTTGTGACTTACTTTCATACGCTATTCGATATCAAAAATTGTTATTGTAAGGGCGGAGCCACACCCCCTTGTACAATGCCCGTCTCGGTTTTCAAGTAGATGGACATTACCAAGTGGCAACTCCATACCGAGTTTCATTATTATGCGGCATTTAACTCCATAGCTATTTGATGCCATAAGTTTGATTTATATGGGCGGTGCCATGCCCCCTAGTCCAATGCTCACTCAATTTTTCCAGTCAAAGGACAAGACTAAATAGTATATTCTTACCGAGTTTTATTGATGTGTGACTAATAATTCGAAACTTATACCCACAATTTGGGCAGTTGAAAAAGTGCCACACCCTTTTTCCAACGCCCATAAAATTTTACCAGTGGAACGGTACATGTAAATCGAGGCCGAACACCTAATTCCAATGTTTTGCGACCTATAATTCTAAAGTTATTCGATATTGCAGATTCGAGCTGCCACGCCCCCTTGTGCAATGCTCGCTGAATCACTTGTAATTAGTGAGTACTTGGGTACAACTTTACAAAAACAAAATGAACGGCATTTGCCAATCTACCTTACCACAACATTCCTTTGTGTGTTATATTATTCAAACAATGATATTAAGGGTATTCGTCCTCAACCAACCTCATTAAAATATCTTATTGACCAATATATAAGTTTGCCATTTTGCATGAATACCTTTATAATATTATTTATAATATACCAAAAAATGCATAAATTTTAATAGGATATACAATTGAATAATATTAATAGCATGCTAAATTCATCAAAATCATTACTATACTACTTAAGCAGCGTGTTAATTTAAAAAGTTTTATCAATTTAAAAAAAAATCGCATCAAAATATAAATTCCCACGATAATCCTATGAAAATCTTAGTTTTCCATCGGAATCCAAGAATACCCACATTTCTCAACGAAAATGCAACCCAGCGTTGATATGGAATGTCAAAAGCACGAGCTAGTAGAGCATGTCGCTACTCATAGCGTTGATCGTATGTCACCCCCTCAAAATCATTTTTACGGGATGAGGTCGACGCAATGCATGAAGTCATATTTTGTGTTGCTTCGTAAGAACCCATTGTTTCTAGTCTAGCTGTCAAAGGCCGACCGACCTAACGCAGTATTGTAATTCAGCCATTAAAGACATGTCAAATCAGTTTCGCTAGCTATTTCGTACGAAAACGATTTCTATCACATGCCTGATAAGCTCCATAACAGACGGAATGACAGACAATCGGACAGACAGAAACATGACAATACGCTGGGGAAAACAAAAATATATAGTACTAATTTTAAGTACTTTTATTAATTAACACAAAGTCTTTCACAAACATCTTTTAGTTCAATAACAGAAATTGTGTTGAAAATTAGTGCGTTTTTTAGTTATTTATTGGCCAAACAAGGCAATTCACTTATTCTAACAGGTTTTATTTTTTTTTTTGTTTTTTCTCCCCATTTCCTTTTTTTGATGTTCGTGGGCGTAGTCCGCCCACCTAAATGACATGATTTAACGAACATGTCAAAAAGAAAAGGCAAGAAGGAAAGTAAAAATAAAAGGTGGTAAGGTGGATTTGAGTTAAAGAAATAGATAGCAAGATTAGTTTGGTTTTAATTAGAGGAGAGCGATTTTGAAAGGGTATTCTTGGAGGTAAATTTATTCTATTAATGGGTTCATTGTATACATAAACTGTATGGTGTTGGTATTCTTTCAACAGTCTTGTATGCCTAGTTAACCTTACAGGATCATTGAATGTTATCTTATTCGATATATATTCGATGTTAATAGTTCCAGGTAAAACATCAAAGCTGAAGCATGAACTTAGTAACGTTCTCCATAATGACAGAGGAAACAAATTCAGAAGGCCGAGTCTATGTTTGTACGGTGGCAAGCTTCTGAAAAAGTAGTCTCTTAGCGTAAAAAGCAGGAATTGTTTTTGGATTGATTTCAATCTGTCACTATGTAACTCAAAAGCAGGATTCCAAATAATGCAGGCATATTTAAATGGGCGCACTAGTGCACTCTATAGGGTCTTAGTTACCCACACATTTTTAAACTCCTTAGCACGTCTTTTAATGAACCCAAGCTGCTTACTAGCCCAGATAAAATTTTGTCATAGTGAAGATTGAAACGTAGCTTATTGTTCAAGACTACACCAAGATCTGTGATGTGGTTAACTCTGTTTATTTCAATTTTATTAAGAGAGTAACAGTTACTCATTACAAGAAACTTGCGGGAGAAAGTTATAACGTAGCATTTATTAACATTAAGATATAGCTTATTACGATTACACCATTCTTCTAAAGCAATCAGTTTTGACTGCAAAAAACTTTTTAACAAAAAAAAACCGACTTCAAAATCACTACAAAGTAAAAAATAATTTTAAATAACTTTTCCCATTCATTTCTTGGTCATATTTTAAAAGCTATTTATATGTATTATAACATTGGAAATCTTTTCATTTTTTCTATTTTGTTATATTATCATCTAATATAACAATATATAAATTGCTTTATGAACATAAAAGCTTTGAAGTCGGCGCTTATCTTACTATGTCGCAATCTTTTTATTTAAATTTTTTCTATTTTTTTTTTATCATAAAAATATTATTAACTTTCTGAATATAAAAGCTTCTTAGCGATTTTTTTTCTTTCAGTTAGCAATTTTTGAGTACGCTGAATGTAGCCAATGTGTTCCATCCATTATTTGTGCAGCTGTTACACACTATGTCATATTCAATATGAGCTTTACAAGCTCACCCAAACCAGTTTAGTGATAATTTTAATGTGTACAAAGCTTTTAAAATTACTACAGTGTCACCAAGGCACCAAATGGTAAACGGATGGTAAAAGATCATGATTGTATGTCAAAGATGAGCGCCGACTTCAAAGCTTTTGTGTTCATAAAGCAATTAATATATTGATGATAATAAAACAAAATAGAAAAAATGAAAGTGATAAGATTTCCAATATTATAATATATATAAATAGCTTTTAAATTATGACCAAGAAATTAATGGGAAAAGTTAAATAAAATTATTTTTTACTTTGTCGTGATTTTGAAGTCGGCTTTTTTTTTTTGTTAAAAAGTTTTTATTTCTTCCTTTTTAGAGAATATGAAATATTTTATGTATAGTATTCTTGAGGAAAATTTCAAACATGAAACTTTGTTCTTAAAAAATTTATTTTATTAATTCCTGAAAGTTTGTTGGGTATTTTCCATTTCTGTTTCGTTACAATTTTTAGTGCCACGCCCTTTATATAATCCCGCCCACTTTATTTACCGTACCTTATAATGATTCTACCTAACCCTGTGCCAAATTTTAGTTTCCAAGTATCAATATTAACCGTAATATAGTACTTTCCTTAAAGTGAAACATCCTGTGTACAATCCCGCTCACTTTTTTAATGATTTTACCTACCCACCTACCTGCATACCAAACATTAGTACGCTAGTGTCAATATTAACTAAGATACAGTACTTTTATAATATTGACACGCCCCTTTGTTGAATAACGCCCAATTTTATGCCGTAATTTGTAGTAACTGTACCTACCCATGTGCTAAATTTCAGCACCCTAGTGTCAATATTATTCGATATACAGTGTGTTTCTAATATTGCGTTTTATATAGGGTGTTTTTTTTAAGGGTTTGTTTTTCGAATTGAAATAAAACACAAGAAAATCGTTTTAATGTCCATCAATTTGGCTTTATTGGAAGGATAATTTTATGCCATTAATGTTTAAATATGATTTCGGGCATGTGGCCGCCGCGGCTGGCTCGAATAAAGCCAATTCTACAGGTCCAATTTTCAACCACTTTTTTGAGCATATGGGGCCGTATGTCGGCAATAACGCCACGAATGTTGGCCTCCAAGTCCCCTAACGTTTCTGGTTTGTTGGCGTAGACGAGCGACTTCACATATCCCCAAAGAAAATAATCCAATGGTGTCAAATCACACGATCTTGGTGGCCAATTGACAGGTCCATTCCGCGAAATTATGCGCTCATCGAATGTTTCCTTCAATAAATCGATTGTGACGTGCGCTGTGTGGCATGTAGCGCCGTCTTGTTGGAACCACAACTCATCCACATTCATGCCATACAATTCGGGAACAAAATAGTCGGTTATCATGGCTCTATACCGGTCTCCATTAACGGTAACTGACTCTCCAGCATTATTTCGGAAGAAGTATGGCCCAATGACTCCACCAGCCCATAGAGCACACCAAACAGTCAGTTTTTGTGGATGTAATGGCGTCTCAAGGATCTCATGTGGATTCTCTTCACTCCAAATGCGGCAATTTTGCTTGTTGACGTAGCCATTCAACCAAAAATGAGCCTCATCACTGAACAAAATTTTGCGATGAAAATCAGCATCGAGATCAATCAATGCATGTTTGAACCGTTTTTAAGCCTAATTTTGAGGCTTTAATTCAAAACCGACTGGCTAATTACCACTAGCGGTAAAATTTTTTTTTTGCAGATCTTATTTTTTACCCTCATTCTTTATGAAAATGGCGGGGAGCGAAGAAAAAAATATTTTTGCAAATTTCATATATTTCATGGGTGCGCTACTGTAGGGTCATTTTTTAATATAACGCTACCAAATTTTCAGGTTATATATCATGAATTCCATGTCACGCACTGTTACAGCCTGCGAATAATTGCAACTGATTTACTTAAGAAGAAATTTTTGCGAAAACTGGTTTGCAATTTTTTATTAATTAATTTTACGGTCTATTTAAAATGGGTAAAGGTTTTATGAATCCACTTATGAATTTCGGTGATATTAAGCAAAATGTAGCGTACGCACGTGCTACAAAATTTTCCCTTTAAAAATTTGATGTCAGCTTCTATCTGAAATTTCTGCGAATTGACTTCAGATAGAATTTTCATATTTTTTTACAGCAATAAGAGGTTATCCTAGATTATTTTAGTAGCTAAGTTATTTGAGAAAAAAAAATTTTAAAACAATTTTTTCAACTTTAAACACCGTCACGCACATGTTACATTCGTCACGCACAATTACACTGTACGTTCATATTACTGTTACCTTCGATTCAATTTACTAAAAACTGAAATACAAAACAAAAGGATTAAAAATTTCTTATTTTCTTTTTTTTAATCTCTTTTATGTCAAGACTAGATACATTTAAGAAAAAAATTTGAAAATCCATTATTTTAATCGATAAAAACTATTCCATTCTATTCGATCCAAAAGTCGATGCTCTCAATCACTGGAATTGAAGGAGCTGGAACTTTGGGGACTCTTCAAATTCTTCAACAGATTCCATGTGGACCTATTCAGGTGTATTCTCATTTCTTATGCAAAGAAATTCGCCTGGCCTTTGAGAGAGTACCCGTAAAGGCTGCACCCGTACATCACCAAGTTCAGTGTTTTTGTGAATATGATTCCTTAAAATGGATTTATTTGAATAATAATTTATATTCCGATTTATTTGAACCCATAAATGCCCAACAACACCGATATCATTAAAATTATGTTGTGCTAAATGATCCCCTGAACACGACCCCGTTTTTATTTTTTTTGGAAAAAATTTTTGTTTAAAGAAAACATGGTTGTATCAATATAGATACAGTGGGCATTCCAACGTATACCATCAATCAGCTTGGTTGGCAAAAACGTAGAAAGCGATTCTTTGTATGATAACTCTAAATTTGTTTGTTGAATGATACTCTAAAATTGTTATAGTTTAAAAGGTATTTCATGTCAAAACCGCACTTTCCGTAAAAATTAAAAAACTTTTTAATTTGACGGTAAATATTTCCCAAACCAACAAAGTTATGCCAATAATAAATTTTTGTTTTATATTTGAAATTTTCTGAGTGAAATTACATATCCAGCATTTTAATTTTTGCAATATTTTAAAATAAATAGCTTATTTTCTCGGTTCTATCCAAAAAGATACACTGGGCATTTAAGGGTTAAATTAAATAAAACTCACTTATGAGAATTCATATTGACACTTCTCAATAGTTAACCGTCAATTTAGACGTTTGACCGTCTAATGCAGATGTAAGGATGGAAATTTTTTTAAATGAAGGGTGTATTAATTTCAATTTTTTTAAGTTGTTTTATTTTTGGTCACTTTGCTATATATGAGACCACCCATATAATTACTAATCGTAATACATTTTAAAGCCCCTCCTCCCCTCTAAATTGGTAACGTAATTTATGAACGACCCCGTAGTGTTTAAAATCTACATTGTTGTATAGAAAAAAATGTAACATGTGCGAAACGCGTGGAATTTTTTTCAATGGAAATAGTAAAAAAAATGTTTTTCAATCTGGGCTCTCATCACGTAACTTTTAAAACGATAATCGTTCAAACGATACTATCCGACGATATCATCAAAAGCTTTCTTCATGTAAACCTATCGCTATCGTCACGTTTATCATTTAGTTTTTACAGTTTGGCAGCACTGGAAAACATATGTTAAGTGCCAAATTGACATTTAATTTTTCATTTCCATAAATTTGTTTGAGCGCATCAAAATGTAAGTAGTTTTTAATAATAACAGAAACAATGAATTTTGAATAAAATATAACATTTAAGGGCAGCAACACCACAGCAAATGGATATCATGATTAATTTCATTGATGAAAATCCACAGCTGGCCAACAACTACGTTGCCAACACGGTGCAGGGGCGACAGGCAATCAACTTGTTGTGGACGAATTTGGCAAGCAAGTTAAATGCTTGTGGTCTTCCAAACAAGTCAACAACAGCGTGGAGAAAGGTAAACATTAGTTGCATGGCAAAATCATGTATTGCAAATAATATTTTTTTTTAATCTTGTGTGGACAGACTGCAAGTACCGAGCTAAAAAAAAATGCAGCAACAATTTATCTTCAATGTAAAAAACAGGCGGTGGACGATCAGAGGAGGTTCCATTGTCGCCAATGGAAGAAAAGGTTGCGGCACTGGCTTCACTGCGGGACGTCGTGGCGGGAAGCTGCTTAAAGAGCTTTGGTGCAGCAAGTGCTTTTTCCCCGGCTGATGGCGACGAGGACGTATATCTTCGATTCTCGCCCATGTCGAACCATGACGATGAAATTGTTGTTGTCGATCTCTCAGAAGAAATGCCGTCTGGAAGTAACAAAAAGAGGTAGGCAATAAATTTAGCCCTATCATGAATGAAATTTGGCCCGGAATTAAGAAATTGAATTTTCGTTTTATTTACAAAATTCACGGAATTTTTTAAAAATTTGAACAGAAATATTTGCAGTTCTCGTCAATTTTTAAAATTTGGGCGAAATTTTATTCTTGGTATTGCTGATTACCTTTATCATATATAAGAAACTAATTGATTTTATTTTTAAGAAATGCACCAGTGCACACGCGCGCTCCAACTCCAAAAAGACGTTTTCAAAACAACCAAAACGAAAGCGTGGAAATAATAAAATGCCAGTTAGAAGCTGACAAGGTCAAACACAATATTTTAGCTGTGTTAACAGAGAGGAACACGCAAGATGCCGCTTTTCAAGCAAAAGTTATTAAACTTTTGCAATTTCGGAATGAAATTGCAGAAAAGCAGTTGGAGCACGATACCAAAAAAACATTTTGATTTTTTTATAAACGACGTTGTGAAGTAGAATTGTTTATTATTTTTGTTTTAAATGAACTTACCTGTGAAATATTTTTTTTTTATATATAAGGAATATGTGAACTGAATACCTGAATGAAGTCTGAGATATGTATACATTTATATACAAATATTTTTAGTTATAACCATAATAAAATGTAATGAAGAAAACATATCCAATCAACATATTTATTTAAAGAAAAACTTTTTAAAAATATACATAAGTTAAAGTTAGATTCCTACAAAAAGATAACGCTTAAAATTTATAAGTTAAAATATTAACTTAAGCTAACTTAAGTTTTAGTTGCTTTTTAAGCAGAGAGTGATTCCTTTATTTCGTCTCTTATTCTTACGGCAAACTGCCTCAAGTGGTTATTTGAAACTTCGGAGGTTTCGTAGGTTTCAGAGAGGCTCTCTTCTGGCTCTGCGTTGCTAAAACTTGCAACATTGTAGTGAATACAAATGTTGTGCAAAGCTGCACATACATTTGCGAAAGTTGCAATTTTTGTTGGACTGTATCGGCTCTTTCTTTCTTCCAATAGGATTCTCCAACGGCCTGTGAATTGAAATTTATAAAAAATTTTACAAAATCAAATTAAATAAGTATATAATACCATAATTAACATAAATATATTCAACAAAAATAGATTAAGTATTTTAATCCATGATTTATGTAAGATCTACTATAAACCTTCTACAGGTTTATAGATGTTATTCTGTATATTAACATTGTATTTACCTTTATAAACACCAATACATCTTTCAATGATGTTTCGTGCCTTTGCGTGGACAGAATTAAACTTTGTTTTCTTCGGATCGGTCGAAGTTCGATATGGTGTAAGCAACCATGGCTCTAATGGATATCCACTATCACCTAGAAAGCAAATTACATAAATTATTTTTAAATGTCAAAGTCAAATATTTACCTAAGAGCCAATTATTGTGTCCTCTTTGGTTGAAGCAATTATCAAAAAAATTTCTTTCATTTGAATGCCTCCACACTAAAGAATCATGGGAAGATCCGGCGTATCTGGGATTTATGCCGTTATACGCATTTCATTGTCGCAAATCTGTTGGGCAGTTATAAACAATTATAATAAGTCTTTTTTTGTAAGGAGTATTTAGAAATACTTACAATCATTGTATTTAAGCTGTGTTTACCTTTTCTGTTAAAAAAGTGTTGCTCTTTTTCGCGAGGTCTTTGAAAAAATATGTGGGTACCATCTACACAGCCGACGACTGAAAATAAAGACTATTATTATTTACTTTCATAGACATAAATAGTTGAGGGTTACCTCCTGGTATGGAATATTTTCTATAAAACCACTGCTTTATATCCTCTCTCCTATTTTCTGTTCCAATCTCCCATTTGATCCACATTGGGCATATTTTCTCTTCGAGAACTTTTGTGGTATCAGACACAATACCTGATAGAGTACTTTGGGCAACAGAGATACCAGAATCATTTCCGGTCAACCATTGATATCCTCCACCTGCAAGAACTTCTAAGGTTGCACACAACCTTAAAATTGGCGAAATGTGTGTTGACCGACACCCACTTTCGAGGTTGATTGCCTTCAGTACGGACAAAAATGCCTCTTTTGAGAGGCAAAAGCGCTGCACAAAGCTTTATTCGTTTAAAAAAACAAATTATTTCTATTATTAACACATAATTTTTTAAACCCAATACGTACTTTTTTGATGGAAGGGCTAAAGGATCTGACTTATCTCTAAGAATCCTTCGTTGTCGCAACAATTCAATTTTTTCTTCTCTTTCATCGTCACTCAGAAAAATAATTAAATTTCGAACCCGAAACATTGAATTAACTTATTTTAAACTTTTTAGTAACAAAAAAAAGGCCAAACGATACCAATTTAACTATCGCGCCAAATCTATCGTTAAGACGATAGCACTTGACAGCTGTTTGCCATACGTGAAGCAAGCAAAACGATAGCGTTTTAACGATACTTAAAATATGAGGTTACGTGATGTTAAAGTATCGTCGAAACGATATCATCAAACGATTCTCATCATACGTGATGAGAGCCCTGGTTTGCCATCTCAATATCCACACATAACAACATTTTCCGCAAAAAATTTCTTATATTAGAGTCTGCAATGAAACATATATCAATATTGTCACGCACATGCTACATATTTTCTTAATTTATTTAACTGCTCTTACCACGGTATGTCGTTGATAATTATTTATTTATATATATGTATGATTATTAGGAAAATATTAAAAAATTTGAAGCATATATTTTTTTTTTTAATTGATGTAATAAACAGCGCACGCCCTCACGGCAAATATCACAATAAAACTGCAAAATTTTCGCTCAACTTATTCACCACGCGAAAGTAAAAAAAACACAGAAAAACTGCCGTTATCTTGAAAAATTCAACTTAAAACGTGTTGTCCGAATTCGATCGAATGTATTCTATATAGTTCCTCTTCTCTCTTTACAATTTGATTTTTGACCTATGAGGTTGACTTTTTCGTGGAATTCGTGATATAGTACATCATTCAAAAAGAAACAAAACGTATTAGTTCAAGTTTTCAAAATGTATAAAAATAAAAACAATATTGCAAAAATAACAATAAATTCTATTTAGACAATTTTTCACGTATTTAAATTTGTCAGCGTCGGTTCTTTATTTTTAACGTTGTTATGTTTTCACCTGAATGTAAATTTAATGTCTTTTCTATTGTTTGCCTTTTAAGCGAGCCACGCTGATAACTGAGGCTCTGTTTAGATTTAAAATTATTAAGACAGTTAAACTCAATAACTTGTCTGTTTTATTTTTCCAAATTCACTTGCTTAGATACTAAATTTACAATATATTCTTATATCTAAGACACACCCCATTTCCAGTCATTCTCCCAAATATATTTTTGTAACCAATCATAAACATTTTGGCTACAAAATGTTAAGACTTGCATTTTCTCAACTCACATATTTATTTATTTATTTATTAATTTAATTCATCGTAAGTAATACAAAAGCCTTATTGGCCACTTTACATATTACCAGCTTAATAGTAACATATTCGAGAGAAAAACTTGACTAAATAATACATGTACCTTTACATACAACTTCCCTTAACAGCATACGAACATTTAAATGGAATTCATTTAAGATTAGAAAATCCCGAGTTAGCGAAAAAAAAAATTTTGAAGAAAAATATACATAGTTCAAAAATTAAAACATGGTCAACAAAAAAAGATTTAAAAAATAATATATTTAAGCGGTTGTATGAAAAAATTCTTTGAGCTTCACTTTGTAGGTGGTTCAGGTGCATGTGAAAATACGAAAATGAATAGGGAGCCTATTCCAAAAACGAGCTGTTCGTACCATAAAAGACCTTGCAAACGTAGAAGAAGCTATTCTAGGGTAGATTATCTAAGGATTCCTAGTTGAGCGACTAAATACAAATTTCTGATTCAAGTATTGTGTTACGTTGGTAACACAATACTTGAATGGTAACGTGGCGGCCTCGGTAGTCGAGTAGGTAGCGTGCTCGACTGCTACCCCAGGGGTCCCGGGTTCGATGCTCGGCCAGGCCATGGTCCTACGCTTTAAAACCTTTCGTATTTGCAATTTTCTATCCACTTTTCTAATCAACTGAAATTGAAAATTCATCAATATTTAAGAGTTGAAGTTGTAGTTGATGGTAGAGAAGTTTGTGGATGAGATTGCCTTATAACTTGAATTGACTGAGGTAAAGGCATAACACTTGCCTCTGATTCAAATTCACATGTTTCTTTGGCTTTCCACCACGCTTAGAACATCCTAAACGTGTTTCACCTGATTGATCTCTTCTTCCCACTAATCTATCACCCGATTTCGAACCAAGGCAGACTTGACTGAATAGGTATTCCACCTGAAATCCTTGGTTCAAATCTAAAAAAAAAAAATTATTTATAAAGGGTGTTTTTTTTAGGGGTTTGTTTTGTTTGAATAGAGATAAAACTGGCATTTTGTGGTCAAATCTGGCAACTCTAATGTCATTTATGTTCAGTTTGGTTTACCATTTCATCATGAACAGGTTGACAAAAGAACAACGCTTGCAAATCGTGCAAATTTATTTCGAAAATAATGGTTCAGTTCGCGAAGTTTACCGCAAGCTCCGTCCATATTATGGTCGACATAATCGTCCAACAGAGCAATTAATTTGGTTAACCATGGATCGTTTTCGCACTACGTTTACTCTATGTGATAATACGCATCCGCAGAGACGTCAAACAGTGCGCACCGAAGAAACAATTGCCGATGTAGAGCAAAATGTTGAAGAGGACCCGAATGAATCGATTCGCCACCGTGCACAGCAATTGGAGCTTTGTCCATCAACTTTATGGAAGATTTTGCGCAAAGATCTTGGCTTGCGACCTTACAAGATCCAGCTTGTGCAAGAATTATAGCCGCGAGACCATGCAATGCGTTGTGATTTTGGTGTATGGGCCGAAAATGAGATTGATCTCGATGCTGATTTTCATCGCAAAATTTTGTTCAGTGATGAGGCTCATTTTTGGTTGAATGGCTACGTCAACAAGCAAAATTGCCGCATTTGGAGTGAAGAGAATCCACATGAGATCCTTGAGACGCCATTACATCCACAAAAACTGACTGTTTGCTGGGCTCTATGGGCTGGTGGAGTCATTGGGCCATACTTCTTCCGAAATAAGGCTGGAGAGTCAGTTACCGTTAATGGAGACCGGTATAGAGCCATGATAACCGACTATTTTGTTCCCGAATTGGATGGCATGGATGTGGATGAGTTGTGGTTCCAACAAGACGGCGCTACATGCCACACAGCGCACGTCACAATCGATTTATTGAAGGAAACATTCGATGAGCGCATAATTTCGCGGAATGGACCTGTCAATTGGCCACCAAGATCGTGTGATTTGACACCATTGGATTATTTTCTTTGAGGATATGTGAAGTCGCTCGTCTACGCCAACAAACCAGAAACGTTAGGGGACTTGGAGGCCAACATTCGTGGCGTTATTGCCGACATACGGCCCCATATGCTCGAAAAAGTGGTTGGAAATTGGACCTGTAGAATTGGCTTTATTCGAGCCAGCCGCGGCGGCCACATGCCCGAAATCATATTTAAACATTAATGGCATAAAGTTATCCTTCCAATAAAGCCAAATTGATGGACAATAAAACGATTTTCTTGTGTTTTATTTCAATTCGAAGTTCTATACCTCTAAAAAAAACACCCTGTAGCGAGGCGCTTTCTAATTTTACTATCGTTATCTACTTTACATGTATTTACTTGCTTTTATAATTTTTATAACATTGAGTTACCTTTGCTTTATAAATTTTGTGATATCCAAAATTAGAATTCAATAAAATCATTACGAGCAAACCTAGCTCCAACGACTGGCGCCCAACGTAAAAAAAAAAAAAATTTCAAAAATTTTTAATTTTTCATACATCAAAAATTTTCTTTCTATTCGAATTGAAATCGTACGTATCGGAATAAGAAACGATTCTCAAAAAAAAAAATAAGCTTTATTCCGGAAATAATCATCATCCATCATCATGCCAAGAACACGGAGGTCAACATCCCCATTGCCGCGCACGGAAGCACTATTGGCGGATCCACCATCCAGGGTCCAGCCTGCGCAGGTTCCCTCAATGGTGTTGTCTGATGCTCAATTTAAAGTGCTGCTAGACTCAAGGAACTCATCACAGGACACGTTGAGCAGTTTTCCCGAAAGATTCGAAGGAGGAAACGATCGTGACAGAATAGATTCGTTTATAATGAATCTAAATATTTTTAAGGACATAAAAAAAATTTCCGATGAAGTCGCTCTCAAAGAGCTGCCTCTTCTACTTCGTGGGTATGCAGCGTTATTGTTCACCGGAGTACGCTTTGAAATCGATAGCTGGGTTTCCGCTATTGAACGACTCCGCGATCATTTTGCTCCGAAAAAGCAACCATATGAAATATATAACTGCATTTTTCAAGAGAAGCAAAAAATAAATGAGTCCACAGATATGTTTGTTGGTCGCAAAAGAGCCTTATTCGCTGAGCTTCCACCTCCACGTTTTCCGACAATTGTCCAGATGGACATGATATATGGTCTGCTTAGACTAGATATTCAACAAAACGTTAGACGTTTAGATATTGAGACATTCTCTGATATTTCGCTCAAGGCTCGCAGCTATGAATCACAGCTAAAAGCTAAAATGGAAAAAAGACAAGAATATGCTCCTATCAAAAATGATTCGGTCGAAAGAAACGAAACTGACGAAAAATCCAATCGTTGCAAATTTTGTCGCGCACGAAATCATACCATTGATACTTGCCGAAAACGTTTATCTTTTTTAAGCCAGGAAAATTCACACCGTACTGATGTAATAAATATCGAACCGGTCAAGTGTCACAAATGCGGTAAATTAGGCTATTATAGGTCTTATTGTCCTAATTTCACTCAATATAGACCCAACATTGCATCTACTACCAACGCATGCAATTTTATCAATATATCAAATGATAATGGACTTCCAAGAGGAATGATGACATTTCAAAATTTTCATGAAATGGCTTGCATAGATACAGCGTCGAGAACCAGTCTTGCCAGTTATGCATTCTACCAATACCTTAAAAACCGCAATCAAGTCTTTAATCGGGTCCAAGCCGAAATAACTCTAGCGGATGGTATTATACGTTCACAAGACGTGCTAACCACTGTCGTAAACATAAAATTCGGTAATAGAGAAGTGACAACTTTTTTATGGTTCTCCCAGATGCAAAATCGAATAATACGTTACTGGGTATTGATTTTTTGGAAAAAGCAAGGATAATAATTGATGCAGCTCAAATGGAATGGTATTATGTCGATACACCAAACATAAAAAACGATTACGTTGAAAAATTCGACAACAATGTAGCAGAATTTAACTTGAACTCAACGAAAACCTTGAATGTCGTTGACCCGAAAAAGAGATGCTTAAGTCACTACCAGCCATGCGAAGTTAGCGAACTTTATGACTTGTGTCGTCATTCCCTTCCTTTGCATGCAAACATATTTTTAAATCAAGTTCGAGGACATAATGCACAAAAAGATGACCGGCTATTTGCACCTCCGTATCGAACAATTGACTTAAACATGATAAATGTAAAATTGCGCTCTGACGAAGCCATTGAACTCAACCATTTCCAAAGAAAAGAACTAAATAATATTTTTAACGAGTATCAAAACCTTTTTGACGATGTCAGCACATCACATACAAACATTTATCATGCAATTCACACTACAACAGATGAACCAATAGTTGCAAGGGCTTACCGGCTTTCATCAGCAAGAAAATTGGAACTTAAGAAGGAAATATTAAAAATGATTGAAAAAGGAGTTATTGTTGAAAGCGATTCACCATGGGTATCACCAGTTATAATGGTTTCCAAAAAGGATGGTAAAGTTCGGATCTGTGTTGATTATCGACAACTTAATTCGATAACAGTCCCCGATCGTTATCCTTTACCACGCATCGATGACCTTTTACACGCCGCAAAAAGCACGCCGTATATGTCAACGTTGGACTTACAAAGTGGATATTGGCAAATTAATATAAAAAAGGAAGACATAGAGAAAACTGGGTTTATAACACCTTTTGGTACATACTGTTTTAAACGCATGCCGTTTGGATTACGCAATGCTCCAGCAACGTTTCAACGAACTATGGATAGATTTCGCAATGGCTTACCTAACATCCTAATTTTAGTTTATCTGGATGATATTATAATATGCTCAGAAACATTAAACCAGCATATCCTGGATCTAAAAAATGTATTTCAACGCCTTTCCAATTTCGGATTTCGTGTCAATCGAGACAAATGCAAATTTATTTGCCTAGAAGTTATGTAGCGAGGCGCTTTCTAATTTTACTATCGTTATCTACTTTACATGTATTTACTTGCTTTTATAATTTTTATAACATTGAGTTACCTTTGCTTTATAAATTTTGTGATATCCAAAATTAGAATTCAATAAAATCATTACGAGCAAACCTAGCTCCAATTGTTTATATTGATGAAAGGAACAATTTAAAAACTTGACGACATACGAACTCTCTTGTACTCTCGTGTACGAAGACCATATACAAAACGTACAATATTATTGACAATGACTTGATTTCGTTTAATGTTTAACAGCTAGCGTACCAGAATAAGCCTCAACACAATATGTTATACTGGACATAAGAAGAGCATGACCAATCTTATATTTTACACTTAAGGGCAGATTCAAATTAGTATTGTAAAGTTTCCTCAAAGTAAACCCTATTTTAGAACTTAACACATTAATATTGGAATAAAAAAGTAGCTTGTTGTCAATGAAAACATAAAGACATTTGATATTGTTTGGGAACCACTGGCTTTGCATTTCTCTCACTTACATATATACTTATATTAACTTTAACTACTCTTTCAGTTACTTACTTACTTGTTTTTATTCATCATTAATATTTACATTATAACTTTTATTATTATATTCCTCTCACATTTTTTAACCTCACTCACTTCTTGCATTTTTTTATACAAGCTAAGTTTGTAGAGAAAACTAATCAGAGCAGTTTGACACAGTGAAGATCACACATATAATTTTGCACAAAAAGCGTATTTTAAGCAATAAAGGCACATTTATTACTTACTGTACTTATCTGGCGCTTACAACCGTATGTCTGTTTTGGCCTCGTATAAGAAATTGCGCCAGCCATTTCTGTTTTTCGCTTGCTGGTGCCAGTGAAACACCAAGTGTAGTCAGGTTATCCAACACCTGATCCTTCCAACGAAGATGTGGCCATCCTCTTCTGCGTTGACCACCACCGGGTACCGAATCAAATATTTTTTTCGCTGGAGCGTCGTTTTCCATTCGCTCAACATGACCTAGCCAGCGGAGCCGCTCGATTATAATGCGCTTAACTATGTTGATGTCAGCGTACAGCTCATACAGCTCGTGGTTCCATCGAATTCGGTACTCGCCATTGACGCAGATTGGACCGAAGATCTTACGAAGGATCTTTCTCTCGAAGGCTCCCAAAGTCTTTTCATCAGAACTGCTCAACGTCCAGGTTTGTGCTGCATATAATAGGACGGGCATGATTAGTGACTTTTAGAGCGTGAGTTTTGTTCGTTTATTTATCGTTCGTTTAAATTCGTTTAAAGGCACATTTATTACAACAATTAAAATAAGTTGAATTGTTTAACTAATTAATTTTGGAACATTACAGTCCGTTCGATTACATAAAAAGTTCTGTCTTTCGAGCCGGATCGGTACCCGGATTCTGATAAATATTAGAAAATGTTATTGCAATTGTGATAATTCTGTGCACATAAGAACTTTTGCTAAAAATTAGTTTGTGCTGTTATTGGCAAAATAGCTGCTCTCGCGACAAGTTTTTTAGTTGCTTTTTACGGTAAGCATAGTCGAAATTCCGAAAAATCTTAAAAAGCCGTAGATTTTTCCAGATTTATCTCGACACGTGGCAAATGGCTTCCATAAGTGTTTTTAACCGAAAGCGTGGGTGGGCAAAATCTTATATAAGCCGCATGCTTTTAACCTCGAAAAATTCAGCTGAAATCGAACCGTACGAAAATCGATTAACTAAATTAAAGCTATGCCGAATTCAACGAAGTTTGTCAACAATTATACGCTTTAGAGGAAGAGGCCGGGTTCGAGGATCCTGCACAAGACGCACATGAGTATAAGACAAAGTATTTTGAAGCCCATGCGAATTTCACAAAGGTGCTGAAAGAAAAACGTGGCGCGGCAAATATACAAGACAACGAAACGCCTATGGCTCGGTTGGCTGTGCAGCAGGCTGAATTGTTAGAAAAATTAAATCCAAATAACAATTCCGGTGTGCATTTCGCGAACATAACCTTACCAAAGTTTTCCGGAAATTGTCAAGATTGGCCATAGTTCCGAGATTTATTTAAAAGTGCGGTTGATAGAAAACTAGGTTTATCTGATACACAAAGATTTCAATACCTTAAATTGTATCTCGACGGTGGAGCGCGTAATTTAATAAAATATATCGCGATTACGGACAATAACTACAAGGAAGCATGGGATCGCCTATCCGAAAGGTATGATCGCAAAGCGCTTATAGTTAGATCGTTTGTAAACACTTTTTTGTCATTGGCGCGCATAAACACTTCAGATGCCGTTTCACTGCGCAAAATATTAGATAGCGCAGACGAGGTTTTACGTGGACTTAATGCCCTGCAGGCAAAAAATCGCGATCCGTGGTTACTTCAAATTTTATTAAATAAGCTCGATGATGGAACGAAGAAGGCTTGGGCAGAAACTAGTGTTAACAGTGAAGAAAAAACAATTGATGAATTTTTAAAATTTTTATCTCGCTGCTGTGATGTATCAGAATCGTGTCAGCCTACGTCATCACGCACTTGTCAAGTGTTTCCGACTACAACGTCGGCGACAACAAAAAGCAAAGCAATAAACTGTTTGGGTGCATTGGCATTAGCTTGCACGGTCAGCATAATAGCGATCATTTACCTACCCTAGTTGCTGCGCTGCTCGCAAAGTGCAATGCCTGCAGCTACGCAACATGTAAGGCGTACGTGATCACGTATCGCTAAAGGGGAAGTAATATGTAAATGAATGTAAAGATTTTATGTATGACATGTATTGTTTTGATTGGGTAGAATCGATACATAATTTCCACTTATTGGAAAATTTGGGAATTGTGGGAGTTTTCTGGAAGAAAGGAACCTCTTTGGAAAGTGAGGATTTTCCTTTATAAACCCGTGACCGCCGCAGAAACGGACAGAGAGTTTTAAAGAGTTTTTAGAGTTAAAACAAACTAATAAGGTAGCAGCCTCGCCTAGACAGCGGGCCTTTTTAGTTAATAAATAATTATAAACTTAAAACACAACATTGGTCGCAGCCTCACCTAGACAGCGGGCCTATGTTGTAGAATAAATAAAATTAAATTAAAAAACCTAAACAAAATATTTTTTACTCGCTCTCCCGTCTCTGGTCTCTCTTCTCCTTGCGGAAAGCACGGAGGCCACGGACGTAAAATACTACATTTGGTGGCAGCGGTGGGATACGCTATATCCCTTAAAACCGACAAAAAGGATAACTTTCCTTTAATAAAACAAAAAAAGAAAAAACATATAATTAAAAAAAAAAATATAATACAAATATTTTTGCATATAAAGCGTACCGAGGCTTCGACATCGGCAGTGTTTTGTTTAAAAAAAAATAGTGAAAAAAAAGCGTCCCGAGGCTAAAACATCGGAAAAGTGAAAAAAAAAAATTAGAAAAAAAAGCCCAGGATAACCAGCTCTAAGACGTGAAGTCTCCTGGCCCATCTGTAAACGAAGACCAGGGTAATCAACTTTAGGGCTCAAAGCCTCCTGGCAACATAAACACCATCATCAACATCAATAAACAACAAGAACATCAAAGCGAACAAAGACGACTCAAAATCAACAGTCAATCAAAATCAACGGAAAATCTTCAAGAACATAAAAAAAAAAAACATATAGTAAGCGCAGCTAAATTTTTAAAACCCATATATTGTAGGTATTATATATATACTATAAATATTAAAACACACTAATTCATCAACACATTCAACACCGTATCATAGTACACAATATTTGATGGAAAAAAAAAAGAAAGAGTATTTTTTATAAGTTCTTTATATAAATTGAAAGCCTTTGCGATTGAAAAAAAAAAATAAATTTTTGTTTTAAAAAAAAAAATTTTTCAAAATTCGTACTCGTCAACGCGCGGCTAAGGTAGTTAAGCTCTTCGCTAATCTACCATTTTTCGAAAAATCTTTTAGCATAGAAAGTACTGAAGATCTAGAAATGGATTTGAAGTTTACTTAAAAGATATTTATAACATCGTTCCGGTTTTTAACGGCAATCCAGCCGATTAAAATAAATTTATAGCTATATTGTATTCGTAATATATTGTTTTCGTCTGCTAAAACCGAGGCAGAGCATACATTTATTCTTAAAGTTGTAAAAACCCGATTAGAGGGTTCAGCCTTTGAACTCATCCAATTCAAATCTTTTCCATTAAAAATGGAATGATTTTGTACGAGATTTAGAAAAGGAGTTTTAAGAAGAAAAATCAAGAACCTCGGCCCAGAATGATTTGCTAACTGCCAAGCAGCGATTACAAGAAAATATAAAAGAATTTGCTGAACGCGTCGGAAAATTATTGCACTCGCTAAATTCGGCTACCTTTGCTAGCACCCAGCAAACCAAACTTGACGACATTATCGAAATTCCGACTAATTCGTTACTATTTCGAACTGTCGTAAAGAATTCGTTACTATATCGTTACATCAAATTTCGAAACAGTTTCGATTTTGATGCGAATTTATATCGAGTTTCGATATGTGCCGGTTTGTAAGATTTATTCTTTATCATATGATATTACTGTTCAAATAAATAAAAAATAAGAAAGTTGGCCAGGCAAACAACGTTCCTTTTTTTTTAACCCTAGAATACTAAACATAGCCTGTGAGGCGAAGATAAAAAGACTTCTGTTTACCTCAGATCCAAATATGTGGCCTGCAAAAAAGCCTTTAGTATATGTAATGTATTTTAAAAAATGAATTGTTTTTGTTAATTTTTTTTACTTAATATGTAATAAACATGTTTTTGTCTTTGTTTTAATATATTTTTATTTTTTTTAAAGTAAAATATGGATTTTATATAAAAATCGCCTCCCAGGCGAAGTTTAGCATTAGAGGACTAAAAAATATGTTTAGTATTCTAGGGTTAAATAAACGTGTAAGAGTGCAAACTAAACAAGTGCGCATTGCGGTGATTGAGGTAAAATTTGTTGTAATCTAAAATAAATTGTTTTCCGTGGTTGTTCTTCAACAAATGTGAAATGTCGCGTCAAGGTTTTAATAAAAGTGTAAAAAAAGAAGTTGCAAGGCTTATGGACTTCATTTATCCGCAAATACTCACATCAATAACAACACCACCAACAAGAACAACATCAGCAACAACAACAACAACAACAACAACAACAACAACAACAACAACAACAACAACAACAGTAAGTGTTTTAATGAGTGACAGCGAGGAGTTTGTTCAATCAAAAATCGAGGACTCGTGGCAAATTTGGATGAAATTCGAAATGAGGAAGTAAGTATTGAACAATTATATATTGACGCCTCTCAAGGCGAAGAAAGCATTTCAATGGAACTCCTGCATGCGAGCACCACAAGAAATCATGGATCGGCGGAGAGTTTGGAAAAGTTCTGAAATAATCAACTCTGAAATATTCAACCAGAGTTGGGCGTTTTGCACTAAATGGTGAGTGCACTAAGCATTTCACTAGCACTAAATATATTGAAAGAAATTATATTTTTCACTATTTTTTTACCAGCTTAGTGATAGTGAAACATCTCTTCACTATCACTTGAGATTTTAGTGATGGTGTTATTTTGTTGCACTACAACTAAATTTAGTGTTAGTGACTAAATCTGCACTACACTCAATTAGTGCAAAATTTGAGCAGTCACCACATGAAAGCTGCAATTAAAAATGTTTCCACTCAACTTTCAAACATTACTGGTTTTGAAATTATTTAAGCCGGACTCGAATAAAAGAAAATTCTATAATAATAAAATCTAATTTTCTAAATGGGCTAACAATTTTGAAATTTCAAATTTATATAAGTGCAATTATTCAAAATAAACTGTTGAACTTTTCTTTCCATTGAGTGAAAACTTTCTGTGTTCCAATACCATTAGTGCGGGCATTTTTTTTTGCACTATTAATTTTAGTGCAAAAAAACAAAGTTGCACTAAATGAATTTTAGAGAAAAATTTTTCACTATCACTATCACTATCACTATCACTAATGTATAGTGGGGCTTATATTTTTTAATTCATCAGTCAACACCACTTGAAAGTAATAAATAATTTTTCAATATCAGTATATGTAAGCTGAAGCTGAAAGTTTAGTGCACTACCCCCATCTCTGTATTCAACTAACATTCGACATTAATTTCAACATTCCTTTTAACATTTTATTTATAACACAGCCTCATTATATCGCTTGAAATTGTTCAATAATATGAAATTTAAATGAAATAAAATTTTTCATTTTCGTATCTTTAAATTAAACCGTTCTTAATTTAAATGCATACCTTCATTTCGATTTCGTAAATACATTTCGTTCCGATTTCGTAACTACATTTCGTTACGATTTCATAATTACATTTCGTTACGATTTCGAAAAGATATATCGTTCCGATCTCATAACTATATTTAGTTACGATTTCGAAACGATATTTCGTTTCGATTTCGTAACGAAATATGGTTACAAAATAGTTACGACACTTCTTCACGAATTCGTGTCAACCCCTTCATACGATTTTCTTTACTATTTCGCAACGAAATCGGATTCCGAAATCTGAAAGATACCGAAATATTCGAAACGAATTCGTCACGATTTCGGAACTTTTGGTTTGCTGGGCATTAGCGATGAGGCTGTTAGGGCATATTTAAAGCTAGAAAATGACCGACTGGCCATTCAGGTATTTGAAGACGGTTTACGCAATCAAAACTTGCGACTGATAGTAAAGGCTCACAATGAGCACAATTTAAAGAAGGCAATAGCTTATGCTGAAGAGCACTCCGTGAGGCTCGAAAAACCGCCTCAATTTGTTCCTAGTCAAAATAAAACCATTTGTAATTATTACTGTAAAAAAATAGGGCACACGCAGGAAACCTGCTATAAGAAAAACAATACAATTAATTTTAACAACACTTCTCCGCAAAATAGAAAAAGCTACCCGAATATAAAAAAGGAAGTACAAACAATATTTTGTACATACTGCAAACGGCCGAACCACACGTATCAAGAGTGTAGGTCTCGACAGCGAAACGCTGGAAATTTTCAAAATCGAAGAGCTAACGATGGCCCAAGTGTACACTTCAACCCTTTCAGGGGTCAATACAATAAACGCACCGTGCAGAAAATCCCTCGGGAAACGGAATGCACCAAGCACAAAACTAAGTTATTCAATCATTATTCCATTTTGCAAAGAATACGAAGAGCCGGTGCTGCATATGAAACTCGAACCTTCAGATAAACATGTTACTTCACTATTAGTAGACACATGCGCACAAATAAGCTTACTAAAAGACACTGAACCGCATTGCACAATTTATAACAAAAAGTAAACATACGGTCTCAACCATTTCTGGCAATGCAATGTAAACATTAGGCGAACAAGTAAAACCAATCAAAGTCCCATTTAATAACCAGATTATTACACTGAGTCATAATTTTCATATTTTAAACAAACATATCCTATGATGGAATTTTAGGAAGCGATTTTCTCACAAAATTTAACTGTAGAATTGATTTCAAGAATAAACAACTGGAAATACCAGTAGACTGCTCAAACGAGGCAGTAAGTCAAAATAAAATTTCAAAGCCACATATAAATGATGAAAAACTCACAAAAGAGGAAAACAATGTGTTACCTACAGGTAACAAAAGGAATTGTGTAAATAGGAGAATGGAGCAGGAATATGCGCCGAATGGCCTAAGTCATATTGAGAATCCTCACCATAATGTCTACGGGCCGCAATCTGTCACATTGTTACCTCAAAGTGAAAATAAAATCATCAAAAATAATGTGAAGGCATATAAAGAGGAAACCAAGGCATTATTTTCGAATAATGAAAGGATTTGTAAAAACAGGATTGATGCAACACAAACTGATGTCTACGGGCTACAAACCATAACCTTGCAACCTCGCTGCCAGTGTTCCCAGATTAGGGGATTTTCCCCTAGATTTAGGGGGTTTTTTCGGTTTAGTAGAAAATTTAGGGGTCAAAAATCTTTAGGGGAAAACTTTAGGGGATTTTAATTTTCTGTTAGGGTTTTTTGAGAATTTTTAGTGGAATCTAAAAGAAGTGACAGCATCAACTATGAACTGTTTTTTATGCATTTGTTGCACCCTTTTGTGTTCTAGTTTTCATTTTTTTTTGCCTGTTAAAAGGTTTATTTCGTCAAAGTGAGTCAAAACAATTGCGTACCGTCGAAACAATGCTGCTGATTGTTTGTCGAATGAGTGAAATAGCACCAGAATATGTGTGAAACGTGAGGCTGTTTTAAATTCTGACGACGAGAAAGCATATATTTAAATTTGTTTTTTTTTTTTGTTTTGTATTTTTTAATGACTTAAATACTATTGAATTTGTAACAACCAAAAAAAAATTGTTACAAAACAAAAATTAGAAAAAACGTGGAAGTATGTCTCTAAATTTATTAAGCAGTTTTTATTTTACTAAAAATTAGTAGAAAAAATCTAAATAGTTCAAACTAATTACAATCGAAGAATTATACTTTCATAAAATATAGTGTATATCTGCCTTATGTTTCTTAAAAAATTGGCTGCGCAAAGTTGCGCATAAGATAAAACACTTCATTTAAAAAAAAGCTTAGAAAACAAGTTTTCCTCAAAACGCACTAATTTTCAAAACAAATTCTGTTATAGAACTAACAGATGTTTGTGAAAGATGTGTTTGTGTTAATTAACAAAGGTACTTAAAATTAGTAAGATATATTATTGTTTTCTCCCGCCTTTTGCCATGTTTCCGGCTGTCCGATTGTCTGCCTGTTTTGGCGATTATAGCTCTTATATTAAAGCGATCTTAATGAAATTCAAAATATGTAATTTCTTTATTACTTGACTTTGTTTTTTAAGTTCCTCCTTACTATTCCTTACTATGTACTAAACCTCTGCACGAGTGCGCTTGAAATGCGTTTCAAAGCACTCGTTTGTAGCGCAAGCTTTTGCTATGTTTTGCTATGTTTTGCTCTCATCAATGAAATCAAGCCTAACACTACAAAGAGCACTCGTCGCTTGAGCAGAACAAGAACAAACTAAAACCAAAGCAATGTTAGGCACGATTCGAAAAAGAAGTGTGCACTGACTAGAAAGTTATGTTGTTATGTACACAACAGCAGAACGCTTGGAGTTATGCTGTCTTTGAATAGCTTTGGAAGTAAATGCCGTATAACAATGAAACTCAATATGTATGGAGTTCTTACTTGGTGATATCCTTCTACTAGAAAGTAGAATATGGGAAGCAGGGTACTGGGATGGGGATTTGACAAATGGGTGTGGCTCCGATCCAAATAATTTAAGTATCCAAATAATTCAATGAAGTGTAGGAAAAACTTAAGCGTATTAAGACCGTTTAGAGTTCTGTAGATTTCGTGTTTAGCCGTTTTTGTGGGTAGCTGATTTCGAATCTGATTTCAGAATTTTAAAATTAAAGATAGTGGATAGGGTTGCCACCTAAATTTTTTGTAATTTAAAAAATTCGGTGCTGGGGTGAACAGTAAGTAAAAATTGGTCGCTGAATCCGAATCCGTTGTAATAAAAGCATCGAATTCGTAAAAATAAAAAAAAATTAGGTGGCAACCCCCTAAAACTGTAAGATAGTGATTAAAACTTTTAAAAAAGCATATTTTTAGGTGGCAACCCTATAGGGTTAAAAATTTCATAATTTTCAAATTCTGACAACGGATTCGGATTCAGCGACCCATTTTTACCTAGTGTTCGCCCCAGCATCGAATTCGAAAGATAAAATAAAATTAGGTGGCAGCCCTTTCAGCTATCTTTAATTTTAAAATTCTGACATCAGATTCGAAAACAGTGACCCCCCTAAAACTGTTTTACAATGTTTAAAACTCGTAAAAAATACATTATAAGGTGGCAACCCTTTTGTTAAAAATTTTATCATTTTAAAATACTGACAACGATTTCGGATTCAGCGACCTAGTTTGACCTAGTGTTCGCCCAAACATCGAATTCGTAAAAATAACATTTCTATTTGCCAATGGTAGAAATATTTACTTCGCCAAGGTTCTGTTGTGTTAGGTGTGATTGGTGCATTTCTCGATGTTAGTAATTGTTCTGTTAAAGCAAACCGAAAACATGGTTTGATTTCAAGCTGACGAGCAGCGTTGCCGTTTTGCTACAATTGTAGCAAATTGGCTACGTTTAAAATGAAAAGCTACAATGCTACATTGCTTCTTAAAATGCTACATTTTCATAGTTTCAAACAATTTTTGTATTGTTAATAGAAAAAATTAGAAAACGGACACTTTATATTTTAAAACAAACCTTTAGTGCATTCACCTCTCAAACTCCATTTTATTTTTCGATGTAAATAAACTGTGCGATTCGTTGATGAATGTCAACGTAAAATTCGTTGCTATCTTCACTTTAATGAGATTTTTTGTAAAGCTTAAATTGGATACGTAAGTTGATATCTAATTTATAATTTTAAATCAACAGGCTTAAATTCATTGTTTTTTTTTTTAAATTCGTGGTTAACCCTTTCGGCATATTTGTTGCCATACGGCAACAGTTTGCTTTGTAGCTTTGTTTCTAGTTTGGGACACCCCGCTTTTTAATAATAGATTGAAATGTGATGAAAAAGAAGAGAAAATCAAAAATACGAAAATTAATTTTTATAACATGTTTTTCAAGGTTATTCCAAGTGAACTCATGAGCGCGACCACGCGGCCACGACTTAAAAAAAGAGCAAATTAAAAAATTATATTTTTAAATATTTCCGAGAATTTTCTAAAGCTCAAGGTAATTAAATATAATACTACGAATGTAAGAGATTTTATTTACATTTTTAGTTAGAAAAAATATGTGATAATATTTACGTAGTCGATTTAAGTAAATGCGTTATTGGTGCAAAAATGACTCGCTTTGTGGATAAATTAAAAAAGTTTTTGGATAAATTTAATATTTTTTTCCCTTAGTGTACAAGCTTAAATTTCGTGGTGGTAGCTTGAAAATTACGGCTGTAATCGTGATCACAGAAAGACGAACAGACAGACAGACGGACATGGCTAAATCGACGAGGGTGGTGATGCTTATCAAGAATATATTTATATGCCTGTCTCGCCTCCTTATGGGCGTTACAAACGGAGTGACAAAATTCATATACCCCCTTTACGTTTTTTAAACGTAGGGGTATAAAAATGATTTGTTTAAAATACAAATGAATACAAATTAAAAATTAAATTTATTTAAATTTTAAAACCTTTCATCTTGAATTTCAGAATTCAATTAAAAAAAAAAAATATCATGCCAAAAACGCCAATGTGAAGTTTTGTGTTTTTTGGGAAATTGAATTTGAAGATTCAAATGGCTCAGAAAAATCGAAACATACACATTTTCCAAAATTTCTTTTCGGAAATGGATGGCAGATGACCTCGTAATTAACACAGTTAAAATTTTGTTCCCGTTACTCTACAAAAACATTAAAAAAACTTTTTATGCAATCAAGTAATAATTATTGCTAGAATATTGTATTAAAATAAATCTGAAATTTATGAAAAAAGCTCTATCTAAAAAATTTCTTTCATACGTACACAGCAAATTATGTTCTTCGTCAACAGAAAAACCAATCACTGTCCTATCTCATCGGTAGCGGTTACAAGTTCATTTTTAATGAAAAAATGTGCACAATGGCATTTTTGGCATAAAGGAAATTAACGATTCTGAAAATTTTGTACATGCGACTCTGTAAAAACTTTGGTAATGAAGACAATTGCGAAAGTCCTTCTGTAGTGTACTTTTCAAAGCGTTGTAAATGTCTTGAACCAATAATTTCAGAAATTGACATTCTGACCTGGGGGTTATATGGAATAAACTGAATACATTAGCAGTAAAATGCTATTTTGAGATTATAAAAAAAATCACAAAAATCGAAATGGACACTTCTTGCCATTTTTTTTTATCAGAATACATTGTCCTTACCCTTCTTCAAAAATGGAAAGAAATAATTGACCTGTCTCATCGGTAGCGGTTACAGTTAAAATATACACTTTCGAGATTTGTTACTCGTCTCGTTGTTAAGCAAGATTTTAACTTGTAATAGGTATAAACGCCACACAGTAATGCGAAAGGGCATGCTAGATGGAAAAAATTCGAAATCGAATTTTTACATTCTGAATATTTAAAACTGTTAAATAATATCCATTGATCTCAGGAATAATTTTTTATTTACCTGCGCTTTCTACAAAAAATGCGAAAATTCTTGAAAGTTGAGCCAAAAGGTGATTTCTTGAAATTTTTACTTATGAGTTTTCTAGTTATTCTTAATTATTTTTTTAAAATATTTCCCAATATTCAAAAGGGTTGAAAATTGGCATGCTTTATGACTAAGATAATATATTTTAAAATAAAATATGTTCAATAACCTATCTTTTAAAATGTTCGCGCTTATATTAAATAAAAAAAAAAATATTTTTGCTGAGCTTTTTTTTAAAAAAAAACGCAAAAATTGGTAAAATATTTTTTAAAATTAAAAAAGGACCATTTTATATTTGCAAAAATATATTTTTTATTTAACCATTATTATGTCTTATTTAAGCTCTAAAAGTGTCAAGGTGCGCAAATTTAATTTATAACTTAATAAGAAATGATCTTCGACTGGGCCGAAATTATAATAGTCCCACGACCGAGCCAAAGTATAAAGTATAAAGTCACTTTGTATGGGAGGAAGGCGTGGTATCCCCCGATTTCGTTGAATTTCATACTCAGAGTGCATATTAAATATCGAAGCTCATACGCAAAATTTCAAGTCCAGCTATTAATTTTTGTGGAATTCTAAGACATTTTACCTTTTTAATAAAGTCTCTTTGTATGGGCGGTAGGCGTGGTTATCATCCGATTTGATTCATTTTCGAACTTGACCTTTATTTTTCAGAGAAAAGCTTATGTATCTAACTATTTCATAGCTTTTCTCATTTCTTAGTTATGGACCAAAATATAGTCCACATGTATGGCAGCTACCACGCCCACTTGTTCAATCGCACCGAAATTTTTTCCACTTCCAAAAAATCTACGTTTGATTTTGTTGTTGTAGCTTATCTTATTTCTAAGATATAGCGCAAATTTAAAAAATTGCGCTACATCTCCAAAAATCCCCTCGTCCAAAATTTCTGAAATAGGTTTTTTGTATTTTCCTATACCTAAAACACCGAAAACTACGAAAAAAATCCACAAAATAATATTTTTCGTCTAATTTGTACCAATCGCATCACTGTGCGCCGTAGGCATCTGCAGGGCCAAAGGTCGAATTCCTCTTTCGATCGAAATACCAAAGGCATATAAGAAAGAACAAGGAATCAGCAAGGAAAAAATGCAGGATCTGCGCAAGATGTGCCAAGATATGATTATTCCTAGGGAATAGCATAGCTTCTACCTTGGAATAGAAGGATCGGAGCAGGTACGGGATGCTTTTCCGGAGCCAGCATTGGACGAAGAAACGGATCTGGAGTCAACAGGAGGAACGCCCACATTCGAGTAGAAATTCCTAGAGCAGCACAAATCGTCAAGGACTCACTTCAAAACCTTACAATTAGTCATCAGAAGAAGCCCCACATCCGAGCGTCGAAATTCAAGGTGTGGATGCAAGGGCAAGGGCAGCAGACACGGTCACTCCCTGTTAAGCAAAGAGCAGTTTAGTGATTTAAAATACTTTCTCAAAAATCATATGCATTTTTGTAAAAGCACTAATTTATTAAAATTAATTAGAGATTTAACCATCGATTAATGAATTTAATAAAATTTTCCATTTTGTTTTCTTTTTTAATCTCAAAATATCAGTCTCCGACCAACTCTCGTCTCGATAAGTTGTTTGTCAAAGACCGCTCTGAATATCTTTTCTTTCTCTCGCTTTCTAATTGCTAGTTTTCTCTTATTATATTTTTCTTGTGTTTCTTTTGACTTGGAGGTAAATAACGAAAACTTTCATTGGTGTTTTTTTTTTGTGTGATTTAATGGTGGCCGACCCCCCGCTTTCTCCGGGGAATCGGTTTAGGGTGCTGGATGAACAGCCCCTAAATAGTCCCCGACAGAAAAGGAAAAAACTTACCACTAAAATTACTGATGAAGTGTTCCCGTTACTTCCTGAAAAATGTGCTCCACAAAAAAATCCTAAATTTGTCTTGATCAAATCAAATGACGAAAAAAAGCCTCTCTCTGGTTTTAGTGTTTTTGCGAAAAAGAAAGCGCTGGATTCTATAAGTACTGAAATTGAAACAGTAAGTATGCTCCGCGATGGCAGTTTGCTTGTTTTAACTAAAAACCAAAAAGTTGCTGATAAGTTTATTCGCACTAAAACATTTGGTGGCCTATGTTCGGTCTCAATTTCTTTACATGGAACTTTGAACTTCTGCAAAGGCACCATTTTTTATCGTAATCTGATCCCTACCCCGGAGAGTGAAATTCTTGATGATCTGAAAAGTCAAGGTGTCTCTAATGTCTATAAATTCACAAAATTTGATGGTGATAAACGCATTCCTTCCGGCCTAATTCTTCTTACTTTTAATCGATTTCAACCTCCCAAATCCATCGATATTGCCTGGTACAAACTCTTCGTCCGGGAATATTATCCCAATCCTATGCGCTGTAAGAATTGTCAAACCCTTGGCCATACATCTAATCATTGTAATAAAAACCCAGCTTGTGTCATGTGTAATCTACCACCGCACTCCCCCTTGCCCTGCACCCGAGAAATGTGTGCCAACTGTTTCGATCCTCACCCTGCCTCTTCTCCATCATGTCCCAAATTTATTCAACAAAAAGAAATTCTGAAAATAAAAACTCAAAACAAATGCAGCATAGCTGACGCCAGGCGCATATATAAGCAAAACAATCCCATCCAAGTCAAAGAAAAAATTTCATACTCTTCGGCCTTGAAAAATAAAGCCGAAAATAACATCATAAACAACAATCAAATAACTTCAACCGAAACTGAAATGAGCACACATCAACAAATTCCAACTCTCTCTCTCTTACTTCCAACTGCAATTCAATTGTCCCAGCAATAAACTCTTCTGCATCAACTGATTCTATTAATTCCACAATTGAAACAGTCAAAAATTTAATAACAAATACCGCAACCCCTCTACCACCTTCTACACCTTTTTCAACTCCCTTGCCAGAAACCTTCATAAATACTATTTCACTCTTAAACTTTCCTTCTCATGAAGACAATCTTACTCTTTCTTCCGACTTCTCAGACTAACAATTTACTCTCTTTTTACAATTTGGATTATTGTAATTAAGAGAAATTTTTGTTGTTAAGTTTTATTTTTCGCGATGCTCAATGTTCTTCAATGGAATATTCGAGGTTATCGTAAAAATTATATAGATCTTGAAATGCTAATGAAAGAGCAAATTCCTTCCATCATTTGCCTTCAAGAAACACATTGCAAATTTGACGAAACTCCAATTGTACCAAAGCCTTATACTGGGTATTTCCATAATTTTCCGCATTTTCATACTTCAAAGCAGGGTACTGCCATACTTATCAATAAATCTTTACCTCATAATCTTCTAAACATACCTTCCAACATATCCCATGTGGCTGTTGAATTAAATTTAAATATAAAATTCACTATCATTTCGATGTACATCCCTCCCGCACAAGCTATCTCAATGATCGATCTAGAGACTATTCTCAACAATATACACTCTCCAATTCTGCTTTTAGGTGACCTCAATGGATGGAGCTCACTTTGGGGATCAACTTCCACAAACCAAAGAGGGCATATTCTAGAAGATTTTATTTTTGCTTCTAATCTTTGCGTTTTGAATGATGGCTCTGCCACCCACTTTAGCACACACAGTTCCTATACTTGTGTGGATGTTGGCTTTTGCTCTGCGCAATTATTGACGCACTGTACCTGGCGTATAATAAATGATTTACACAACAGTGACCATTTTCCAACAATTACAAATGTTTTGTTGAACTCAATTTCATTAGGAAAATCACATAGACCTCCTCAATATAATACCAAACGTGCTGATTGGCCCTTATTTCATAACAATCTCCTCGACATTTCCGAAAAATACCCAGTGTCTCCTAATGTCAACAAGGAAGCTGCCCAGATACACAAAATTTTCCACTCAGCTGCCAAAGGAGCGGTACCTCAAACCACCTACAGGTATTCTTCAAAAACTGTTCCCTGGTGGTCCCCAGAGCTTAAAAAACTCAGGGATGCTAAACAAAAAGCATGGCGCCACTACCAAAGAAATGTCTCTATTGAAAACTTAATTGATTATAAACGCAAAAATGCTATTTTTAACAAAGCCAGAAAGATAGCTAAACACTAGTTTCAATGACTTCACCAAAGCCGTCAAGCCT
Organism: Pherbina coryleti; assembly: GCA_943735915.1. NCBI lineage: Eukaryota > Metazoa > Arthropoda > Insecta > Diptera > Sciomyzidae > Pherbina > Pherbina coryleti. The sequence continues at coordinate 117,690,571 of OX030948.1, read as the reverse complement.
TCTGCATCCCCTACTGACTGTTGGAGAACTATTCGTACCCTAGTTGGTACTTTGCCTTCCTCCGCTATTAAATCAATCAATACCAGTAATATCTGCCTTACCGATCCACTTAAAATTTCTGAAGAGTTCGCAAAAACTTGGTCTACCAACTCCCACGACTCAAATTTCTCACACGACTTTCAAATTAATAAAACCAATATCCTCAACTTACCCATCAGCCCAAATTGCTCCAACATGGCTCTTCAAATTGAAGCTGCAATATCTTTCAATGAGCTTGAACTTAGCCTCAAATCAGCTTCTGGCAAAACACCTGGACTTGACAAAATCCCATATGATATGATTAAAAATGCCCCAACTTCCTTTAAACGCCGTTTACTTAATCTCTTCAATAATATTTTCGATACTGGTTTCATTCCTCAAAGCTATAAGACTGCCATAGTAGTACCTATTAATAAACCTAATAAGCCTATAGATCTCATTGATTCATATAGACCCATTTCGTTAATCCCATGCGCTGGGAAGCTTTTAGAAAAAATTATATCCAAACGTCTTATGTGGTTAATAAAAACTTATAGGCTTATTTCTCCTAATCAAGTTGCATTTCAACCTGGTTCTGGAACTATGGACGCTTTACTATACCTCGATCATCTCATTTGTAGGAACCTTTCTGCTAAAAACCACATCTCAATTTTGTCGATTGACTTTGTTAAAGCCTTCGATAGGATTGGAATACACATGGTTTTGAAGAAACTTTCTGAATGGCGCATTGGGCCAAAAATCTTTGCCTATATTAAATCTTTCCTAACTCACAGGCAATTTAGATGCAGAACTAGCTACGTGTTTTCAAAAACGTACCCGCTGTTTAATGGAATCCCGCAGGGCTCGCCTCTATCGGTGATATTATTCATAATTGCCTTTGACGACCTCAGCCACGTTATCCTTAACAACAAAAGTCTGGAGCACTGCATATACGCCGATGATCTGTACATTGTGGCCAAACAACAAGACACAAACGAAATCAAAAGACATTTTTCTGCAATTTTGGATGCAATTGATTCTTGGTCAAAATCGTCTGGAGCTGCAATTTCTTTGGATAAAACCAAACGTCTTCATATTTGTAAAAAAATTAACTGCAATAACCTATCTATCACTCATAACAATACTTTAATTGAAAATGTTAAATATTTAAAAATTTTAGGAATATATCTTGACCATAAATATACCTTTAATCAGCATTGTATATACTTAAAAAATAATTTATCTTCCCGGCTAAATGTTGTAAAATACCTTTCTTCCTCAAAAAGCCAAATTCATACCAATTTCCTTCTTAATTTTTCCAAATTAACAATTCTTTCAAAAATTGACTACGGGTTGCTAATCTATGGGAATTGCGCTAAAACCCATATAAAGTATATGCAAGCTCCCTACCACGCCGCAATCAAATCGAGTCTAAGAGCTTTTAGAACATCTCCTTTGCTTAACTTGTATGCTGAAAGCGGATTGGAATCTATTCAAAATAGAATAAAAACCATAAGTTGCCGAAGTCTACACAAACTTGCCTGCTCGAACTCCAACCTCCTGTATAAATTGATCCACTCCACAAATAAACGTACAACAATAATGAAAAAAACCATCTGCCATTTATCTTCTGATCAACATTGCAAGGTCTTACGGTATTAATCTATTTGGAACTTTGACCAAACGTGAATTTCTTCCACCGTGGAAGCTAAGCCATAATTCATTCATCACAGATTTGACGTGCTTCCAAAAGGATAAAACCTCCCCAGCTACATACATTCAACTGTTTCGGGACTGCACCCAAACCTATAAGAGTACCGGCTGGCATTTTCTCTACACAGATGGCTCTAAATCCAAAGACTACGTGTCGTTTGCAGTGGTAGATGACAAGGGTAATATTGTATCCCTGGGATTGATGGTGGAATTGGCTTCTATCTTTGATGCCGAAGCAAAAGCAATTACATCTGCTTTAGATTTTTGTAAAAAGTCCAAAAACAAATTTATCATTTGCACTGACAGCAAATCTGTCTTCGAAGCCGCCAAATCTATTTCCAATCAGCACGAAACAGTTATAGAAATTAGACAACATCTCATCTCGATGAACAAAAAAGTTAAGATCATGTGGATACCAGGCCACGCAGGCATCCAAGGGAACGAGATCGCGGATCTTGCCGCCAAAGCTGTCCTTCAACACCCTGTGCCTTATTTTATTCCTCGATATAAGCACTTTATCACTAAATGTGCTCTCAGAAGACGGCAAGATGATATTTTATTAGACTGGAATAACTACCTCCACAATTACAAAAAATCGAATCCTCACAACATCCCGCTGCGATTACCCGACACTACTAGCACAAAAGAAAACAGATGCTACACCAGAATCCGACTGGAACACACTATCGTCACGCACCTTTTTCTTTTAAAAAAAAGAATCTCAACCCCGCTGTCATTTTTGCAACGGCGCCCCGCTAACAATCCCCCATATCCTCTCCAATTGTCCCTCCCTAGCTTCAGTCTACTCCACCTATTTTTCGAACACCTCTCCTTATTACTTTCTATCGAACCCATCCGACTCTAATGTAAATATTATTTTCAATTTCTTAAAAAAATTAGACCTTCAGAACAGTATTTAATTTAATTTTGATTATTCTTAGCCCTTAGTTTGTATCCTAATGCCGATAGCCACAGCTGCTAGTGCTTTTATTTTATTGTAAATTTATTTATAATAAAGAATTAATAATAATAATAATCTCAAAAATAGCATTTTTCTGGTAATGTATTCAGTTTTTTCCATATTGCTTCCAGGTCAGAAGGTCAATTTCTGAAATTATTGGCTTAAGACATTTACAATGCTTTGACAAATAAATTGCAGAAGGACTTTTGCTATTGTCTTCATTACTAAAGTTTTTATAGAGTCGCATGCACAAAATTTTCAGAATCGTTCATTTCCTTTACGCCAAAAACGCCAATGTGCACATTTTTTCACTAAAAGTAAGCTTGTAACCGCTACCGATGACATAGATCAATGATAGGAAAATGACAATGTATTCTGATAAAAAAAGTGTCAAGAAAGCTCCATGTCGATTTAAGGGAATTTTTAAATCCAAAAAAAGAAGTGTCCATTTCGATTTTTGTGATTTTTTTTAATCTTAAAAATAGCATTTTTCTGGTAATGTATTCAGTTTTTTCCATATAACCCCCAGGTCAGAAGGTCAATTTCTGAAATTATTAGTTCAAAACATTAACAATGCTTTGAAAAATAAGCTGCAAAAGGACTTGCAGGAACTGCAGACTTTTGCAACTGCTTCATTACCAAAGTTTTAACAGAGTTGTATGTACAAAATTTTCAGAATCGTTAATTTCCTTTATGCCAAAGAAACCAATGTGCACATTTTTTTCACTAAAAGTGAGATTGTTACCGCTACTGATGAGATAGATCAATAATTTTTTTTTTCTATTTTTGAATAAAGGTGAGGACAATGTATTCTGATAAAAAAAGTGTCAAGAAAGCTCCATATCGATTTAAGGGAATTTTTAAATCCTAAAAATTTACCATTCTTGAGAGAAAAGTTAATTCTTAGCTGCTACAAAGTAGGAAGACCACTGATTTTCTTCACTTTTGATGGAAAAAATTATTCTGAACGTATCCTCAAAAGAAAATAAAAAAAAAGTTGTTTACTAATATTGGAAATATTTAAAGGGGAAAAATGCGCACATTGGCGTTTTTGGAATGAAAAAAATATCAGAAAATCACATAGATGGTTTTAGAATGGAATTTCATATTTTTTTCTAGACCGAATTGAACTTTCATGTTTTGGGGGAATATTCTTTGCATTAAAATGCACTAAATGCAATTAAAAACTCAAAACCATGTGTTTTCACATTGGCGTTTTCGGCATAGAGGGGACGATATGTGTAACAGTACGAACTGCATAATTTGTTCTTGCTGACTCTACTATTACTAAACTTAATATATTGCTATTAACTCACTTACACACTAAACATGTCTAAAATTAAAAATATTTTAAAGCAAAAAAGATTTCAAATATAACTGTGAATATAAATTTTAGATATCGAAACTTAAAAATTTTTCAAATTTTAACGAAAAGTACAACAATATTTCAATGAAATAACAGTTTTACAAATATATCCTATATTTGTAACTCATGTTTATTTTAATATTCGAAACAATTTAATTATATAATATGGACGCTAATAGTATTTTAGCTCTGACTTGGACGGACTAAAGGAAAACTTGGGGAAGTTGTGGTTACAGACAACCGGGCGGAAAAATATTCGATATGCGATAATGTTGCATTTATTCTGCACTGCGGCAGGGCTGCCAAATTTTCGTGTTCTTTTCTCAGCATATCCATACGGTTGCGTGTTCTTTTGTCAAAATGTTGCACTCTGATCCGGCAAAAGTGCGCCATTTTCTACCGTAGTAATATAGTAAGTGCGGAATGCAACATTATCACGAGAAAAGAAAACTGTAGAAGAGTGAGAGTTCCCCAGCGGATTTTTATGCATCGTTAACAATTCATAAATAAAGATTTCGTTATAATGAATGTAATGGATGGTTTCAATTGTTTGTTATCTAACATTTGTGCGTCACAATCAAATAAATTTCAGCAGTAAACGAAAACAGTCGAACAGCTGATTTGTGACAGGGTGCCATTTTTCTTGTTCTTTTCTCATATGAAAAATGCAACATTTTCGCAGGGACTATGGCAATATTTTCGTAATGTTTCCATCTAATGAGGTGACATTTTGATCTAGAAACAAAAATGCCACAAGAGACATATAAGATTCCCTAACGTCATTCAGTGGTTGTGGGTATCCTAGCATAAATAAATAGATTTAGGAGTTTGAGGGAAAACGCTCTAACTGTAAACTGGAATGAGCTCCAGAAGTTTATTTATGCGAGGTGGAGCTAAAATTTTTATAAGGAGTCAATCTTCGGTTACAGATTGGAAAACCTTAAAATCGGCACTTGAAAGAGAATTTGGGGAAAATTTGCCATCAATAGAGGTGCACCAAATTCTAAGAAATCGTCGTAAAAGACCGCAAGAAGGCTACCGTGAGTATCTTTACAGCCTTATGGAGATAGGAAACCAAATAGATCTAGATGAGGGTAGTCTGATTGAATATTTTAAAGATGGTATCCCTGACTCTAAGTTCAACAAAAGCTCATTGTACCAAGCGCGGTCAGTTTATGAGTTAAAACAACAAATAAAGGTATACGAGAAAATTAGGGGCGCTACTCAACAACTTTCAAATTCGAGTGTTAGCCAGTCTTTTCTCAAAATAAGTCCGACCGACCAGTCTGTTCGGAGGATGATTGTAGGAGGACGATCCTCACAAGGCAACGCGTGAGGGTCAAGGGGGCGATCTTCACATGGCAACGTGTCTGACTGCCTCAACCTGGTGAGGCCAGCATTATCCATGTCGAACTCGTCTCAAGTCGACTCAAACCTCTGCGTGGTGTCCTCTAGAAACGGCAAACTGGCAACCGTTAGTTTGACGGCTAATCTGAGCGGCGGGCTCCCCCTGCCTTTAAAGGGTTGTGCGTTGGGTTTGAAGCCCACCACGTAAAAAAAAATTTCAATGAAACATATAAGAAATAAGATAAAAATGATCCCCAAATCTGATGACGACTACCGCAAACGAAAAACTGACAATGATTTACGGATATGCACTTGGAACGTCCGAACCCTTAATTGGGATGGTGCCTCTATCCAACTGATAGATATCTTAGAAAGATACAAAGCTGATATCACTGCAATCCAAGAAATGCGATGGAAGGGACAGGGTTGCTCACGGCAAGCATCCTGTGATATCTACTACAGCGGCCATGCGGAGAAGCACGAATTTGGATGCGGATTCGTGGTTGGCAAGAGACTACGGCATCATGTCCTGCGATTCACACCTGTGAACGAACGACTTGCCATAATCCGTGTCAAGGCAAGATTCTTTAACATAAGCCTAATTTGTGCGCACGCTCCGACAGAAGATAAGGACGATGAGACCAAAGACAGCTTCTACGAGCGCCTTGAAGAGGCCTATGAGCGCAGCCCCCGCCACGACATAAAAATCGTGCTTGGTGACTTCAACGCCAAGGTGGGAAAAGAAAATATCTTTGGTCCAACAGTCGGAAAGTTCAGCCTCCACGACAATACCTCCGATAACGGAATGAGGCTGATTGACTTTGCCGCAGCGCGAAACATGGTCGTTAGTAGCACTAGATTCAAGCATCTCAATATTCATAAAGCAACTTGGCTGTCTCCTGATCAAAAGACGCGCAACCAAATTGATCACGTTTTGATTGACGGAAGGCACTCTTCCAGTGTTTTAGATGTACGCACGATCCGTGGTGCTAATATAGACTCGGATCATTATCTTGTCGCAGCCAAGATCCGTACACGCCTGTGCGCAACCAAGAATGCGCGCAATCCAGCACAGAGAAAGCTAGACGTCGAAAAGCTGCAATCAAAGCAAACAGCCGAAGACTTCGCTACTCGACTCTCACTCCTGCTTCAAGAAAGCACTCCTCCGATCGACGATATATGCACGCTGATTGCCTATCAACGCCCTCGCCGAAACCAGTGGCACGACCAAGAGTGTCGCGACGCCACTGCAGAAAAAGACGCCGCCTACAAAGCCACCCTGCAGTCGGTTGTAACGCGAGCTGCTAAGGAGCGATACAAAGAGAAGAGGAGGGAAGAGAGACGCATTTTCAGGCGAAAGAAAAGGGAAGCGGAAATGCGTGAGTGCGAGAAAATTGAGATGCATGGTGACAGGAATGAGGTCCGAAAATTTTTCGAAAAAATAAGACGCTTGGCCGATGGTTTCAAGACCGGGGCCTCTTCCTGCAAGGATGAAAATGGGAATCTAGTGACAGATATCCAGAGTACACTGATGATGTGGAGGGAACACTTCTCTAGGCTTCTGAATGGCGACGACGACAACAATCCCGCCAATAGAGATTATATTCCGGAATCCCCAATTTTGGACGACAGCGTTGAAGTTTCGCTGCCCGACCATAGTGAAGTCTTGAAAGCTATAGCTCGGCTTAAAAACAACAAAGCCGCAGGAGCCAATGGCTTACCTGCTGAGCTCTTCAAGAATGGAGGCGAAGCTCTATTTAAATGCATTCATGAGCTTCTATGCAGAATATGGTCGGAAGAATGCATTCCAAACGATTGGAACCTCAGTGTGCTCTGCCCAATCCACAAGAAAGGCGATCCCACAATTTGCGCCAACTACCGTGGGATAAGCCTTCTGAATATCGCATATAAGGTTCTGTCGAGCGTACTATGTGAAAGACTGAAGCCCATCGTAAACCAGCTGATTGGACCTTATCAGTGTGGCTTCAGACCTGGCAAAATCCACCATAGACCAGATATTTACGCTACGACAAATCTTGGAGAAGACCCTAGAAAAACAAATCGACACACACCATCTTTTTGTCGATTACAAAGCCGCCTTCGACAGTCCAATAAGGAATCATCTATATTCCACCATGTCTGAATTTGGTATTCCTGCAAAGCTCATCCGTCTTTGCAGAATGACACTGAGCAACACCAGCAGCACAGTTAAAATCGGGAAGGACCTCACTCCTCCATTCGATACCAAACGAGGTTTCAGACAAGGTGATTCCTTATCGTGTGACTTTTTCAACCTAATGATGGAGAAGATCATCCGAGCTGCTGATTTGAGACGCAGTGGCACGATATTCTACAAAAGTATTATGCTGCTGGCGTATGCCAGCGTATAAACTCTTTCAACGATGTCAGTATTGAGATAAAGCGAAGGATAACTCTTGCCAACAGGTGTTACTTTGGGCTGAGTAGGCAATTGAGAAGCAGAGCCCTCTCTTGACGAACAAAACTCACGCTCTATAAGTCACTAATCATGCCCGTCCTATTATATGCAGCACAAACCTGGACGTTACGCAGTTCTGATGAAAAGACTTTGGGAGCCTTCGAGAGAAAGATCCTTCGTAAGATCTTCGGTCCAATCTGCGTCAATGGCGAGTACCGAATTCGATGGAACCACGAGCTGTATGAGCTGTACGCTGACATCAACATAGTTAAGCGCATTAAAATCGAGCGGCTCCGCTGGCTAGGTCATGTTGAGCGAATGGAAAACGACGCTCCAGCGAAAAAAATATTCGATTCGGTGCCCGGTGGTGGTCAACGCAGAAGAGGACGCCCACATCTTCGTTGGAAGGATCAGGTGTTGGATAATCTGACCACGCTTGGTGTTTCCAACTGGCGCCAGCAAGCGCAAAATAGAAATGGCTGGCGCAATTTCTTATACGAGGCCAAAACCGACTTACGGTTGTAAGCGCCAGATAAGTAAGTAAGTAAGTAATGTTTTGTTTATATATTTGTTAATTGGATTGTTAGCTTTAACTTTGCCAAAGACAATAAACCGATATATCTATTTCTGACGGAGTTATTGAAGAAAAACTGATAGTACCTTTTTTTGGCAAAATCACTCAAACCCACAATATAAAATGGGCCATTAAAATGAAACTGCGCTAAGGTTACACTCACCAAAGATCATAGTATCGAACCTATATAGTGGCATGCTGTTATTTTACCAAGTGTTTTTTGTGTCATTTTCAGAAATGAAAAAATATATATTTGGACGGTTAAAGTCACCAAGAAAACTTACCTTATTTTTCTCTTTTAAGGTGGAGGTAAAGGAGGACAGGGTTTCACATAGCTCATTGTATGTTGCTTCACTTGAGCCGGGAGGAATGTAAATGACACCTATGTACATTAGACCGTACCACCTCCTATGCAAAAAAAAGTGCGCCGTATACCAGCGAATATGACGTATTTTTGCAAGACAATTACGAAAAAAAAATTAATTTTTTTTGACCGAACGTAGGGGTCGCGCATTGACATATAACTTCATATTTCTGGTGTTTACAGTCGGATTTTAAAGTTTGGTATATCAATGAGGTCAACCACCTATAGAGGTCATTGACCTCAAGTGTACCGTTCTAGTATTTACCCTCCAGACCTTAGTTTCTACCATCCTAATGTGCCACCCTAATATTAAAAAAATAGAGCCCTTAAAATATCATTAATCTTTTGATCAGAAAGTATATCGATATTTCCAGCAGAAGTATTTTTAAAAATTTTTGAAAATTTTTTGCCGAACGTAGGGCTCCCTTTTTTCATTTTCATCATATCTTCGGTATTAAAAGTCTGATCATATTGAATGACATATCGATGTTTTTGTCTGAAAGAGTCCAATTATTTTTTTCTCCAAGATAAAAAAAAAATATTCCTACAAGTCCTTGGAAGGCCTTAAATTCATTTTGAGGAATTTTAAAGCTCGTAAAAGAATAAAAAATCTGTAACGCCAATGCTAAAAGAGGTATCAATACTATTTTTGTTGTGATTTTTTAAATATACAATGTATTATTATTTTATTTTTTCACATTCTTGCAATAACTCCTCCTTTGTAGCCGGTGTTGGTAGGTGTTCCGTCCCAACTAATTGCAATTAAGTGATTCATGCTATAATTTTCTTTATTCAAATATTCCACGATGCTCCTCTGGACACCTACTGCAGTGCTGTCAGCGGGCGTAGCATAGCCGATGACGTTACGCGTCACATTTGCTTCCGTGACTCTTTTTAAAGTTTGTTATTTTTTCCCATCAAACAAAATACTTGTTAGCAAATCATCACATTTAGCTGCTGCTAAAGCCTCTTTTCGAAATTTGACACGATCTCTAAATACTTTATTTTTTGTAATGATAAGCCCATCCAAGAATCGAGTAATTTTTTCTGCTGTTTAGGAAGATAACTCCTCTTCAGCTTTTGCACCAAACGACAATCGTAAATCTTTTATTAACATGGTTGCAAGCAGTGCACAAAAGCGAACTGATGTGTCGCTGCGATCCCAAGCAGAACTTTAATTTCGCAGTGATATGTCCTCCACTGCAAAATTTTTGATGTAGAAAACCTCATTCTCGGAGGTAAGTAGGGTGGTTGATAGTGGTCAGATGTCGGTATTTAGGTCACAATTTGAGCCTTTGGTGTGCCTAAAGTACTGATCGTACAATGTTGATGTTAGCACTTGTTGGTCTGCTTGATCCTCACTGGGAGAAAAATTCATGTTTGAACTCTCTAACTTATATAAATTTTACACAATTACATGAAAGATAAAGCCAACATTTGATGTTTTTGTTTGCTTAAGTTTGCTACCTATTTATCGACAGTTTCCGGTTTTATCGACAAAATCATAAAATTTGTATGGGAGCCCCTCTAAGAAGTTGTCGGAGGGAATAGGTGTCTAAGGCAAAAATGTTCCTTTTGCAAAAGTAATGGGGGTCGGTCATACATATTAACCCTCTCCGGCACTCTCTTAAAGGTCATATGCTTAGGTGTATGGAATACAGATACAAAAACCATAAAATTTGTATGGGAACGCCCTAAGGAGTGGTCTGAGGGAATAGGTGTCACAGGCAAAAATGTTCCTTTTGCAAAAGTAATGAGGGTCGGTGATACATATTAACCCTTTCCGGCTCTCTTTTAAAGGTCATAAGATCAGGCACATGGAATAAGTATACAAAACCATAAAATTTGTATGGGAGCCCCCCTAAGGAGTGTTCGGAGGGAATAGGTTTCAAAGGCAAAAATGTTCCTTTTGCAAAAGTAATGGGGTCGGTCATACATATTAATCCTCTCCGGCACTCTTTTAAAGGTCATATGCTCAGGTGTATGGAATAAATATTTTTAAAAAAGATGTCATCATAAGCGAATTGAATAATTCTACGTCTTGTGTTACGACATAGTCGAAACTACTGCATTTTTTTTGTATCATCTGTGATTCGCTTACGTTTTACGTACCCAATGCTTGCAGAGTACACCGCATTCGATGTTGCAGCAACTGACCTTACTTCTACAGTGGCAGTTCTCATCGACACTGTTTCATAGACATTATTTAATGCGATTGATCGTGGACCGCACTGATTAATAAAGACAATTTTTGCTGCGTCTGGAATTTTATTTGAGTTGTTGCAACTACACGGATTGTTGCTTTCAATGTCCCACTTGCAACGCGAAATTTTAAACAATTTATTCCAAGCATTCACCTTATATCTCAATCGATTTTTAGAAATTGTATAATAGTTATTCACAAGTACATCAACACGTTTCCATAATATCCACCGGCATAATTGGTATGCCGGCGCATTGCCACAAAACGATTACATTTCTAACAGCTTCTTGTTTAAAAACATCCAACTTTCGCCTATTACTGTTATGCCGCAGATACAATAAAAAAGTTATAACATCATACTCCGTTGGTAATTTGGTATTATTTAAGTCACTCGCAATTTTTTATTCTCTTACGAGCTTTAAAATTCCTCAAAATCAATTTAAGGCCTTCCAAGGACTTGTAGGAATATTTTTTTTTTAATCTTGGAGAAAAAAAATAATTGGACTCTTTCAGACAAAAACATCGATATGTCATTCAATATGATCAGACTTTTAATACCGAAGATATGATGAAAATGAAAAAAGGGAGCCCTACGTTCGGCAAAAAATTTTCAAAAATTTTTAAAAATACTTCTGCTGGAAATATCGATATACTTTCTGAGCTAACGATTAATGATATTTTAATGGCTCTATTTTTTTAATATTAGGGTGGTACGTAAGGATGGTAGAAACTGAGATCTGGCGGGTAAATACTAGAACGGTTCACCTGAGGTCAATGACCTATATACAGGTCTCCTTGGGACAAAAACATTGATATACCAAACTTTAAAATCCGACTGTAAACACCAGAGATATGAAATTATATGTCAATGCGCGACCCCTACGTTCGGTCAAAAAACAAAAATTGTTTTTCGTAATTGTCTTGCAAAAATACGTCATATTCGCTGGTATACGTCGAACTTTTTTTTTGAGGTACGGTCTAATGTACATACAAAGACTATTTAACAGACTCTTATTATTCGGTGATCGAAGAGTTTATGGGTATCTCTCACATGAGAGAGAATCGTGAGTTGCTATGAGAACTTCCCCTCCTCGAGAAAGACTAGTTGTGGAGTAATCCCGATCATTTCTAAAGAAAATCCAATTGCTGTCAAGAATATCCTCATTATTAAAGGTATCATTTAACCATGTCTCAGTGAATACTAAAACATTGAAGTGACGTGATTTGGCGTCAACATAAAAAATAAATAAATAACTGGCCATTTCAGACCTTGAAAGGACTTTGACCTAGCTTCTTATGATCAATTGTGTTGTGCGTGTTATTAAGTTTGTACACAATTGACCGAGAACCGGACCTAGATGTTTAACGCCGACTCCGAACGGCGTCAACATAAAGTTTATTTAATTTGCTACTCATGCCGCCAAAGTTATGGTAAAATATATTTAAGACAAGTAAGTTAGAGACGATAATATTGTTGTCTTTACGCGATTTTTGGAGAAGAGAGATATGTTTATTCCTAACGTGAGTGCCATAGGTATCAAGATCCACTTTGACTTGATCGTATAAATAAATTGAAAAAACGTATAAATAAATTGCGCAAGCCATCAAAATCGGTTGGTAGCCCTTCTTGCTGAATTTAAATTTTAAGATTAGTTTTAGTCTTGCCTTCAATGTATGTTGAATCTGGGGCTTTATGCATGTAGGCCAGATACAGTCGAACATTATTATATACACTGCTCGCTCTAAGGCGAGAAAGGGCATATCTGCTCTCAGCGCCAGCGCAAGAATTTAAAGTAAGTTTAACTCTTAGTGGTAATAGAGGGTCTAAGAATGACTTCGGACTGCTAGGTTGGTTCGAGGGTTCAATTATAATTGGATCTGAGTTACAAAATTGTGGCAATTTGTTATAAAAATTAAGTTATATTAAATTATAAAAATTAAGTAAACATATAAAAATTAAGTAAACATATAAAAATGCCACAATTTTGTAACTCATGTAAACTGGTGCGAGCACGACCTACGAAAACATGATGAAATATTATATGTCTGCGCATATAATAAACATCTGTTTTCAAAAAAACCTTCTTCACGCCTTCTATGGTTTAATACCAACAAAATGTTGGAACCTAGATTGATACGTGATAAAGAAGTAAACAAAAAAGCGCAACAACAAAATCTTTGCAGAATCAATCCAGTCAACTTTTTGAAATTTTGCGACTAGCAAAAGAGTAGAAAAACATTGCTTTGACAAAGTATAGCGCTTCTATAATTCCGCTTTGGTTTTATTGATCTTGCGCTTATTAGCTTGTCAAAGTTAGTGGACTGCTAGAACCACTGAGACTACTGATGAGTCGGAGTAGCGTCCGACGAAACCATGGTCTAGTCAGCTTGGTTTGTTCTGCAAAGAACATTGTTGTTGTAGCAACCTGTTGCTTCATGAATTATTTGGCATAAAGCTCTTAATATTATTCTTAAAAAATATGTTTTTTAAGAATTATAAAAATTAAATAATTGGATCTGTTGGCGAGGGGTTTAGAGTATCGGAGTGCACGAAATTAGAATAGGGTGTACTGGAGATTTCGGGTGTATTTTGAGTGGAGGAGGAATTAGATTCTGGGTTGAGGTTAAATGAGACATGTTTAGATTTTGATGATTTAAGGGCAGAATAAGGTGAACTGAGATTTTAGGCGTATTTTTATTGAGGGGTTCTGGATTGAGATTTAATGAGACACGTTTAGATTTTGATGATTTATGAACAGAAGAAGATGAAGGAATTGAAGTACAATGTTTAAAAAAAGGAGAGAATTTAGGGAAGACGTTTGTTTTCTAAGACCAGTAACTATCTGGCAAAGGTTTCCTAGATGCATTACTATTATAAGAATTAAAATAATTATTATTCTTTGGCTTACTAATAATTCTAATTTTATGATTATTGTTATATTTGTTGCTATATCTGGGTGTCTTCCACTTCTTGTCAGGGTTGTCAATCCACTCGGGAATTATCCACTTTTTATGCGTCACACTGCTGCCAGAGATGTTCAGGAAAATTCATGCATATTAAGTAGGAATGTCACATTTGAAACTGCAGAATTTTCTGACTTTAAGACATATTTAGGCAGTCAGAAATTGCAACACCACATTTCTTTTGAAAGTAATTGCGCGACCAAGATACGCTAGTCTTTACTTCTTAATGAACAGTGTAGTTTTATGTCTTTCATTCACACTCTCTCTAATTTTTTGATCCGGTTATCCCATTCAGATGATGTCCACGATAGGTGGAATAGTTATAGGATACAGAGAGAGACACCGGTGGTGAGCGTAAAGAATGAACCAGCGACTCACGAAATATTACAAGATCATCATTTATTTCATTTACTTTATGGTATAAGACTTCAATTAGTGGATCTGGCTGCTAAGGTGGTGGTGAAGTTACAATTGTAGTATATTCATCATGGTGTCTACATCCATTTTCAGAAGTGCAAGATTTTCCGATATGTTATTAATCAATTCTTTTTCATTCTCAGTTGTTTTATTGTTTTGTTATTAATGTTATTTATCGCGATTTCGAATAAGAACATATTATCTTTGAACTCTACTGTGGTGTTCGTGACTTTTAACAAGCAATTTGGAAAGTTTAGATATTTTCGAATCAAGGTCAGATTTTATGGATTCAATAGAGCAGTTAAAATCTTCTGCAGTTCTTGAGACTGCATTAAATTTCGTGACCTGCTCAAATATTTTTTTTTACACACTGTTTAGTGTCCGACCGTAGTGAGTTTGTTGTATCACTGAGGCATTTCACTGCAAGAAGGACGTGCGAGAGCAAGTTGTCCTTGCACTCATCGAAGTAAAAGGAAAAGTTCGCAAGGTAGTCGTTTAAATAAGACAAACTTCTCTTTAATAAGCCTATACAACAGCCGTGAAAAAATTTGCCATACAGGCCCTTGCATGTTGCATTACGGTTTTCCATGGTGCGAAGAGATGAAGCACAGTTGTTTTCCATATTGGAATGTATTTGTTTTTCTTTTGTTTTGATTTATAATCGTAAGTAGGTCACAATCGGTTAATTGCTTTAATAAATAGTTATTGCCGATTTGCAGTTATTTATTGTTTTATTTTTTTTTTCCTTTTGTTTTTGTTTATGGATTGTTTTGTTTTTTTTTTCCTTTTGTTTTTGTTTATGGATTGTTTTGTTTTTCCTTTTGTTTTTGTTTATGGATTGTTTTGTTTTTTTTTTTTTTTTTTTGACTCGCACTGAATTGACAGAATTATTATTTTGCACAATTGCAGTTAATCACTTAGGTATAATTTTATTATTTGAATTGTTTAAGTTTTTTGCTGTATTAAAAGTTGTAACTAGGGCGCAGAACAATGGGGAGTTAAAGGCTTTTTTTTATGCTTACAATGGCAAGTGCACTAGCGGCAAGTGCATTATCACGTCCAATCGGTTTGACTTCTGAATATTCAGTGTTTTATTCAAAATTCAATTCAAAATTTTTAAGCGTTGTTTTAAAATTAAGTGTTTTTTTTTTATGCGCAACTTTGCGCACTCATTCTTTAAGAAACATAAGCCGTATATACTATATTTTATGAAAGTATAGTTATTCGATTGAAATAAGGTTGAACATTTAGATTTTTTCCACTAAATTTAAGTAAAATAAAAACTGCTTAATAAATTGAGAGCAGTGCTGCACACGAGATGCTTACGGAGCCACTCGGCTTTCACATACAACTCTTGTGTGCGCAGATACCGAACTTGTGCGACGCTAGCAGAGAATCAGTTTGCGTTTGCACTTCGTGGAGTAAGCATCTCATGCGCAAATTATTTTGTTAAATGCTATACAGACCCAATATATCAATGAATTGAACATGTTTCAAGCTGAATGGTAATTTATTGATTTTTTTATTTAAACCCTTATTAAATGCCTCAATCCATCTATCAAAAAACATTTTACCCTCTCATTTTATTAGCTGAATTACAATACTGTGTTAGGTCGGTCGTGCGCTGATCGTACGTTGGTCTCCGTTGTAAAAACTTTACGATATAAGCTGTCAAAACGGACGACCTCAAACTTTGCAAAACTCAATGTTGCGTTGACAGATCGTGCGTCTATCATTTTGGTGATGTCAATAAAAGCAGCTATACTAAAAATCCCACAAAAGTCCCTTTTTCCGAAATCATGCAATTAGAATCAATGAAAAATTAAAAGATATTGTCATAAACTCATTAAGAACCATAAAACCTACTTTAGAAAGCTAAGATCTTTTTATTAAGAGTAATATAATCTGCGAAATAATGAAAAATGTCACATATTAATGTGAAAATTCGGACTAGAAGCTTCAAAATAAATGAACGCTTTCCAATTTAATGATAAAATGTGAAATTAAATTAAAATTTAAAATGGAATTTCTGGAAACACATTTCAGTTTTATGACAAAAAATTTTTATTTATTAATCGATATTTTTTATATATATATATATATATATATATATATATTTTATATATGTACATTGTTTTTTTTTATAGAATGTGATTGCTTGATGTCATTATATTTCTTGTTTTTGTCAAAATTACTGCTATTTATTATTATTATTACTGTTAATTTTTGCCGAGATTTTTGCAAATTTTGAGAGCAATATGAAGGAAATTTCGCAAGTTGGAAATATGTATGGATATATTCATGTAAATTTGTGTATAGAAGTTTTTTGGTACGGTGCGTGTTTTGTTTTGGCAATTTCAATCAATTTTTATCCACCTTGAACACCAGAGGGCGCTTAAGTACAAATTTAAAGAAAATCGGTACATAGTGGTTTTCATGTACGCTGAGTGTTTTGCTGCTATCTTTTTTGACCCACATTGAACACCAGAGGGCGCTGTAGTACAATTATTTATGCGATTAGAATGAAAATTGGTATATTGTGGTTTTGAAGTACGGTGAGTATTTTGGCGCTATCTTCTTTGATCCAACTTGGACACCAGTTGGTGCTGTAGTACAAATTTTTTTACAAAATCGTTTAAAACTACAATATGCTTACCATAGGCGTAGAAGGATATCACCAAGTGGAACTCCATTGTGAGTTTTAATGTAATACGAATTTAATTTCCATAGCTATTCGATATCAAAACTTTGGCATGTATGGGCGGAGCCACACCCCCTTGTACAAAGCCCGTCTCGGTTTTCTAGTAGATGGACATTTCCAAGTGGCAACTCCATACCAAGTTTCATTATTATGCGGCATTTAACTCCAAAGCTATTTGATACCATAAGTTTGACTTATATGGGCGGTGTCATGCCCCCTTGTCCAATGCTCACTCAATTTTTCCAGTCAAAGAAAAGACTAAATAGTACATTCTTACCGAGTTTCATTGATGTGTGACTAATAGTACGAAAGTTATACCCACAATTTGTGCAGCCGAAAAAGTGCCACGCCCTTTGACCAACGCCCATAAAAGGTACCAGTGGAACGGCACATGTTAATCGAGGCCGAACACCTAATTCCAATGTTGTGCGACCTATAATTCAAAAGTTACTCGATATTGCAGATTCGAGTTGCCACGCCCTCTTGTACAATGCTCGCTGAATCACTTGTTATTAGTGAGTACTTCGGTACAACTTTACAACAACAAAATTAACTGCACAAGTGTTCACAGTTGAAAATTTTTTAAAACACATTCATACACATGTCTAATATTTATCATTTCATTCTTATTATGCTTTTATATTTATCATTTGACATTTTGTGGGCAATTGCAAATCTTGCTAGCAGCAATAAATTTGCATGTACTATTATTTTTTCAAAGTAAAAATACAAGATTCCTTTGTGTGTTATATTATTCAAACAATGATATTAAGGGTATTCGTCCTCAACCAACCTCATTAAAATATCTAATTGTCCAATATATAAGTTTGCCATTTTGCATGAATACCCTTATAATATTATTTATAATTTACTAAAAATTCATAAATTTTAATAGGATATACAATCGAATAATATTAATATCATGCTAAATTCATCAAAATCAATATTATACTACTTAAGCAGCATGTTAATTTAAAAAATTTTCTCAATTTAAAAAAAAATCGCATCAAATATAAATTTCCATGATAATCCTATGAAAATCTGAGTTTTCCATCGGAATCCAAGAATACCCACATTTTAGCATTTCTCAACGAAAATGCAACCCAGCGTTAATATGGAATATCAAAAGCACGAGCTAGTAGAGCATGTCTCCACTCATAGCGTTGATCGTACGTAACCCCCTCAAATTCACTTTTACGCAACGCATTGAGTCATATTTTGTGTTGCCTCGTAAGAACCCATTGTTTCTAGTCTAGCTGTCAAAGGCCGACCGACCTAACGCAGTATTGTAATTCAGCCATATTTAATGAGAGTTGTAAAAAATGTTGATTCCGCGGGCTGGGAGGTCAAATAAAAACGTTTCTATTCAAATTGAACACGTTTTATTTCCTACATTGAGTAGTTCAATATACAATTTATACAATAAATTTGAAAACATATAATTATATGAAACTTACACTTTTGTGTGACTCTCTCGAACTGCAACCCGCTCTTCGATCAGAATTGGAATGACTTGAAAAATTTGACTGATTTTTATCATGGTCGCCACGAACGAGCGAACAAAGGAGATAAGCAAAAACTGTCACTTTCCTGCACCAGGGTTGTCGAGCGAGGTTGCAATTCGAGGGATGCACACTCATAGTGAAATTAAGCATTAAATCTTACAACAAGAGTAAAAGTATTTTTTTTATTCTGCTCGTGCACACGTACTTAAACAAAAATGTTGTGATTGCATTAGAAGGTCTGCCAACGCTATGCACCACTGATTTAGAGCAGAGATGGGCACACCACACACCGACATTATGTCAATGTATGTACTGAAAACTAGAAAAAAGCGAAACAGACGAACGCGATGTTGCCTGCTTGAAGTTTCGTAGCATACTGATCTCTGCTGATCAACGCTGACTGCTGTATATGTATACAGAAATGTTACGTCATTCCTCAAATTTGAGGTTCGTGCCCTTCTCTGATTTAGAGACATCTTTACACGTTTTTTCTTATTAAAAAATATTAAGTTTTACAATATTTTATTTTTGTTTGTTACAAATTCAATGATAATGAAGTCAGTAAAAAATATTTAAAAAAATAAATAAAATTTAAATACATGCTTTTTCTTCTTGGTAATAAATGTTTCAAATTTAATTACTTTTTTAGCTTGGAATGCGCTACCTTTTGTCCGAAAAAAGTTTCCAATTTCAATATTTTCCATAAAAATATCAGAAGTGAGCATCAATTTCATAATATCATTAATATTTCCTCAATTATCTGTCGAAAAAAAATATATTTTTGTTAAATTTCAAAAAAAAAGTTGGTCATCCTAAAATCGAAAAAAAGCACTGTGCGCCGTGATCTTAAGCATTGAGTAACGCAATTGCGTAGTGAAAACAGTACAAATTTGAATTTCCCTTAAATTTCGTTCACTTGAACTGTCAATTTCATCACTTGTTCTTTAGCTGCCGTTAGAATTGATAAGTTGGCATTGAAAGATTAATAACTTTTTTTCACTAATATATTCTTAAATGTTTAAATACAACGCTTAAATATAGGTTCAAGACAGCAAGAAGGAACCAACAGTTCGAAATGTTACTAAAAGAAATAGAAAAGGTACCGATTACAATTAAATTTAAATTCAATGATGACTGAAGAAAAAGCTGATATGGTTGTCAACATGCCAAAATTTGGTGCATGTCAGACAATTGCGTGAAATATTGAGCTGTTCAGATCGATGGCGAGTTGATATTCGTGAATTGAGGCTCACACTCCCGGCTACAGCAGCCACATTCTCGTCTGTGCGCTGACGATGACGGGGACCATGAGTGTTGTCCACTAGCATACCAGTCTCACGAACCTTTTGTACAAAGTTGCGTACAGCAGCGCGGTAGGTGCTTCATTTGGGCCAAAAATTCTTTTCAAATAACGTACTGTTTGGGCTACAGAGCACTTTGGAAATTAGTTTCCAATATTTCCCAATGTTGTTCAAGCGCTAAGACACTCATTTCTTTTTTGGAGGTATGATACTGACTTTATGTCAAGATTTCGAGCGGGAAACAGCTGTCAGTGTGAAAAAAGCCTATGATTTAAAAAAGAAACCACTAGACGGCCAACCCTGTACCAGAACTCTATAGTGAGTATATTAAGACCCCTTTAATTAAAAACAAAGACTATATAAACAAGTGATAAATATAGATAATTTATTTGACAATATGTTTTTGACCAATTTATTCTTGTATCGAATGTGCCCGTTTGTTAAATTATCAAATGAATATAAATAGAAAGGCCTTCTAAAATCTAGAGAGCCTTATAAAAATTGCTGAAAATTCAGTTTTTTGCTTTAAGTTTAAAAGATAATAAGCTGGAATTTTCAAAAGTGTTTCAATGACCGCTATGATATCTTATATGTGATATCTTGTATCTTCTATCAGAGAAATTTTGCTATTCAGTACAAAATAAGCTTCTCATCTCATATTTATGTTAATATATTTAAATAAAAACCAACTTACAGCAAAATATCTGGTATTAATTCTTTTTTGAACAACTATAAAAGTTATCTTTAAAGAATAGTTTGGATATCCTTTTTGACAAGCTGCCAAAAATTGAGGTATTTCATAATTTGAGCATAGTTGCAATTGACCCTCACCAACGCCATCTCTGAAAATAAAAATAAAATAAATATTGACTTTTCAGCTTAGTTATATATAAGTAGAGAAGAATTACACAAGCTGTTACTTTTATTTTTTTTAAGTAAGTTTTACAAAAGCGGTTTGGTATTAAAACTTAATTTTATTATTAGCAGAATAATTTATTTATTTCTAACTCAACACAATGGATTATACATATTAGCCATAACTTAATTGTAACCAAAGAATGTGGAAAGGGAAGAAGTGCTGATGGAGCAAAGAAGTATATTTCGGAGATAAGATCTGCTTTTATGGAAATTGAATTCGTTGTTTGTCATATTATTGTCGGCAGTGGGATGGAAGTTTAGATCAAGGAGAGGTTGCGGGGGATGCTTTAAATTAGGGCTTGCAACTTTGGGACTCAATAGCAATTTCGGGATTTATAATTAAGAATCCCGAGATCCCGGGATTAGTCGCGGGATTTGAAAAGCTCAGAAAAATCAATTATTTTTAACAAAAAAATAAATTCATATGCAAAGTATGAAAGTTAGCATATTTTTTAACAAAAAATTGTCCAAAGGAGTTAAAAAATACAGTTTTTTTTACATTCATATTTCCTCATTAATACTAAATTAAATATGTATATATTTTGTGATCACTAAACCAACTAAAAGTTCAAAGCTTTCTCAAACTTCTTTTAACAGTTTCAACTTGCTTTTTCGATATTATATTCACAAAATTGGCAACGCTGGCCTCATTCGTCAAAGTTTTGCGGTTTTTTATCTCCGAAAATAATCTGCTTTAAATAAGTCGGTTCGGTTCTATTAAGTGTTCAGTGCTAAGGTTTTTATAAATATTAATAATTCTCACATTTATTTTGTTAAAAAAACTTTGTTGACAAAAATTTAATTGTATTTTTTATTGTTATTGTATTATTCATAATTTAAGAGTTTGTATTGCTTCTTCAGTTTCTCTGAAGTTTAAGACATCTGTCTACTTCCAGTGCTCTTAAACTGTGGAAATAATTATTCCCATATACTTACAAAAAAAAAAAACTTTGCATACTTTTAGTTACTACAGAATTAATCAGTGTTGCCGCACTGCATAGCTCATTTCAAGTAGCTGTTTTTGCTTTTTATTTATTTTTTATTAATTAATTAAAAATTTTATGAATTTCATTATTTTATTTTGGTTTTTTCTAAATCAAAATGTTCTGTGCAAAGCCTGACTGTTCCACTAAGGGCGAAAATGAGCGGGGTTTATCATGTTGGCTATGTGATAATTCTGTTCACAATGGACAATATTGAGGAAGGAAAAGGGTTGCGTTGGTCTTGTGAGAAGTGTAGATTGGCTGACATCAACTTTTACAAGCTTTTCAAGCAGACGAAGCAAGGTTTCTCTGAAATAAGTAGGGAACTTTCTTCGAACTTTTGGATGAATTTAGATATATCGATGAGCCAATTCCTTCTCCCAAGCCTAAAAAGAAATTACTCGACACAACCAATACTAACATCTGTTGAACGGGACAATGTAGACGATATGGACATTTGTGCTGATACGATTGCTCCTACTTCTGCCCCAAATGTGACAGAGTCTGTTTCCTTGCCAATGTTGGCACCATCCATGCCAGCTAGCCAACCTGTTCTCTCTTAGGGTGCGTTTATAGTGCCGACTTATTGCCGAACCGAACCGAACCGAGAAGAAAAGCTGAAAAACTCTGCACATACAATCATATGAAATAAGTTCAAACTGCGTATAGTGCCAGCTGAATAAGCAGCTGAAAGCAGCGTTATTCGGCGTGCCGATTGTTGCTTTCTCGCTCGCTCCCACGGTTTGCATGTGTTTTGTCCTATTTTACACATGGCAAACTTATTATTTGCATTAAATAGCAAAAAAAAGAGGAACAAAAAAAATCAAATAAAATACATACGTACACGTAGTTCTTTATTTTTTTGTTGTTGTTTTTTTCGTTTGCGTCTTTTCTTCGTTTTTTATTGGGATCACAAGAGAAAGGGTGAGAAAATAAGAAATAGCGATCAGTAGCTTTTGTGTTCTCTAAATTTTATATGTTGTTGCAAAAAAAAACAAAACACAAGCATAGCCTTCCCAAACCAAAAACACAACAATAACAACATACAATATATTAATATTGAACAAAGAACAATATATTAATCACAATTAAGCTACAAGCAGTCGCGATCGATTGTGTTAAAACAAAGGAAAGCGAATATGCGGAATTTCCTTGAATTGCAACACACGCTAGCAATAAAGAAGAGCAACAAAAAAGAAAGAAATATACGAGAACAATTTCAAACAAAAAAAAACACAAACGAAAAGCAGTAGGTGACGAAACCATATGCAAAATTACCAACAAGAAACCTTCAGCGTAGCATGAGTTGTACGCGGTCGCATGCGCTTATATACCAACAACGACAAGAATAAACAACAACAAACACACGTTGTGTTGTTGCGGTGCAGCTGCGCCTGTGAACGATTCGGCGAATTACAACAATCACGAAATCACGTGGCTGTTTTGATGCTTCGATTGTAAAAATAAAAAAATCAAAACCAAAAAAAAAACAGCGAAAAGTTTGTAAGTCATGTTGCTGCGCTGTTATATTGTACTTTCTTGACTACAAAAATTACACACATAAACAGCATTATAAAGAAGCAACAAAGATAAATTTCTATCAACTGTTGCATACGGAAAACAAAATAAAAAATTAGTGAAAAAAGCCACAAAAACCAAAAGAGCAGCAACAAGGCTTTTTGTTCTTTCTGCGCACTTCTTTTTTATCTAAAAAAACAAGACAGTAGAAAACAATTGGAAAAAAGTCGAACAAGTGTGGCTTTACGCGGCTTAACGCAGCTTTCAGTTTCTGAAAGTGCGTTTCAGCAGCGTTGTTTCGCTTTTTTCTCTATTCACTTGTTGTCCGCTGGTTTGAGTAAGGAAAAAAGCAGACAAGAAATCACGCGACTTGCAACAAGGCTTTTTGTTCTTTCTGTGCACTTCTTTTTTATCTAAAAAAAAAACAAGACAACGAAAAACAGTAGAAAACAATTGCAAAAAAGTCGAACAAGTGTGGCTTTACGCGGCATAAAGCAGCTTTCAGTTTCTGAAAGTGCGTTTCAGCAGCGTTGTTTCGCTTTTTTGTCTATTCACTTGTTGTTCGCTGATTTGAGTAAAGAAAAAAGCAGACAAGAAATCACGCGACTTTTTTGCTGCTCAAATTGCAATAATAAACAAACAAAAAAACGTTACATAAAGAAACAAACCCAAAATAGTTAAAAACCAGCTACAATAACTCGGCCGCGGAAAGCGCGCACTATACGCACTACCAGTTTCTTTCAGCATGACGCGTTTTCAGTTCGGTTCGGTTCGGCAATAAGTCGTTACTATAAACGCACCCTTATGCTCAAGCTGTTTCAATTGCCCCTTCTGTTGTTGAAGCTCATCGGATCAGATTACGTCTGCTTCTATTTCGCCTAAGCGACAGCGTGCAAGCATCGAGCAAGAAGCGAGCGAAATCAATTGCAGGGTGAATTTGGGGGTGAATCGGATTGCGGAATGGAAAATCCTCTCACAATATGCAAACACAAGAGCGCACTTGAGATCAGTGATGTGATTTGGTGGGATTTCGGGCTTATTTCGGGATATTTGGCCTATTTGAGAACGTGCGGGATTTCAGATGCTTAGGTGGGATTTTCTACTGAATCATAATTTTTTAATGTGTAAATTAGCAAAACTGGTTGGTATCACTTTTTTGTAATCTTTCAAAATTTTTCGTTTAATTGCTGTTTCATTGATTCTAAATATGTAAGAAAGAGATATAGAGAGGCTTAAAATTAATGGAAATAAGATCCTCACTTAAAACAAAAATATAAGCTCAGTTTCATTTTGATGCAACGAAAGAAATTTACGATTACTTCATACACTTAAGAGAGTTTTTATAAAAAACGCAGTGCTTAACTTTTCGTGTTTTTTTTTTTTTTTAATTTGTTATATTTATTGAAAAACTTTATTATGTACATTATTAAACTATAAAATTATTATAGTTTTAAAAAAAATTTAGGAGAGGTTGCCCGCCTACTAAACACGTTTTGCTTTAACCTTTAGTTTAAAACATAATTTTTCAGAGCTCTTGGTTTCATTTGAAGCTAAGTTCAATAACTAACAAGAATTTTAATCAGAATTTAAAATTTCCAAAAATTTTAATTTTTGGCAGTCAATCTAGCAAAAGTCTTGAAATCAGCCGCTTCTAAAATCGGCCCACCTACTGAACACCTAAAAGAAATCGTTGAAAAAAATTAGAAAATGAAGTAAAAATACTAGTTTTTGAGAGTTTATAAAAAGTTTATTCTATCAATAGTTCACAATGATTCACTGAACTTTAAACAAAGGAGATTCCAATTTCTTTGATGGCTGCAGCCATCACATCAGAATTTATATTCGTTCTTCTTTTCACTTTTTTTTAGGCGACGCCATTCTAAAATTTTCTCTGAACGTAGATGAGAATCACGAAAATTATTTTAACTAATTTCAAAGACTATTTTCAATCATATAAATAACAATTTTTTACTTGCACGATTTCTGGAAATTTGTTCGGAAGGTGGACCAACGTTTTGTTCAGGAGGTGGGCAGACACGCCATCATGATATGACGTGAAATATTTTTTTCCCATTTCTCAATATTGGTGGTGTCCGTGGCGTAGTTGGTTAAAGTGCGTGGCCGCTTAGTCAACGAACTTTGGAGACCCAGGTTCGAACCCCAGCAGCGACAGAAAATTATTTGAATTAAAATAATTTTTCTGTACGGCCGCCACCTCTCTGCAGACAATGGCAAACCTCAGAGAGAAATCAAAATGCCATGTGAAGCTACTTGAGAACGTTAAGCATGTCGGCGTTAAGCATGTAGGTCCGGTTCTCGGTCAATTGTGTACAAACTTAATAACACGCACAACACAATTGATCATAAGAAGCTAGGTCAAAGCCCTTTCAAGGGCTGAAATGGCCAGTTATTTATTTTTTTTTTATTTTTTTCTCAATATTGTTCGATTGCTCGTCGAATTGTGAAAAATAAACATTAAATATAGAATTCTACTCATATTCACCTTTTTTTATCGATAAGAAACACTCTGAAACACTCCCTAAATAGAGATGAGCTATTTTTGCTCAGCTTCGTTTTATTCGAATATATTATTTCTCAACGGCCGTGGGGCTAAAGCAGCATAGGGATTATCTCAATGATTTATCAAAAGTGAACATTCAATGAGATGTTACTGCGACACTTTACACATTGGCGCATCATACAGACGTCAGAACTAACAGTATTCAGTAGTAGATGGGCCTGTTCAGCAGGTGGGCAGGGCATCCTTATTTCTTTTCGAAAATTGCATAAAAAATCGTTATTGGTATAAATATTTGGGTGGGATTTTTTGTGGGTTTTTCGTGTCATTTTGGTGGGATAAATAGGTCTAAATCGGGATGTGATCGGGATTTTTTACTAAATCAGAATCACATCACTGCTTGAGATTATGTTAGTTCAGAAAAATATGTATTAATCTCACATACATAACGATCAAAGCTTCAGTGTTCAAGCGAACGTCAAGCAAGCAAAATCTGTACTGGCCTGTTCCTTGAATACATGTCGAAAAATTTTACACTGTACAAAATTTCATGCATGCAAAATGTTTGATGCTTCTGCAACAAACTCTATAATTTTTTTATTGGAGTAGTTTTTTCTTTATAAATTTTTTTTCAAAATACGACTATTTATGAATCATCGACTCTGAAGTCAGATTTAATTTTTATTTTTTGTTAAAATCATTTAAGATCTATAACAATTTCTTTGTTACAAAAAATCAAATATAACTTTGTATGACATTTTTTTTTTTTTTTTTTTTTTATTTTCATTTATCATTTCCCCATGAACCCATCGCCGTCCCATTATAAAATTTTGTGCACTTCAAGCCGAGATATACAAACCAGGGATGGAAAAGTAGGTACAATTGTACCTTTTTCCGACGTTTTTGACCTTAAAGGTACATTAGGTACAATAGCTTAATTTAAGGTACATTTCGCCTTTGGTTGAACGAATTTTCCAATAAATAACTTAAAAATTATATTTTGTTCTTTAACAAGTAGTTAATTTAACAACTACTTTCCTTAAGACCAAACATTTTGTTTTGGCAACTCTATTCTGTTTTGCATTCCACACTATTGTGAATAGTACATATAAAAAAAAAATAAGCTTTAAGAACTCTTCCTTTCCTTCGGCGGCTTTCTAATACTAAAGTGATGGATAAGTAAGTTTATCAAATTATTATATATATTATATTATAATTATGTTATTTACTTGTGGTAGGTGGATCAGCCGCAAACGTTATCCAAATCAAGAACCTGATTGCAAAGTAAAGCATTTATATCAAGAAATGTGCCTTTTCCAATTATGTTTTTTGACACTTTCATTTTTTTTAGCAACAATGCATATGAAGATACGCAAAATGAGGCGCCGGCTAAAATAAAAAAATACGACACCCAGTTTAGAAAGGAATGCAAATTATTCTATCCTTGGCTGGCAGAAAACCAAAAAATTAAACAGGATAAAAAGTGTTTAATTTGTTGTGTACCCACTTATGGCAATCTAAGCAACATTATCCGTCATGCGAACTCAGATATGCACAAGAAAAAAACAGATATTGCGAAATCAACGCCAAATTCCGAAGAAATGCAGATATCGAATTCGGCAAAAGAGCTGCAGATTCGTTTTTGCTTATTTGTAGCAGAACACAACCTTGCTTTTTCATCGTTAGATCGTTTAAGTCAATGCGCGAAAATCATCTTTTAAATTAACAGTTTTTTTTATAAAAACAAAATCAATTGTGAATTATTTTAGGTACATTTATGCCCAAAAAGGTACATATTTTTTGAGGAATTAGGTACATTTTAAAATTTTCATTTCTCATCTCTGATACAAACCAAAATTTAAAATGGATGGTTTTCAGCTTTTTACATGTCCGTTGGCTTATTTTTATAATCCGTCCACGACACATTTTTTTTTATTTCGCAGTATAAATCAGAGCAAAGAAAAAATCTCTAATACCTATAAGATTTCTGCAAAAACCACTTTAGCACTACTTTGTTTTCAGTGTGCTTTAAAGAAACCGTAAGAGCGAGAGCATGCTGTTGTGAAAAGCAAGTGTTGCATATCTAGCATATTAAGAGGATTGCTTATTAAAAGGGAGTTTTTTTTTTAAATTACTACCAACAGCTATAAAATCGCTTTGCAAAAACAACTTCTTGGCATATTATAAGGGTTTTGCAAGAGCATGCAACCATTATAATTCTACATCTGCCTCCTAACATATTTTTAACTAATAATTTTTTAGAACTGAATCACCATAATAAATTTATACTTTTATTTTGCGCGTAACAAGTTAAAGGCAAGTGTTGGACACAAGACTTTATCGAGATATAAACATGATTAAATTCAAAATATCAAATAGTAAAATTCTAAAACGCCCTTTTTTTATATAAATGGCATGCAACATTGATTATGAACTGCTCTGAGCGCAATGAGCACAATTCTATATAATAATCTATATTATGCTCTTCTTACGCTCTATCTCATTATATTTGTGCATGTCCCTCGTTTCCTTTACCATCGAATTTATGAAGCAATGCTGTCGCCCGTGAAGCAAGCAGCGTGCAACCAAAATACACGTACGTGCAAAATGCCCATACGTGTAACTTTGCCCACCCCTACTCTAGTGGATGTAAACTTTTGGCCCAGTAATACAATTGTTCATGAATTTGAATTTAAAAATAAACCGCGTATGGCAAATGTTCTACACTTGCCTCGTCCTTCTAATAGTCCTCAATATCATACAAAAAACTATTAAAAAATCACAAGTCTAAATTAGAGCTTGTGTATCAAAACGTAAGAGATCTAAATTGCAAACTTTCTGATATTTTCATGAACAATTTTGATTTCATATATAACATTATAATTTCTACTTAGACTTGGCTTCGCTCTAACATCTGAAATGATGTGCAATAAGTACCAAATTTTCCGTTTAGATCGGTGGTGGTGTTCTAATTCTAAGAAGAACTAAGTTTCATGGGGTTGTCAAGATCACCCAAAAACATTTAACAAAAAAAAGGATGTCTTCCTCTCCCGCAAGGACAAAGTTGTTTTTTGAGAAAAACAGTAAAAAATAAAGATCTTAAAATGCTTTGATTTTTGTAAAAAAAACTACATGTGTCTTAAGGCAAAAGTAAGTATAGACATAAACTAACAATATCCTGTCAAACATGATGCCACTCACGAATTTTATCCACAGTGTTCTGTGTATAATCGAAGAATAATCGAAGCTAAAGTTGTAATCGAGATAGCAAAGAACTTTTGATTATTACCCAATAGTCTAAATTTTGGTAATTTCACTATAAGTGTTAATGTATTCCTTATTTTGGCGATTTCATAATTAGCATATTTTTCGCTTAGTGGAGTCCGTGGCGTAGTTGGTTAAAGTGCGTGGCCGCTATGCCAATTAACCTGGAGACCCGGGTTCGAATCCCAGCAGCGACAGAAAATTATTTGAATTAAAATAATTTTTCTGTACGGCCGCCACCTCTCTGCAGACAATGGCAAACCTCAGAGAGTAATCAAAATGCCATGTAAAGCTTCTTGAGAACAAGAAAAACATTCCGTTCATCGCCGTTCGGAGTCGGCGTTAAACCTGTAGGTCCGGTTCTCGGTCAATTGTGTACAAACTTACAAACACGCACAACACAATTGATCATAAGAAGCTAGGTCAAAGTCCTTTCAAGGGCTGAAATGGCGATATATTATTATATTTTTCGCTAATTTTTCACATTTTTGAGAAATGTATACTTGAACGTAGTTTTTTAACTTTTTCAAAAAAATGAATACAAGCTTTTCTATCTCGAGCATCAGAAATGGTACCGAAGATAATTTTCTCAATTTGAATTTATCAAATATTTCTGAACAACACCCTGTTCACAAGTATTTATTTAAAATACCATTTTGAGACCACAATTACTTTTTCTATTTAGATATTTTTTTGATGAAATTGTAAAATTTCATGTTAGGAAGTCATTTTTTTACTTACAATTTACATTTATATACTAAGCCTTGCCATAAGTTCTGTTACAAAACATTTTGCACTCACTGTTATAAAATACTAAAAAGAGGGTTCAGGTGATTCCTTATCGTGCGACTGTTTCAAGCTGATGATGGAGAAGATCATCCGAGCTGCTGATTTGAGACGTATTATGCTGCTGGCGTATGCTGACGATTTCGATATCATTGGCCATTATACGCGCGAAGTCAGTGCAGCATTCTCCAGATTAGCGAAAGAGTCGAATGGGTCTTGCAGTGAATGCAGATAAGACGAAATACCTAGTGTCAACAAATAAACAGTCCCAGCGTCTTGGAAATCACGTCACTGTTGACAACATCTCTTTTGAGGTTGTTAAGGACTTCGTCTACCTGGGATCCAGCATTAACTCTTTCAACGATGTCAGTATTGAGATAAAACGAAGGATAACTCTTGCCAACAGGTGTTACTTTGGGCTGAGTAGGCAATTGAGAAGCAGAGCCCTCTCTTGACGAACAAAACTCACGCTCTATAAGTCACTAATCATGCCCGTCCTATTATATGCAGCACAAACCTGGACGTTGAGCAGTTCATATGAAAAGACTTTAGGAGCCTTCGAGAGAAAGATCCTTCGAAAAATCTTCGGTTCAATCTGCGTCAATGGCGAGTACCGAATTCGATGGAACCACGAGCTGTATGAGCTGTACGCTGACATCAACATAGTTAAGCGCATTAAAATCGAGCGGCTCCGCTGGCTAGGTCATGTTGAGCGAATGGAAAACGACGCTCCAGCGAAAAAAATATTCGATTCGGTGCCCGGTGGTGGTCAACGCAGAATAGGACGGCCACATCTTCGTTGGAAGGATCAGGTGTTGGATAACCTGACCACGCTTGGTGTTTCCGACTGGCTCCAGCAAGCGCAAAACAGAAATGGCTGGCGCAATTACTTATACGAGGCCAAAACCGACCTACGGTTGTAAGCGCCAGATAAGTAAGTAAGTAACATTAATATAGTTGTCCGAGATTTAAAGTTGGAAGATTTAAGAGTTGTAATCGATATTCATAAGGTGGTAGGTAAAAATCAGTTCTACAGTAGAAATTGCTTAAGCAGAATAGAAGTTTTTTCTGAACTGATTCGATGTTGTCAATGTAACAATCATATCGTGGACACCATACAATTGAAACATATTCTAAGATAGGCCGCACCAGTGAAGAAAACAAAGTTTTCGTTATAAAGGGATCATTAAACTCTTTTGGCAATCGTTTTATAAATCCTAGGGCTCGTTCATAAACTACGTTACCATATTTTTCATGTTTTTTACCACCCCCCTCCCCCTCCCTTACTTTTCGTAGTACACTTCAAAACCCCTCCCCGTAAAAAAGTAACGTAAAAAAATTAAATAAAGAAAATAATTGATTAAAACAAATTCCATATAATATTTTGAAAAGCTTTCAGTATTTTCACTAGTTTTATTGACTTGTGTGACTAGATGAACAATGTAAAGAAAAAATTAATTACATCATCAATAAATGCTATTCCATTTTCTATCCATGAGTCGATGGTTTCAAACACTGGGATTGAAGAATTCTTCAACGGATTCTATATCGACCCATTCCCGATTTCCCATTCCAGATTTACAAGATTTCTTATATTAAAATTTGTTTCCGGATTTATGAATTTTGTATTAATATTTAAGGTGAAAAGTTTCAAGGACGATTTTTAATAGAAGGGCAGGTTTTAATGTATTATGTCTGCGAAGTCATAGATAAGATGATGAAAATTTTTTTTGTAAAAGTAATGAAAATTATATTGTTCAGTTTCCAACATATAGCCAAAGATCATATAATATAAAGATGCGCCACCGCCATGCAAATCAGCGACACAGTCAAAATCGAATGTGGATTTATCATAAATCCACTCAGTGATGTGATTCTGATTTAGTAAAAAATCCCGATCACATCCCGATTTAGACCTGTTTATCCCACCAAAATGACACGAAAAACCCACAAAAAATCCCACCCAAATATTTATACCAATAACGATTTTTTATGCAATTTTCGAAAAGAATCCATATCCACCTGCTGAACAGGCCCATCTACTACTGAACACTTTGAGTTCTGAGGTCTGTATGATGCGCCAATGTGTAAAGGTCGCAGTGACATCTCATTGAATGTTCACTTTTGATAAATCATTGAGATAATGCGTATGCTGCTTTAGCCCCACGGCCGTTGAGAAAAAAAATATTCGAATAAAACGAAGCTAAGCAAAAATAGTTCATCTCTATTTAGTGAATTTCAGAGTGTTTCTTATCGATAAAAAAAGGTGGATATGAGTAGAATTCTATATTTAATGTTTATTTTTCACAATTCGACGAGCAATCGAACAATATTGAGAAATGGGAAAAAATATTTCAAGTCATATCATGATGGCGTGCCTGCCCGCCTCCTGAACAAAACGTTGGTCCACCTTCCGAACAAATTTTCAGAAATCGTGCAAGTAAAAAATTGTTATTTATAGGATTGAAAAAAGTGTTTGAAATTAGTTAAAATAGTTTTCGTGATTCTCATCCACGTTCAGATAAAATTTTAGAATGGCGTCGCCTACAAAAAAGTGAAAAGAAGAACGAATATAAATTCTGATGCGATTGCTGCAGCCATCAAAAAAATTCAAATCTCTTTTGTTTAAAGTTCAGTGAGTCATTGTGAACTATTGATAGAATAAACTTTTTATAAACTCTCAAAAACTAGTGTTTTTGCTTAATTTTCTAATTTTTTTCAACGATTTGTTTTAGGTGTTCAGTAGCTGGGCCGATTTTTTAAGCGGCCGATTTGGAGTCTTTTGCTACATCGACTTCCAAAATTATAATTTTTGGAAATTTTATATTCTGATTAAAATTCTTGTTAGTTATTGAACTTAGCTTCCAATGAAACCAAAAGCTCTGAAAAATTATATTTCAAGCCAAAGGTATAGGCTCCAAGGAAAACGTGTTTAGTAGGCGGGCATCCTCAAATACATTTTTTTAACATTTTAATAATTTTATAGTTTAATAATGTAGATAATAAAGTTTTTCAATAAATATAACAAATTTTATAAAAAAAACAAATTTTCCGCAGAAAAAAAAGCTAAAGTTAAACTCTGCGTTTTTATTAAAAAAGTGTATGAAGTAATCGTAAATTTCTTTCGTTGCATCAAAATGAAACTGAGCTTATATTTTTATTTTTAAATGAGGATCTTATTTTCATTAATCTTAAGCCCCTTGAATGTACATATCTCTTTCTTACATATTTAGAATCAATGAAACAGCAATTAAACGAAAAATTTTGGAAGATTACAAAAAAAGTGATACCAACCAGTTTTGCTAATTTACACTTAAAAAAATTATGATTCAGTAGGAAATCCCACCTAAGCATCTGAAATCCCACACGTTCTCAAATAGGCCAAATATCCCGAAATGAGCCCGAAATCCCACCAAATCACATCACTGAATCCACTTTAAAGCTTTGTGAGAGTCAGTGAGCGAACGACATAAAGCTTATGAGAGCGGGAGAACAAGCAAGCGACATTGTGAGTATAATATTGAGAAGCATAGAGAGTACATGAAATTGTTTAGTATACGAAAGATCTCAACAACCGATGTATCTGCAAACGATTTGT
Organism: Pherbina coryleti; assembly: GCA_943735915.1. Lineage (NCBI taxonomy): Eukaryota > Metazoa > Arthropoda > Insecta > Diptera > Sciomyzidae > Pherbina > Pherbina coryleti. The sequence continues at coordinate 117,657,115 of OX030948.1, read as the reverse complement.
AGCTAAATTGTCTTGCGTAAAAAAACAAAAATGTAGGCATGATTTGTATTTAAATACCCTACGCACAATATAAAAAGGTAATATATAACATATGTCGCCCATTTCAGATTGAGGTGACCTATCAGTAGCACTGACCATCTCCGATGTGGCTCAAATTTCGTTCCTAAATTGGTTTGTTGCTTAGAAAACCAAATCCGAAGTTATAAATTTTTAGAAACATTTTCAAGGTCAAAAAAGGGTGTATTTTGAAACGACGTAGCTCAGTCAATTTAAATCCGATATTTTGGTTTTTTGTACGTTTTAATACCTTTCCAAGGATATAAATTAAGGTGTGATCTTGAAGAATTCAGAAGTTATGGCGTAAAACGTACAGTGTTAAAGAATTTTCAATACAAATTCAACTAGCTTTCAACTTTTTATATTTTTGTTTGTAAAAAATCAAGAAAATAAAATTGGATGTAAATTGAATGTGTAGTTGAATTTTAATATTAATTATGTATATTATACTATATTATATTATATTATATTATATTATATTATATTATATTATATTATATTATATTATATTATGTTATATTATATTATATTATATTATATTATATTATATCGTCGCTCGTATGACTAACTGACGTATCTGAAATTTCTTAATTGTTCAGGAGAGCAGTTTTTCTTTTTTGGATTATGTGTTTTAACGTATAATATGTCAGATACGCTCAAAGCCATTTACGTTTTTTAATCAAACTGTTTTATTTATAGTTTTAATATTTTCTGACATAATGCAGTATGATTAAATAAATATATTGACACCTTTAACTCAATTTCGCAAAAAATGTTAGTTATGTCGATTAGTCATACGAGCGACGATATTATATTATATTATATTATATTACTTTATATTTTACTATAGTATATTATATTATATTATATTATATTATATTATATTATATTATATTATATTATATTATATTATATTATATTTATACATATACTAGCGATGCACTGCGCGTGTTGTTACACCCGGCAAGTTTATTGAAAAATAATAAGTAAGTTCAAAATTTTTATTAGACCCTTAGTCTGACACTACGCTCATGATCCACTATCCGTTTCAGTTTAAAAAATTCCCCACACCACTCTCAGGTGGCAATTCAATAAAATACAATATTGGAAAAACAATTTTCTTAAAAAAAATCAAGTGGTAACTTTGTTCTCTGAATCACATAAGCGGTTTTTAATTTTTGGATGAATTTGAAACAACGCTAGCTTATAAGTGTTATATCCAGGGACCGAAAATAACTGTTTTCAATTCAAAAATTTGTCGAAATTTCAATTCAAAAAGTCAGGCGGAAAAAATTTGTCTTTTCGAGATTTGAATAAAGCAATGCTAGTTAGCTAAGGAATAATAATCTTGAAAGCTTTTTATTTATTTGACTTTTTTAAAAAAAGGAAAAAAAAGAATGCTTACTTTTTGATCGATTTTTTTTTGGTCAAAAATATAAGTTAAAATTTGACTTTTATTTTTACGGTCAAAAATAACAGTTGAAATTTGACTTTTATTTTTGCGGTTAAAAGTATAAACCATAACAAAAGTATAAATTCTATTAATTCTACTCTTCTCTACCTTTGTTTTGCTTATCACTACACTTCTTTCTGACTCAAAAATAAAAGTCATATTTTAGCCCAAAAAAATAAAAGTCAAACTTTAACTTTTATTTTGACCAAAAAGAAATCGGTCAAAAAATAACTACTATTTATTAACTTCTTTGAAAAAAGTCATAACAGTTACGGTCCCCGGTTATAGCTTCTGAAAAAGAGTTGAAAATTTGCATTTAATTTTAAATTTAATTTAAATTATTCTTACAATAAAAACAATGTTTGTCCCTTTTTTTTTGAAAACTCCAATATTTCAGATCTTTTTGAAAAAAATATTTAAAATATACCTATATACTCAACTAAAGGTATTTTTGCAATAAGGTAGGTTTTTTTGTAAGGTTTTTAAGACAAAACAAAAAAATCAAAAAAATTTATAAGAATCAGATATTTGAATCGAAAGTCACAAAATTTAATTTCTGTTTGTTTTTTCTCATTTCTGAGCAACGATGTTGTATTAAATATATCGTTGCACTGAAATTTTTCATAGTTTTCAAGATATGTTCATGTTTTTGGTGTCAAATTGACGAAATTTGTTTTTATGTTAGTTAAACGAAAAATCTTTTTTTAACAAATCTTGTGCACTGGTGTTTCTAAGGGAAAGATCTCACTTCTAAAATTTCATTGTAATCAAAATTTTAGCAGTATTGAAAAAATGTAAGTGTTTTTTTTATCAAAATAACGGAAATTTTCTTAATTTTACGAAATTTAAGAAAAATTTTATATTTTTAATTTGCATATGGTATGTAACCTAAAAAAACAAAAAAAAATATGCCTATTGTAGACATATTGTAGTTTTAGGCAATTTGGTCAAAAATTTGCAATACAGCGCTTTTGGTGTCCAAGGTGGATAATGGATTGATGGATGGATCATGAAAACCACTATATTTCAATTTTCATTCGAATCGCATGAGCGGTTTTTGAGTTTTAGGCGGTTTTTAAAAAATTTGTACTACAGCGCCCTCTGGTGTTCAAGGCGGATCACAATAGATAGCCTCAAAACTTGCACCGTACCCAAAAACTTCTATACAAAAATGTTCATGCTAATCGGATGATGAGTCTATTGCGTATTTACACACAAAAACTCTTTTTTATGTAAAGATATAGATTCTATTATATAATGTATTAATAATATAATTGATATATAATTAATAATATATAATTAATGGCATTTTTGTGTCCAAATACGAAAAAGGGTGTCTCAAAATCAGGAAATTTAAATAATTTTAAATTCGGAAAATCTCTTTCTGATTTCCTACAATTTGACAGAATTAATTTATTGTCAGCCTTTTTCCGTTTTTCTTCCATTTTCAAAAGAAAGGAATCAAATTAAGTAAAAATCCATTCATATGATCCAATCCAATCATATGAATCATATTAAGTGAAATATTTAAATCAATCAATCAATTCAATCCGAAATAAATATCAAAATCATAAATCATTATATATGCATTCACACAATATCAAGCAAAATACTGTGGTAAGAAAAAAAGGGAAACAATAGAAATGCAATTGAAAAAATTCAATGACTATTTCAATACCAAGAAAAACTTCCTTCTTCTTCTCCGACGCATAAAATAAGCCAACTGAACTCGTTCGCTATCAAAATCATAATGAAGAGATTGCAAGCAATTGATGTAGAGAATAGCATGCGGAGCGGAGGGGCATAGAGAAACGGAAAACTTTTCTCTCAAGCAAGAATTAAAAGCTTTTTCATATCGCACTCACAAAAGCTGTCGTGTTGGTCTGAAAATTATTTGTTACATTTTATTGTTCTACGTAACTCATCTTTATATTATATGATCTTTGATATAGCACTTTTTTCATTTAAGAGGGTTTTTGACTCCTCTGTTTCAATATTAGTGGCAAAAATGTTTCCTAATTTTAAAGATCATTAAATTTGCAAGAATTTTACTAAAAGACTTAAAGGCAAATTTTACTTAGTTTAGGAGTTAATGGAAATTTACTACGGCCATATAGTGTAAAATGAGACCTTGAAAACCCCGTTATTTGAGCTAACCAAAAAAAAAATCCCTTGGACGATATGTTCATTGGCCAAATGGCCATTAGAAACCATTGCAGTTTTTTCAGTTATTGTTTTGTGTCGCACAGTGAAATTAATTGCATATGTTTTTTACTTAATTTGGTAAAATAGCTAAAAAAACCTAGCCAATTTTCGAGCTCCTTGATCGTTGAGTTCTATTATTTTTTTCTTGGCGTGATTGTCACGCTCACGGACATCAGGATAGTCATTTTTTAACTGAGCCCAATACTCATTTTGCAGTTATTTTTAGTTAATTCACAATTATATCTTTTCTTAAAAGCAATATATGTGACCCGGTCTACGAAAAGGGACCTTCGGTGTAAAAACAAGTTTTCGAGAAAACAGCTGTTTGTAAACGTTTAACACATTAGTCTATCCGAATCGCCAAAAAAGTGAAAAATGATATTTTCACACCGAAGGTCCCTTTTCGTAGACCGGGTCACATATAATCTTTCGTATATAAGCGCCATTGTTTTCTTTTTTAATTATATTAGAAGTCAACTTTCATTAGATTGATGCTAACAAATGGCGAAGCTGTGCTGATAAATGCAATTTTAAGAAAAACCGCAGAAATATTTTAAAAAATGTCAATGTTTTCAAGCAGATGTTAATTAGATTGAAATTTTACGTTACAAATCATTTGCAAACGCAAAGCATAGCAACCAATGGTCGCAAAAAGAGCAGAAAAAATAACAAACAAGTGCAGCAAGAACAAAAACTATGAGCGAGATAGATAGATAACATGTGCAGAAAACTTAGCGAAAAAGTATAAATCAAAGAAACCAAAAAGCAAGCAAAGAAAAACAACGCGCTTGCACTCGTCAATAGTAAACTCTCAATTTAGACGGTCAAACATGAAGATCTAGGTATGACAGTTTTTTAAATTATGGGATATTATTATTAAGAATTTTTCGAATGTTTTTTTTTTGTAACGTTACAATATCTGAACCCCCCCTACCCGTCCGTTACTTTTCGCTGTGCTTTTCAAAACCACCCCCCTAAATTGGTAACGTAGTTTATGAACGAGCCCCTAGGGTACTATTTGCTCTATTTATTATTTAAGTTATATGAAACATATGAAAGCGTAGTTTAGAATCCAAGATAATGGAAGCTCTCTAAAAATTATAAAGTGTAATCACAAATTTTGTACGTGCATCTAAGCCATGGTTTACGCGAGAAGAACACGTGCTTTAATTTTTTCAGATTGAGATTCATGTGATTTATTTTACACCAGTTGTGAAGATTATTGATGTCAATTTGTAAGAATTCGGCGTTATATTAATTTTTATAACAATATAACAAATTGTGTTCTATTCTATTGAAAAACTCGTTTGCGCAACTTTAAAATAAAACACGTCCGACTGTAAGGTGATTCAAAAGTACAAAGAGAAAGTTTATTATAGGATGCTTTTCATATTACATGGTGTGTTCGTAAACATGAGAAAAGTGGTGTGTTCGAAAATATTGTTTATTTTCAACACCTTTCCTGAACAATAATTATCAATAAATATTTAATATTAATTACTTTTATTATATATTAATATTCAATGTATAATATCAAACTTAAATATACTTACAAAAAGATATTCTATTCAAAATTTTATTCAAAAATATTAATTTTAAGTGACTTCTTGACACTTTAATTATATATTAATATTCAATGTTTAATATCAAACTTAAATATACTTACAAAAAAATATTCTATTCAAAATTTTATTCAAAAAATATTAATTTTAAGTGACTTTTTGACACTTTAATCTTAGTGCACATTTTAAAGAAAACAGAAAACATACTTTTAAATTCATTTTAGGCCAAACTTGTTTATAAATAAAATTAATTTTTGAGTGACGACTGCTTTAGTTAAAATGTCAGCGAGCATTTCTTTAGTTGAAAGATATTGTAATTGAATTTGCTTATTCTCTAGTTTTTCGCGAATAAATTTAACTTTAATATCTACATGTTTTGTACGTGGAGAATATGAGCCATTTAGTGCAACATTTATAGCACTTTTGTTATCACAATGAAGAATTATTGTATCGTTGTGGTTTTGAATCAACTCAGCTTCAAGTCGTTTTAACCAGATGGACTCTTGAATAGCAGCAACAACTGACATGAATTCAGCTTCAGTGGACGACAAGGCTATCGTCTTCTGCCTCTTTGTAGCCTACGAAATTGCACCAGACTGAAGTGTAAATACGTAGCCTGTCGTAGAGCGCCTTTCGTCTAAGTCACTACCCCAATCTGCGTCACAGTATCCAGTCAGGTCACTAGCATCGCTTGAATACACGAGACCTAAGTCAGCAGTACCCTTTAGGTACCTCATTACACGCTTAACTGCCTCCCAGTGAGCCTTTCCTGGATTTACACCGTATCTGCTAAGTGCGTTAACTGCAAAGCAAATGTCTGGTCGAGTGATTTGTGCCGCAAATAAAAGGCAGCCAATTGCTTGCATATATGGCACCTTTGTCATCTGCTGTTTATCAAATTCATTTTTCGGACACATATCTGCAGTCAGCTTCTGGTTACAATCCATTGGCGTAGATGCGGGATTACAGTCGGCCATATTAAAACGCTTCAAAATATCATTTATATATTTGGATTTATCAATTTTAATTCCGTTCTCCATTTTAGTTATTCGAATGCCTAAAATAGAAGATGCTTGACCCATGTCCTTCATTTTAAATTTGCTTGCCAAAATATTTTTAACTTTTATGATAGTTTTCAAAACATTCGAAAAAATCAACACGTCATCAACATAAATTGCTATATATAACACCTCATTGTTTGTTTTTTATAATAAATACATTGATCTACATTGCTTCGATTAAGACCCATTTTCATCAAAACTTGATTTAATGTATCATTCCATACGCGGCTTGCTTGTTTCAAGCCATATATTGATTTTAAAAGCCTGCACACTTTATTTGAACCATCGTCAAAACATTCAGGCTGTGTCATATATATCTCTTCTTTAAGAGTGCCATTTAGGAATGCAAACACAGCGTCCATTTGGTGAATAAAAAAATTGTATTTCGCAGCTAAAGGAATTAAAAAACGGATGGATTCATACCTGACAACCGGAGCAAAGGTTTCTTCGTATTCAATACCTTTTACTTGAGAAAACCCTTTTGCGACGAGTCTAGCTTTGCGACAAACTATTTCTCCACTGGAATCCAATTTGGTTTTAAAAACCCATTTTGATGAAATTGTTTTCTTATCCTTGGGCAAATCCACTAAAATCCATGTCTTGTTCAACTGTAATGATTTAAGCTCTTCACTCATGGCAGCTTTCCATTCGTCTGCTCTCAATGACATCATAGCTTCTTGAACACTTATTGGATCAGTTGACATAAAATCAGCAGCAGAAAAATTGTACGAAGCTGATGGCAAATTTGCAATTCTCTCAGAACGACGAATCTCGTTATCATTTTCGATAATGTTCACATTGGTTGGAGGACAATATTCACTTGTTAACGATGAGTTGTCAATGGTGTCTTCAAACTCCTCATGGCTGTCATCTTCGTTTTCGCTTATAGTTGTTTACTAACAACTGCAGTGTCATACTCGAAAATTGGAAACAAATTTGTTATTTTTGACACACAATCGGTGTTTTTAATTGCACCTCTTTCATTTTCAATGAATACGACGTCTCTGCTTATTACAATACTTTTGTTTTTAGGATTGAACAGCCGATACGCCTTTGACTCCACGCTATATCCCATCAAGATGCATTCAATTGACTTAACATCTAATTTCTTACGTTTTTGTTTAGGAACGTGAACCAGTGATTTGCATCCAAACACACGTATGTGCTTTAAATTTGGTTTTGTTTTCGTCCACAACTCTTCCGGACTGTTGTCTTTTCCTCTGCATGGAACGCGATTAATCAGATATGCAGCTGTGACGGCAGCTTCTGCCCAAAACTCGTTGCTTAGTTCACTTTCTAAAAGCATGCATCGCATTCGTTCAACGAGTGTCCGATTCATACGCTCAGCGACACCGTTTTGTTCCGGCGCATATGGAAAAGTTTTTTGGTGAACAATACCATGCTTTTGAAAAAACACTTTAAAGTTTTCGTTGATGTACTCTGTACCATTGTCTGTACGCAATATTTTAATTTTCCGCGAGCATTGGTTTTCAACTAAATTTTTAAAACACACAAATTTGTCAAAAACATCACATTTGCTTTTTATTGGATATACAAAAACTTTGCGCGAGTAATCGTCCACAAATGTTAATAAAAAACAATGACGCGAAAAAGATTTCTGTTGAAACGGACCGGCAAGATCAGAATGTACCAAATCTAATAATTTTTCAGCTCGTTGGCCACTTTCTTTATTTGGTTTTCTTGTCTGTTTACCTTTTATACAAATTTCGCACTTGCCGTCACTAACACCACCATATTTTATTCCAATGCAGGATTTTTTAACATTATTTAAACCGACATCACAAATATGTCCCATACGCCGATGCCACAAATCGAATTCTTTATTTTTGGCTATTTACGCGTTTTGTTGTTTAATTAACACTTAACAATTAAGTTTATATAAATCATTATATGCATTCGCTACTGCAATCAACTTTTTATTTTTGTCAAAAATTTTGCAAATGTTATCTTCAAACACTACTTTGTTTTGATTCTTTGTTAATTGCCGCACAGAGAGCAAATTTGTACACAACTGTGGAACGTATTCAACGTCTGTAGCCTGAGCTGTTATCTCTTTCACTCCTGAGCTTATCCGCATGTCGACGTCACCAACACATTGCACTGAAAGTTTGTCTCTGTTCGCTATTACAATTTCTTTTTGGTCTGTTTCTTTTATATTGCGTAAGAAACTTTTATTGTTTGTCATATGAGAACTTGCGCCAGAATCGATGAACCACTCTGACGAACTGTCTTGAGAAAAGAACGAAGCATACAAAACACTTTTGTTTTCTTTATAATTTTCACTGTTTTTATTATTTTTATTTGAATTGCTGTAATTTTTATTAGGACAGTTTCTTACAATATGCCCAACTTGTTTACACGCATAACACTTTATTAAGTTCACACGATTTATTTTCTTTTTTGTATACAACGCACTTTCTTCTTTTTTATTATCGAATTTCGCGTCTTGTAGCAGCATGTTCTTTACAGCATCTACTGTTAACTTAATGTTCGAATTTTCGACAGCTAACACTAACGCTCGAAATTCATCAGGCAGGCCTGCCAACATAAGCGATGCTGTCAATTCGTCATCAATATTTAAACCGGCATTTTTAACTTTTAGTGACGTCATTACTAATGCACTTACGTAATCTTGCATGGAATCATGTGATCCTAACCTTATTTGCACTAACTGTTTTAAAAGTTCAACTTTTCGCGTTAGGCCGGTATCTTCATAAACCGACATGATTGCATCCCATGCTTCTTTGGCCGTTTTGGCGGTTGCAATATGTGCAAAATTGCTTGGCTCTACCATGAGGGTAATTTCAGCCAAAGCCCTTTCATTAAGCTCATTGTCTTTATCACTTGTTACACCTAATTCAACCACTTTCCAGCAACCTTTTATTACCAAATAAGATTTGGCATGCCGTTGCCACACATCAAAATTTTCGCGACCACGCAACTTTTCAAATGGAAACGAAAGTGTACTAGACGTCATTTTTGTGGAAAAATAAAAAATGTTCAATTAATTTTTTCGCGCGACAAGAGGCCCATAACCTATTGAAAAACTCGTTTGCGCAACTTTAAAATAAAACACGTCCGACTGTTAGGTGATTCAAAAGTACAAAGAGAAAGTTTATTATAGGATGCTTTTCATATTACATGGTGTGTTCGTAAACATGAGAAAAGTGGTGTGTTCGAAATTATTGTTTATTTTCAACATATTCAATCCACATTTTATAACAATATAACAGATTCACGTTTCAATCCACCTAACCAACTGCGTGGGAAATACAACAAAAGATAATTTTAGAATAAAGAGTTAGTGATTAACCTTCATCCGGATTTGTCATCAAATTGATGACATTTTTGATTTAAAATGCTTATATTCTTTGTGTTTTTTATATGTAGAATCGATCTGAGATTTTGGCGCAATGGTTAAATCGTATATAAATTTTTTATTTTTGGTATCAGATTTGGGCTCACATGTCACATTTGTGCTGTATAAAAAATTTCTTTAATAAGTATTTGTCATCAAATTGATGACGCTATATTCTAACAGGTGTCTTTATTTTTTTGCATCATTTCCTTTCTTTTTTTCGTCATTATTTTGTTCTTCGGCCAGTCTTTGTTTGCTTCCCAACGCATACACAGTTATTTGCATTGTTAACGCAGTTTTATTTAAGAAATATTGACGGTATTCACGATCTGGAGTTTTTGGAGTATTTTTTTTTTTTTTTTTTTTTTTTTAATTATTCATTTATTTGCAATCTATCTTAATCTAGACATTAAGCAAATTTGTTTATACAATACTTAAACTAACAGAGTCCGTTGTACCACTTAGTGTACAAAGGAACAAACTACTTAATTAACATTGTTTATATAGTATTGTATTGTTTATTGTTTCATTTATAGCTAGGAATTAAATCTAGATGGCAAGTCTAATACATGATGTCTCTTAAGTCTACGGATTGCTTGACTGTTATCTAACAAGTTATTGGCTAGCGTATTAGGATGATTGGATAGCTTTTCCAGATATGAGCAACTAAATCTAGTAATTTCGTTTTTTACTTTTGGTGTATTAAGATCCCTGTGAATGATGTTGTTTTTGAGATACCACGGAGCATTTGCAATGATTCTTAAAGTTTTTGATTGGTATCGCTGCAATATTTCAACATTGGAGTTGCATGGTGTACCCCACAATTGGATGCCGTAGGTCCACACAGGCTTTAAAATAACTTTATATAGTATGAGCTTATTTTCTAATCTCAGTTTCGAGTGCGGATTAAGAAGCCACCACATGTTTTTAGTTTAGTTTTAAGTGTTGGTGTTTTGCTTTGATGTGACTTTTCCATGTTAGTCTTTTGTCAAGGTGCATTCCAAGGTACTTAAGAGTGCTACTTTTAGGTATGGTTGTTTGGTTGATTGTTACATTTGGACATTCTGCTCTCCTTGTTGTGAATGTGATTTGTGTGGATTTGCTCGAGTTGACCTTTATATTCCACTTTTTAAGCCAAATTTCTACTTGGTCTAAATGGTTTTGCACTATATTGGTTGCTTGATCTGCAGATAATGAAGAGGCTAAGATAGCCGTATCATCAGCATAAGTTGCAACTGTTGTGTTTTCTGTTATCGGCATATCTGAGGTATATATTGTATAGAGAACTGGTCCCAGGACACTGCCCTGAGATATACCAGCTTTTATTTCACATATTTGTGAGAGATCTTCTCGGACTTTGACATAGAAATGCCGATGATTTAAATATGATTTAAAAAAAAGGTAGTATGGAGACGGCAAAAGTTGTTTGATTTTGTACAATAATCCTTCATGCCATACTCGGTCAAAAGCTTGTTGTACATCGAGGAATACTCCACAGCAGTACAATTTTTTTTCTAACGCTGTACTTATAGCCTCTACAACACGATGAACTTGCTCAGGTGTCCCATGCTGGCTTCGGAACCCGAACTGATGATCTGGCAATATTTGGCGCGAGTGAAGAACTGGTATTTTTTTTTGTATTTTTTTTTTTTTGAGTATTTAAATTAAAAAGAATTTGCTACAGATTGTGAGCACTCCTACAGTTTTTCTTGACAGAAATTACTCACAGCGCAACCAAATTTTGCCATATTTTTTTAGAACAAATTAAATTCGCAGTGCTGCCTTGTACACAATGCAGTGCTGCCATAGAACGTAAAATCAGTTGGTTTTCAAATACACAAATACTATGCAAAATTCAGAATAGGGTTCTATCATTGAAAATTTAGTATTTATAGTACTTGGAAAATGTTCATATTTTGTTTTTGTAAAACTGTCAAATTTACAACAAAAATCAAACTTATCAAAAATACAGAATACAATACCATTAACTCCAGATCGTGAATACCGCTTATATAAAATTTACAAAAATGGATTCTAATTAATGGTTCGATAATTATGCTACTGATGATAGTGATCTAAAGTGATGAAGATGCAGATTATATACCAAGTGAAAATGAATTTGATTGTGATAACTATAATAGTGATGATTCAGATAGTGATTGTTTCAATCAACAAACAAGAGAAGTAGCAGTGTTAGATGAAAACATTTTATTGATGTTAAAAGACAAAATAATACAATATTCAACTGAACCATTCCAACTTTCTTGTTCTAACAATACTTCCACTCTTTCTTTTGCTGCCAGACAAGGTAAATATTGTACTATTTTTTTCATATTTATTCTTGAAAACTATTTTTCAAAATACATTGTGAAGGTCCAACAACATATGCTGCTGCTCAATGTTCTGATGCCGTTTCTACATTTTTATTGACCATAGAGCCGATTGAAAAAAGAATAGTTGATATGACCAATTTGTATGGTATTCGTCACTATAAAAAAGATTGGGATAATATTGATATAATAACTATGCGTGCATGCTATGGTATTTTGATATTAGCTGAAGCTTATCGATCAAATGGGGAGTGCACTCTGGGACGACAAGCATTAATTTCAATTTTCTTTGTTTTACTATTATCGGCTAATAATATACATATATTCAAAATATATATATACCGTAATATATATTCAATGGATGTAATATAAGGAGGACGATCCTCACAAGGCAACGCGTGAGGGTCAAGGGGGCGATCTTCACATGGCAACGTGTCTGACTGCCTCAACCTGGTGAGGCCAGCATTATCCATGTCGAACTGGTCTCAAGTCGACTCAAACCTCTGCGTGGTGTCCTCTAGAAACGGCAAACTGGCAACCGTTAGTTTGACGGCTAATCTGAGCGGCGGGCTCCCCCTGCCTTTAAAGGGTTGTGCGTTGGGTTTGAAGCCCACCACGTAAAAAAAAATTTCAATGAAACATATAAGAAATAAGATAAAAATGATCCCCAAATCTGATGACGACTACCGCAAACGAAAAACTGACAATGATTTACGGATATGCACTTGGAACGTCCGAACCCTTAATTGGGATGGTGCCTCTATCCAACTGATAGATATCTTAGAAAGATACAAAGCTGATATCACTGCAATCCAAGAAATGCGATGGAAGGGACAGGGTTGCTCACGGCAAGCATCCTGTGATATCTACTACAGCGGCCATGCGGAGAAGCACGAATTTGGATGCGGATTCGTGGTTGGCAAGAGACTACGGCATCATGTCCTGCGATTCACACCTGTGAACGAACGACTTGCCATAATCCGTGTCAAGGCAAGATTCTTTAACATAAGCCTAATTTGTGCGCACGCTCCGACAGAAGATAAGGACGATGAGACCAAAGACAGCTTCTACGAGCGCCTTGAAGAGGCCTATGAGCGCAGCCCCCGCCACGACATAAAAATCGTGCTTGGTGACTTCAACGCCAAGGTGGGAAAAGAAAATATCTTTGGTCCAACAGTCGGAAAGTTCAGCCTCCACGACAATACCTCCGATAACGGAATGAGGCTGATTGACTTTGCCGCAGCGCGAAACATGGTCGTTAGTAGCACTAGATTCAAGCATCTCAATATTCATAAAGCAACTTGGCTGTCTCCTGATCAAAAGACACGCAACCAAATTGATCACGTTTTGATTGACGGAAGGCACTCTTCCAGTGTTTTAGATGTACGCACGATCCGTGGTACCAATATAAACTCGGATCACTAACTTGTCGCAGCCAAGAACCGTACACGCCTGTGCGCAACAAAGAATGCACGCAATCCAGCACAGAGAAAGCAAGACGTCGAAAAGCTGGAATCAAAACGAACAGCCGAAGACTTCGCTACTCGACTCTCACTCCTGCTTCAAGAAAGCACTCCTCCGATCGACGATATATGCACGCTGATTGCCTATCACCGCCCTCGCCGAAACCAGTGGCACGACCAAGAGTGTCGCGACGCCACTGCAGAAAAAGACGCCGCCTACAAAGCCACCCTGCAGTCGGTTGTAGCGCGTGCTGCTAAAGAGCGATACAAAGAGAAGAGGAGGGAAGAGAGACGCATTTTTAGGCGAAAGAAAAGAGAAGCGGAAATGCGTGAGTGCGAGAAAATTGAGATGCATGGTGACAGGAATGAGGTCCGAAAATTCTTCGAAAAAATAAGACGCCTGGCCGATGGTTTTAAGACCGGGGCCTCTTCCTGCAAAGATGAAAATGGGAATCTGGTGACAGATATCCAGAGTACACTGATGATGTGGAGGGAACACTTCTCTAGGCTTCTGAATGGCGACGACGACAACAATCCCACCAATAGAGATGATATCCCGGAATCCCCAATTTTGGACGACGGCGTTGAAGTTCCGCTGCCCGACCATAGTGAAGTCTTGAAAGCTATAGCTCGGCTTAAAAACAACAAAGCCGCAGGAGCCGATGTTTTACCTGCTGAGCTCTTCAAGAATGGAGGCGAAGCTCTATTTAAATGCATTCATGAGCTTCTATGCAGAATATGGTCGGAAGAATGCATTCCAAACGATTGGAACCTCAGTGTGCTCTGCCCAAACCACAAGAAAGGCGATCCCACAATTTGCGCCAACTACCGTGGGATAAGCCTTCTTAATATCGCATATAAGGTCCTGTCGAGCGTACTATGTGAAAGACTGAAGCCCATCGTAAACCAGCTGATTGGACCTTATCAGTGTGGCTTCAGACCTGGCAAATCCACCATAGACCAGATATTTACGCTACGACAAATCTTGGAGAAGACCCTAGAAAAACAAATCGACACACACCATCTTTTTGTCGATTACAAAGCCGCCTTCGACAGTCCAATAAGGAATCATCTATATTCCACCATGTCTGAATTTGGTATTCCTGCAAAGCTCATCCGCCTTTGCAGAATGACACTGAGCAACACCAGCAGCACAGTTAAAATCGGGAAGGACCTCACTCCTCCATTCGATACCAAACGAGGTTTCAGACAAGGTGATTCCTTATCGTGCGACTTTTTCAACCTGATGATGGAGAAGATCATCCGAGCTGCTGATTTGAGACGCAGTGGCACGATATTCTACAAAAGTATTATGCTGCTGGCGTATGCTGATGATATCAATATCATTGGCCATAATACGCGCGAAGTCAGAGCAGCATTCTCCAGGTTAGCGAAAGAGTCGAGTCGAATGGGTCTTGTAGTGAACGCAGATAAAACGAAATACCTAGTGTCAACAAATAAACAGTCCCAGCGTCTTGGAAACCACGTTACTGTTGACAACATCTCCTTCGAGGTTGTTAAGGACTTCGTCTACCTGGGATCCAGCATTAACTCTTTCAACGATGTCAGTATTGAGATAAAGCGAAGGATAACTCTTGCCAACAGGTGTTACTTTGGGCTGAGTAGGCAATTGAGAAGCAGAGCCCTCTCTCGACGAACAAAACTCACGCTCTAAAAGTCACTAATCATGCCCGTCCTATTATATGCAGCACAAACCTGGACGTTGAGCAGTTCTGATAAGAAGACTTTGGGAGCCTTCGAGAGAAAGATCCTTCGTTAGATCTTTGGTCCAATCTGCGTCAATGGCGAGTACCGAATTCGATGGAACCACGAGCTGTATGAGCTGTACGCTGACATCAACATAGTTAAGCGCATTAAAATCGAGCGGCTCCGCTGGCTAGGTCATGTTGAGCGAATGGAAAACGACGCTCCAGCGAAAAAAATATTCGATTCGGTGCCCGGTGGTGGTCAACGCAGAAGAGGACGCCCACATCTTCGTTGGAAGGATCAGGTGTTGGATAACCTGACTACACTTGGTGTTTCCAACTGGCGCCAGCAAGCGCAAAACAGAAATGGCTGGCGCAATTTCTTATACGAGGCCAAAACCGACCTTCGGTTGTAAGCGCCAGATAAGTAAGTAAGTAAGGATGTAATATAATTAAAATAATATTTATTTTTGGATTCAAATCATAAATAGAGATGGATTCAATCAAAATATTAAAAAAAAATAGTTTTACTGTTTTATTTATTAGTCAAAACTTGGAATTTTTACGTGTCATCAATTTGATGACAGTTATACCTTTATGTATTAAAAAAAGGAATGCGGATGAGGGTTAACAACATGAAAAGCTTTGCTTAAATCCGTGTAGATGACATAAGTAAATTCAAGCAGGTTTTTCAGTAGATTTTTCAGAAAGGAATCATTGTTGGCATGGATACATCAAAGACTTAACACTATATGATAATTGTTATGAAACAATTGCCTAAAAGAGCTTGGGCAAAGCACTTATTTTAGCAATTCCACGATAATTATCAATTAAAGAGCAGATGTATTGGACGGAATAATAGGGGGACTTCCACGCAGCTGGAAAATAGCAAGATTTTGGAAGTGAGGAAGTAGAAGAGGAAGTGAAAAGCAAAGTGATAGGGGTTACTAATTCATCACAGCAGTATTTCAATATACATGAGTGAATGTTGTTGGGACCGCTTTTATATGAACTTTTCAGATCTTTAAGAATGATTAAAGTGTATTGGTATCAACAATTGGGAGACAAATATTCCCAGATTGAACATTATGGGGATAGCTGCCGTTATTGAAAGAATATGATGAATCAGTCGAATTGAAAAAATCAGAAAAAATGTTACAAATACTGTTATCATTATCGGACTCCACATTATTGTATTTCATTGTCTTGTTTTTTTAATTACTCGTAACGTAGCTCTAGAATGATTTTTCATCAGACCTAATGTTTAATTTTACTTTTCTGAGGTATATATTATAGGATTGCTTCGACAACTGTTGGTAACTATATTAAGTCGAAGTATATCGTCTATAATCACATATGTTATGTGTGTTTTGATATTTTTTTAAAATATTTAGATTTCAAGTTTCTCAATTGTCTTCATTCATTGGTATACCATACGGTGCCCGAAATCATAGTCATTTCGTTGAGAAAAAGATATTTGAAAGCAATCCATGAGCGTTGAATTAAACGCATAGACCGCAGCACCCAGATTCAGTATAGATGACAAACTATATTTATACAAATATATTTATATCGGACAAACTATTTTTCAAAATAACATAATTAGTTTTCTTAAAGTTAAATTCGATGAACGATTGAATACTTAGCATGGTTCTGCAGATGGTTTATGAAAATTTTAATTGATTTCTATAGTCGGATGGTGAGAATCTTCGGGAGTAACCAGGGAATCGGACCTTGACACTGAAGCAATATACAAAATATTAACAATTACTATAGTAAGTGGTATGTAATACCAACACATAACTGAAGAAAGGAATCATACAACCAGCAATTTATAACCAATAACTCGGTTGGGTTCTTCTTTAATAGCACAACTGCGGAATTCGCAGAACATTTTTCTTAATATAAATTGTTCAAATAAGTTAATAATAATCGAAGGGCATACTAAGTTGAGACAGTTTGAGGGGCAACAGTTCGAAAGGCGCTTAAATTCAGTTGCTTATGATAGCAGTTTAACAAGCTTTAAAATAGAGCTGACAAACATCAGAAAAACAGTCAAAACAAATTTGATTGCAAAAAAAGCAACAGAACAAAAAAAAAACAGTGAAAATATATACAGTGGCGAGGAAATCTGGATAAATGTTTGCCATTTTCAGGCATTTTTAATTGCTGTAGGGTAATTGCTGTACCGTTTTTAAGCCTAATTTTGAGGCTTTAATTCAAAACCGACTGGCTAATTACCACTAGCGGTAAAATTTTTTTCTTAGCCCACATGACAAAAATAGACAAAGCATTAATGAGCGGCAAAAGCCACTCGAAGATCGAAAATGCATCAGTCATGCAACGACGTTGCATGGAATTATTTCTCGATAAGTATATGCGGCACGGCAAATGTTATAAAAGAGAAATTTTAGATTACAACTTGGCGTTACGACCAAAATAAAAAATATTACGTCGAATGTCTTTCCTATTGTTTGCCTTTTAAGCGAGCCACGCTGATAACTGAGGCTCTGTTTAGATTTAAAATTATTAAGACAGTTAAACTCAATAACTTGTCTGTTTTATTTTTCCAAATTCACTTGCTTAGATACTAAATTTACAATATATTCTTATATCTAAGACACACCCCATTTCCAGTCATTCTCCCAAATATATTTTTGTAACCAATCATAAACATTTTGGCTACAAAATGTTAAGACTTGCATTTTCTCAACTCACATATTTATTTATTTATTTATTAATTTAATTCATCGTAAGTAATACAAAAGCCTTATTGGCCACTTTACATATTACCAGCTCAATAGTAACATATTCGAGAGAAAAACTTGACTAAATAATACATGTACCTTTACATACAACTTCCCTTAAAAGCATACGAACATTTAAATGGAATTCATTTAAGATTAGAAAATCCCGAGTTAGCGAAAAAAAAAATTTTGAAGAAAAATATACATAGTTCAAAAATTAAAACATGGTCAACAAAAAAAGATTTAAAAAATAATATATTTAAGCGGTTGTATGAAAAAATTCTTTGAGCTTCACTTTGTAGGTGGTTCAGGTGCATGTGAAAATACGAAAATGAATAGGGAGCCTATTCCAAAAACGAGCTGTTCGTACCATAAAAGACCTTGCAAACGTAGAAGAAGCTATTCTAGGGTAGATTATCTAAGGATTCCTAGTTGAGCGACTAAATACAAATTTCTGATTCATGTATTGTGTTACGTTGGTAACACAATACTTGAATGGTAACGTGGCGGCCTCGGTAGTCGAGTAGGTAGCGTGCTCGACTGCTACCCCAGGGGTCCCGGGTTCGATGCTCGGCCAGGCCATGGTCCTACGCTTTAAAACCTTTCGTATTTGCAATTTTCTATCCACTTTTCTAATCAACTGAAATTGAAAATTCATCAATATTTAAGAGTTGAAGTTGTAGTTGATGGTAGAGAAGTTTGTGGATGAGATTGCCTTATAACTTGAATTGACTGAGGTAAAGGCATAACGCTTGCCTCTGATTCAAATTCACATGTTTCTTTGGCTTTCCACCACGCTTAGAACATCCTAAACGTGTTTCACCTGATTGATCTCTTCTTCCCACTAATCTATCACCCGATTTCGAACCAAGGCAGACTTGACTGAATAGGTATTCCACCTGAAATCCTTGGTTCAAATCTAAAAAAAAAAAATTATTTATAAAGGGTGTTTTTTTTAGGGGTTTGTTTTGTTTGAATAGAGATAAAACTGGCATTTTGTGGTCAAATCTGGCAACTCTAATGTCATTTATGTTCAGTTTGGTTTACCATTTCATCATGAACAGGTTGACAAAAGAACAACGCTTGCAAATCGTGCAAATTTATTTCGAAAATAATGGTTCAGTTCGCGAAGTTTACCGCAAGCTCCGTCCATTTTATGGTCGACATAATCGTCCAACAGAGCAATTAATTTGGTTAACCATGGATCGTTTTCGCACTACGTTTACTCTATGTGATAATACGCATCCGCAGAGACGTCAAACAGTGCGCACCGAAGAAACAATTGCCGATGTAGAGCAAAATGTTGAAGAGGACCCGAATGAATCGATTCGCCACCGTGCACAGCAATTGGAGCTTTGTCCATCAACTTTATGGAAGATTTTGCGCAAAGATCTTGGCTTGCGACCTTACAAGATCCAGCTTGTGCAAGAATTATAGCCGCGAGACCATGCAATGCGTTGTGATTTTGGTGTATGGGCCGAAAATGAGATTGATCTCGATGCTGATTTTCATCGCAAAATTTTGTTCAGTGATGAGGCTCATTTTTGGTTGAATGGCTACGTCAACAAGCAAAATTGCCGCATTTGGAGTGAAGAGAATCCACATGAGATCCTTGAGACGCCATTACATCCACAAAAACTGACTGTTTGCTGGGCTCTATGGGCTGGTGGAGTCATTGGGCCATACTTCTTCCGAAATAAGGCTGGAGAGTCAGTTACCGTTAATGGAGACCGGTATAGAGCCATGATAACCGACTATTTTGTTCCCGAATTGGATGGCATGGATGTTGATGAGTTGTGGTTCCAACAAGACGGCGCTACATGCCACACAGCGCACGTCACAATCGATTTATTGAAGGAAACATTCGATGAGCGCATAATTTCGCGGAATGGACCTGTCAATTGGCCACCAAGATCGTGTGATTTGACACCATTGGATTATTTTCTTTGAGGATATGTGAAGTCGCTCGTCTACGCCAACAAACCAGAAACGTTAGGGGACTTGGAGGCCAACATTCGTGGCGTTATTGCCGACATACGGCCCCATATGCTCGAAAAAGTGGTTGGAAATTGGACCTGTAGAATTGGCTTTATTCGAGCCAGCCGCGGCGGCCACATGCCCGAAATCATATTTAAACATTAATGGCATAAAGTTATCCTTCCAATAAAGCCAAATTGATGGACATTAAAACGATTTTCTTGTGTTTTATTTCAATTCGAAGTTCTATACCTCTAAAAAAAACACCCTGTAGCGAGGCGCTTTCTAATTTTACTATCGTTATCTACTTTACATGTATTTACTTGCTTTTATAATTTTTATAACATTGAGTTACCTTTGCTTTATAAATTTTGTGATATCCAAAATTAGAATTCAATAAAATCATTACGAGCAAACCTAGCTCCAACGACTGGCGCCCAACGTAAAAAAAAAAAAAATTTCAAAAATTTTTAATTTTTCATACATCAAAAATTTTCTTTCTATTCGAATTGAAATCGTACGTATCGGAATAAGAAACGATTCTCAAAAAAAAAAATAAGCTTTATTCCGGAAATAATCATCATCCATCATCATGCCAAGAACACGGAGGTCAACATCCCCATTGCCGCGCACGGAAGCACTATTGGAGGATCCACCATCCAGGGTCCAGCCTGCGCAGGTTCCCTCAATGGTGTTGTCTGATGCTCAATTTAAAATGCTGCTAGACTCAAGGAACTCATCACAGGACACGTTGAGCAGTTTTCCCGAAAGATTCGAAGGAGGAAACGATCGTGACAGAATAGATTCGTTTATAATGAATCTAAATATTTTTAAGGACATAAAAAAAATTTCCGATGAAGTCGCTCTCAAAGAGCTGCCTCTTCTACTTCGTGGGTATGCAGCGTTATTGTTCACCGGAGTACGCTTTGAAATCGATAGCTGGGTTTCCGCTATTGAACGACTCCGCGATCATTTTGCTCCGAAAAAGCAACCATATGAAATATATAACTGCATTTTTCAAGAGAAGCAAAAAATAAATGAGTCCACAGATATGTTTGTTGGTCGCAAAAGAGCCTTATTCGCTGAGCTTCCACCTCCACGTTTTCCGACAATTGTCCAGATGGACATGATATATGGTCTGCTTAGACTAGATATTCAACAAAACGTTAGACGTTTAGATATTGAGACATTCTCTGATATTTCGCTCAAGGCTCGCAGCTATGAATCACAGCTAAAAGCTAAAATGGAAAAAAGACAAGAATATGCTCCTATCAAAAATGATTCGGTCGAAAGAAACGAAACTGACGAAAAATCCAATCGTTGCAAATTTTGTCGCGCACG
Organism: Pherbina coryleti; assembly: GCA_943735915.1. Lineage (NCBI taxonomy): Eukaryota > Metazoa > Arthropoda > Insecta > Diptera > Sciomyzidae > Pherbina > Pherbina coryleti. The sequence continues at coordinate 117,635,834 of OX030948.1, read as the reverse complement.
AAATCATACCATTGATACTTGCCGAAAACGTTTATCTTTTTTAAGCCAGGAAAATTCACACCTAACTGATGTAATAAATATCGAACCGGTCAAGTGTCACAAATGCGGTAAATTAGGCTATTATAGGTCTTATTGTCCTAATTTCACTCAATATAGACCCAACATTGCATCTACTACCAACGCATGCAATTTTATCAATATATCAAATGATAATGGACTTCCAAGAGGAATGATGACATTTCAAAATTTTCATGAAATGGCTTGCATAGATACAGCGTCGAGAACCAGTCTTGCAAGTTATGCATTCTACCAATACCTTAAAAACCGCAATCAAGTCTTTAATCGGGTCCAAGCCGAAATAACTCTAGCGGATGGTATTATACGTTCACAAGACGTGCTAACCACTGTCGTAAACATAAAATTCGGTAATAGAGAAGTGACAACTTTTTTATGGTTCTCCCAGATGCAAAATCGAATAATACGTTACTGGGTATTGATTTTTTGGAAAAAGCAAGGATAATAATTGATGCAGCTCAAATGGAATGGTATTATGTCGATACACCAAACATAAAAAACGATTACGTTGAAAAATTCGACAACAATGTAGCAGAATTTAACTTGAACTCAACGAAAACCTTGAATGTCGTTGACCCGAAAAAGAGATGCTTAAGTCACTACCAGCCATGCGAAGTTAGCGAACTTTATGACTTGTGTCGTCATTCCCTTCCTTTGCATGCAAACATATTTTTAAATCAAGTTCGAGGACATAATGCACAAAAAGATGACCGGCTATTTGCACCTCCGTATCGAACAATTGACTTAAACATGATAAATGTAAAATTGCGCTCTGACGAAACCATTGAACTCAACCATTTGCAAAGAAAAGAACTAAATAATATTTTTAACGAGTATCAAAACCTTTTTGACGATGTCAGCACATCACATACAAACATTTATCATGCAATTCACACTACAACAGATGAACCAATAGTTGCAAGGGCTTACCGGCTTTCATCAGCAAGAAAATTGGAACTTAAGAAGGAAATATTAAAAATGATTGAAAAAGGAGTTATTGTTGAAAGCGATTCACCATGGGTATCACCAGTTATAATGGTTCCCAAAAAGGATGGTAAAGTTCGGATCTGTGTTGATTATCGACAACTTAATTCGATAACAGTCCCCGATCGTTATCCTTTACCACGCATCGATGACCTTTTACACGCCGCAAAAAGCACGCCGTATATGTCAACGTTGGACTTACAAAGTGGATATTGGCAAATTAATATAAAAAAGGAAGACATAGAGAAAACTGGGTTTATAACACCTTTTGGTACATACTGTTTTAAACGCATGCCGTTTGGATTACGCAATGCTCCAGCAACGTTTCAACGAACTATGGATAGATTTCGCAATGGCTTACCTAACATCCTTATTTTAGTTTATCTGGATGATATTATAATATGCTCAGAAACATTAAACCAGCATATCCTGGATCTAAAAAATGTATTTCAACGCCTTTCCAATTTCGGATTTCGTGTCAATCGAGACAAATGCAAATTTATTTGCCTAGAAGTTATGTAGCGAGGCGCTTTCTAATTTTACTATCGTTATCTACTTTACATGTATTTACTTGCTTTTATAATTTTTATAACATTGAGTTACCTTTGCTTTATAAATTTTGTGATATCCAAAATTAGAATTCAATAAAATCATTACGAGCAAACCCAGCTCCAATTGTTTATATTGATGAAAGGAACAATTTAAAAACTTGACGACATACGAACTCTCTTGTACTCTCGTGTACGAAGACCATATACAAAACGTACAATATTATTGACAATGACTTGATTTCGTTTAATGTTTAACAGCTAGCGTACCAGAATAAGCCTCAACACAATATGTTATACTGGACATAAGAAGAGCATGACCAATCTTATATTTTACACTTAAGGGCAGATTCAAATTAGTATTGTAAAGTTTCCTCAAAGTAAACCCTATTTTAGAACTTAACACATTAATATTGGAATAAAAAAGTAGCTTGTTGTCAATGAAAACATAAAGACATTTGATATTGTTTGGGAACCACTGGCTTTGCATTTCTCTCACTTACATATATACTTATATTAACTTTAACTACTCTTTCAGTTACTTACTTACTTGTTTTTATTCATCATTAATATTTACATTATAACTTTTATTATTATATTCCTCTCACATTTTTTAACCTCACTCACTTCTTGCATTTTTTTATACAAGCTAAGTTTGTAGAGAAAACTAATCAGAGCAGTTTGACACAGTGAAGATCACACATATAATTTTGCACAAAAAGCGTATTTTAAGCAATAAAGGCACATTTATTACTTACTGTACTTATCTGGCGCTTACAACCGTATGTCTGTTTTGGCCTCGTATAAGAAATTGCGCCAGCCATTTCTGTTTTTCGCTTGCTGGTGCCAGTGAAACACCAAGTGTAGTCAGGTTATCCAACACCTGATCCTTCCAACGAAGATGTGGCCATCCTCTTCTGCGTTGACCACCACCGGGTACCGAATCAAATATTTTTTTCGCTGGAGCGTCGTTTTCCATTCGCTCAACATGACCTAGCCAGCGGAGCCGCTCGATTATAATGCGCTTAACTATGTTGATGTCAGCGTACAGCTCATACAGCTCGTGGTTCCATCGAATTCGGTACTCGCCATTGACGCAGATTGGACCGAAGATCTTACGAAGGATCTTTCTCTCGAAGGCTCCCAAAGTCTTTTCATCAGAACTGCTCAACGTCCAGGTTTGTGCTGCATATAATAGGACGGGCATGATTAGTGACTTTTAGAGCGTGAGTTTTGTTCGTTTATTTATCGTTCGTTTAAATTCGTTTAAAGGCACATTTATTACAACAATTAAAATAAGTTGAATTGTTTAACTAATTAATTTTGGAACATTACAGTCCGTTCGATTACATAAAAAGTTCTGTCTTTCGAGCCGGATCGGTACCCGGATTCTGATAAATATTAGAAAATGTTATTGCAATTGTGATAATTCTGTGCACATAAGAACTTTTGCTAAAAATTAGTTTGTGCTGTTATTGGCAAAATAGCTGCTCTCGCGACAAGTTTTTTAGTTGCTTTTTACGGTAAGCATAGTCGAAATTCCGAAAAATCTTAAAAAGCCGTAGATTTTTCCAGATTTATCTCGACACGTGGCAAATGGCTTCCATAAGTGTTTTTAACCGAAAGCGTGGGTGGGCAAAATCTTATATAAGCCGCATGCTTTTAACCTCGAAAAATTCAGCTGAAATCGAACCGTACGAAAATCGATTAACTAAATTAAAGCTATGCCGAATTCAACGAAGTTTGTCAACAATTATACGCTTTAGAGGAAGAGGCCGGGTTCGAGGATCCTGCACAAGACGCACATGAGTATAAGACAAAGTATTTTGAAGCCCATGCGAATTTCACAAAGGTGCTGAAAGAAAAACGTGGCGCGGCAAATATACAAGACAACGAAACGCCTATGGCTCGGTTGGCTGTGCAGCAGGCTGAATTGTTAGAAAAATTAAATCCAAATAACAATTCCGGTGTGCATTTCGCGAACATAACCTTACCAAAGTTTTCCGGAAATTGTCAAGATTGGCCATAGTTCCGAGATTTATTTAAAAGTGCGGTTGATAGAAAACTAGGTTTATCTGATACACAAAGATTTCAATACCTTAAATTGTATCTCGACGGTGGAGCGCGTAATTTAATAAAATATATCGCGATTACGGACAATAACTACAAGGAAGCATGGGATCGCCTATCCGAAAGGTATGATCGCAAAGCGCTTATAGTTAGATCGTTTGTAAACACTTTTTTGTCATTGGCGCGCATAAACACTTCAGATGCCGTTTCACTGCGCAAAATATTAGATAGCGCAGACGAGGTTTTACGTGGACTTAATGCCCTGCAGGCAAAAAATCGCGATCCGTGGTTACTTCAAATTTTATTAAATAAGCTCGATGATGGAACGAAGAAGGCTTGGGCAGAAACTAGTGTTAACAGTGAAGAAAAAACAATTGATGAATTTTTAAAATTTTTATCTCGCTGCTGTGATGTATCAGAATCGTGTCAGCCTACGTCATCACGCACTTGTCAAGTGTTTCCGACTACAACGTCGGCGACAACAAAAAGCAAAGCAATAAACTGTTTGGGTGCATTGGCATTAGCTTGCACGGTCAGCATAATAGCGATCATTTACCTACCCTAGTTGCTGCGCTGCTCGCAAAGTGCAATGCCTGCAGCTACGCAACATGTAAGGCGTACGTGATCACGTATCGCTAAAGGGGAAGTAATATGTAAATGAATGTAAAGATTTTATGTATGACATGTATTGTTTTGATTGGGTAGAATCGATACATAATTTCCACTTATTGGAAAATTTGGGAATTGTGGGAGTTTTCTGGAAGAAAGGAACCTCTTTGGAAAGTGAGGATTTTCCTTTATAAACCCGTGACCGCCGCAGAAACGGACAGAGAGTTTTAAAGAGTTTTTAGAGTTAAAACAAACTAATAAGGTAGCAGCCTCGCCTAGACAGCGGGCCTTTTTAGTTAATAAATAATTATAAACTTAAAACACAACATTGGTCGCAGCCTCGCCTAGACAGCGGGCCTATGTTGTAGAATAAATAAAATTAAATTAAAAAACCTAAACAAAATATTTTTTACTCGCTCTCCCGTCTCTGGTCTCTCTTCTCCTTGCGGAAAGCACGGAGGCCACGGACGTAAAATACTACATTTGGTGGCAGCGGTGGGATACGCTATATCCCTTAAAACCGACAAAAAGGATAACTTTCCTTTAATAAAACAAAAAAAGAAAAAACATATAATTAAAAAAAAAATATAATACAAATATTTTTGCATATAAAGCGTACCGAGGCTTCGACATCGGCAGTGTTTTGTTTAAAAAAAAATAGTGAAAAAAAAGCGTCCCGAGGCTAAAACATCGGAAAAGTGAAAAAAAAAATTAGAAAAAAAAGCCCAGGATAACCAGCTCTAAGACGTGAAGTCTCCTGGCCCATCTGTAAACGAAGACCAGGGTAATCAACTTTAGGGCTCAAAGCCTCCTGGCAACATAAACACCATCATCAACATCAATAAACAACAAGAACATCAAAGCGAACAAAGACGACTCAAAATCAACAGTCAATCAAAATCAACGGAAAATCTTCAAGAACATAAAAAAAAAAAACATATAGTAAGCGCAGCTAAATTTTTAAAACCCATATATTGTAGGTATTATATATATACTATAAATATTAAAACACACTAATTCATCAACACATTCAACACCGTATCATAGTACACAATATTTGATGGAAAAAAAAAGAAAGAGTATTTTTTATAAGTTCTTTATATAAATTGAAAGCCTTTGCGATTGAAAAAAAAAATAAATTTTTGTTTTAAAAAAAAAAATTTTTCAAAATTCGTACTCGTCAACGCGCGGCTAAGGTAGTTCAGCTCTTCGCTAATCTACCATTTTTCGAAAAATCTTTTAGCATAGAAAGTACTGAAGATCTAGAAATGGATTTGAAGTTTACGTTAAAAGATATTTATAACATCGTTCCGGTTTTTAACGGCAATCCAGCCGATTAAAATAAATTTATAGCTATATTGTATTCGTAATATATTGTTTTCGTCTGCTAAAACCGAGGCAGAGCATACATTTCTTCTTAACGTTGTAAAAACCCGATTAGAGGGTTCAGCCTTTGAACTCATCCAATTCAAATCTTTTCCATTAAAAATGGAATGATTTTGTACGAGATTTAGAAAAGGAGTTTTAAGAAGAAAAATCAAGAACCTCGGCCCAGAATGATTTGCTAACTGCCAAGCAGCGATTACAAGAAAATATAAAAGAATTTGCTGAACGCGTCGGAAAATTATTGCACTCGCTAAATTCGGCTACCTTTGCTAGCACCCAGCAAACCAAACTTGACGACATTATCGAAATTCCGACTAATTCGTTACTATTTCGAACTGTCGTAAAGAATTCGTTACTATATCGTTACATCAAATTTCGAAACAGTTTCGATTTTGATGCGAATTTATATCGAGTTTCGATATGTGCCGGTTTGTAAGATTTATTCTTTATCATATGATATTACTGTTCAAATAAATAAAAAATAAGAAAGTTGGCCAGGCAAACAACGTTCCTTTTTTTTAACCCTAGAATACTAAACATAGCCTGTGAGGCGAAGATAAAAAGACTTCTGTTTACCTCAGATCCAAATATGTGGCCTGCAAAAAAGCCTTTAGTATATGTAATGTATTTTAAAAAATGAATTGTTTTTGTTAATTTTTTTTACTCAATATGTAATAAACATGTTTTTGTCTTTGTTTTAATATATTTTTATTTTTTTTAAAGTAAAATATGGATTTTATATAAAAATCGCCTCCCAGGCGAAGTTTAGCATTAGAGGACTAAAAAATATGTTTAGTATTCTAGGGTTAAATAAACGTGTAAGAGTGCAAACTAAACAAGTGCGCATTGCGGTGATTGAGGTAAAATTTGTTGTAATCTAAAATAAATTGTTTTCCGTGGTTGTTCTTCAACAAATGTGAAATGTCGCGTCAAGGTTTTAATAAAAGTGTAAAAAAAGAAGTTGCAAGGCTTATGGACTTCATTTATCCGCAAATACTCACATCAATAACAACACCACCAACAAGAACAACATCAGCAACAACAACAACACCAACAACAACAACAACAACAACAACAACAACAACAACAACAACAACAACAACAACAACAACAACAACAACAACAACAACAACAACAACAACAACAACAACAACAACAACAACAACAACAACAACAACAACAACAGTAAGTGTTTTAATGAGTGACAGCGAGGAGTTTGTTCAATCAAAAATCGAGGACTCGTGGCAAATTTGGGTGAAATTCGAAATGAGGAAGTAAGTATTGAACAATTATATATTGACGCCTCTCAAGGCGAAGAAAGCATTTCAATGGAACTCCTGCATGCGAGCACCACAAGAAATCATGGATCGGCGGAGAGTTTGGAAAAGTTCTGAAATAATCAACTCTGAAATATTCAACCAGAGTTGGGCGTTTTGCACTAAATGGTGAGTGCACTAAGCATTTCACTAGCACTAAATATATTGAAAGAAATTATATTTTTCACTATTTTTTTACCAGCTTAGTGATAGTGAAACATCTCTTCACTATCACTTGAGATTTTAGTGATGGTGTTATTTTGTTGCACTACAACTAAATTTAGTGTTAGTGACTAAATCTGCACTACACTCAATTAGTGCAAAATTTGAGCAGTCACCACATGAAAGCTGCAATTAAAAATGTTTCCACTCAACTTTCAAACATTACTGGTTTTGAAATTATTTAAGCCGGACTCGAATAAAAGAAAATTCTATAATAATAAAATCTAATTTTCTAAATGGGCTAACAATTTTGAAATTTCAAATTTATATAAGTGCAATTATTCAAAATAAACTGTTGAACTTTTCTTTCCATTGAGTGAAAACTTTCTGTGTTCCAATACCATTAGTGCGGGCATTTTTTTTTTCACTATTAATTTTAGTGCAAAAAAACAAAGTTGCACTAAATGAATTTTAGAGAAAAATTTTTCACTATCACTATCACTATCACTATCACTAATGTATAGTGGGGCTTATATTTTTTAATTCATCAGTCAACACCACTTGAAAGTAATAAATAATTTTTCAATATCAGTATATGTAAGCTGAAGCTGAAAGTTTAGTGCACTACCCCCATCTCTGTATTCAACTAACATTCGACATTAATTTCAACATTCCTTTTAACATTTTATTTATAACACAGCCTCATTATATCGCTTGAAATTGTTCAATAATATGAAATTTAAATGAAATAAAATTTTTCATTTTCGTATCTTTAAATTAAACCGTTCTTAATTTAAATGCATACCTTCATTTCGATTTCGTAAATACATTTCGTTCCGATTTCGTAACTACATTTCGTTACGATTTCATAATTACATTTCGTTACGATTTCGAAAAGATATATCGTTCCGATCTCATAACTATATTTAGTTACGATTTCGAAACGATATTTCGTTTCGATTTCGTAACGAAATATGGTTACAAAATAGTTACGACACTTCTTCACGAATTCGTGTCAACCCCTTCATACGATTTTCTTTACTATTTCGCAACGAAATCGGATTCCGAAATCTGAAAGATACCGAAATATTCGAAACGAATTCGTCACGATTTCGGAACTTTTGGTTTGCTGGGCATTAGCGATGAGGCTGTTAGGGCATATTTAAAGCTAGAAAATGACCGACTGGCCATTCAGGTATTTGAAGACGGTTTACGCAATCAAAACTTGCGACTGATAGTAAAGGCTCACAATGAGCACAATTTAAAGAAGGCAATAGCTTATGCTGAAGAGCACTCCGTGAGGCTCGAAAAACCGCCTCAATTTGTTCCTAGTCAAAATAAAACCATTTGTAATTATTACTGTAAAAAAATAGGGCACACGCAGGAAACCTGCTATAAGAAAAACAATACAATTAATTTTAACAACACTTCTCCGCAAAATAGAAAAAGCTACCCGAATATAAAAAAGGAAGTACAAACAATATTTTGTACATACTGCAAACGGCCGAACCACACGTATCAAGAGTGTAGGTCTCGACAGCGAAACGCTGGAAATTTTCAAAATCGAAGAGCTAACGATGGCCCAAGTGTACACTTCAACCCTTTCAGGGGTCAATACAATAAACGCACCGTGCAGAAAATCCCTCGGGAAACGGAATGCACCAAGCACAAAACTAAGTTATTCAATCATTATTCCATTTTGCAAAGAATACGAAGAGCCGGTGCTGCATATGAAACTCGAACCTTCAGATAAACATGTTACTTCACTATTAGTAGACACAGGCGCACAAATAAGCTTACTAAAAGACACTGAACCGCATTGCACAATTTATAACAAAAGTAAACATACGGTCTCAACCATTTCTGGCAATGCAATGTAAACATTAGGCGAACAAGTAAAACCAATCAAAGTCCCATTTAATAACCAGATTATTACACTGAGTCATAATTTTCATATTTTAAACAAACATATCCTATGATGGAATTTTAGGAAGCGATTTTCTCACAAAATTTAACTGTAGAATTGATTTCAAGAATAAACAACTGGAAATACCAGTAGACTGCTCAAACGAGGCAGTAAGTCAAAATAAAATTTCAAAGCCACATATAAATGATGAAAAACTCACAAAAGAGGAAAACAATGTGTTACCTACGGGTAACAAAAGGAATTGTGTAAATAGGAGAATGGAGCAGGAATATGCGCCGAATGGCCTAAGTCATATTGAGAATCCTCACCATAATGTCTACGGGCCGCAATCTGTCACATTGTTACCTCAAAGTGAAAATAAAATCATCAAAAATAATGTGAAGGCATATAAAGAGGAAACCAAGGCATTATTTTCGAATAATGAAAGGATTTGTAAAAACAGGATTGATGCAACACAAACTGATGTCTACGGGCTACAAACCATAACCTTGCAACCTCGCTGCCAGTGTTCCCAGATTAGGGGATTTTCCCCTAGATTTAGGGGGTTTTTTCGGTTTAGTAGAAAATTTAGGGGTCAAAAATCTTTAGGGGAAAACTTTAGGGGATTTTAATTTTCTGTTAGGGTTTTTTGAGAATTTTTAGTGGAATCTAAAAGAAGTGACAGCATCAACTATGAACTGTTTTTTATGCATTTGTTGCACCCTTTTGTGTTCTAGTTTTCATTTTTTTTTTGCCTGTTAAAAGGTTTATTTCGTCAAAGTGAGTCAAAACAATTGCGTACCGTCGAAACAATGCTGCTGATTGTTTGTCGAATGAGTGAAATAGCACCAGAATATGTGTGAAACGTGAGGCTGTTTTAAATTCTGACGACGAGAAAGCATATATTTAAATTTGTTTTTTTTTTGTTTTGTATTTTTTAATGACTTAAATACTATTGAATTTGTAACAACCAAAAAAAAAATTGTTACAAAACAAAAATTAGAAAAAACGTGGAAGTATGTCTCTAAATTTATTAAGCAGTTTTTATTTTACTAAAAATTAGTAGAAAAAATCTAAATAGTTTAAACTAATTACAATCGAAGAATTATACTTTCATAAAATATAGTGTATATCTGCCTTATGTTTCTTAAAAAATTGGCTGCGCAAAGTTGCGCATAAGATAAAACACTTAATTTAAAAAAAAGCTTAGAAAACAAGTTTTCCTCAAAACGCACTAATTTTCAAAACAAATTCTGTTATAGAACTAACAGATGTTTGTGAAAGATGTGTTTGTGTTAATTAACAAAGGTACTTAAAATTAGTAAGATATATTATTGTTTTCTCCCGCCTTTTGCCATGTTTCCGGCTGTCCGATTGTCTGCCTGTTTTGGCGATTATAGCTCTTATATTAAAGCGATCTTAATGAAATTCAAAATATGTAATTTCTTTATTACTTGACTTTGTTTTTTAAGTTCCTCCTTACTATTCCTTACTATGTACTAAACCTCTGCACGAGTGCGCTTGAAATGCGTTTCAAAGCACTCGTTTGTAGCGCAAGCTTTTGCTATGTTTTGCTATGTTTTGCTCTCATCAATGAAATCAAGCCTAACACTACAAAGAGCACTCGTCGCTTGAGCAGAACAAGAACAAACTAAAACCAAAGCAATGTTAGGCACGATTCGAAAAAGAAGTGTGCACTGACTAGAAAGTTATGTTGTTATGTACACAACAGCAGAACGCTTGGAGTTATGCTGTCTTTGAATAGCTTTGGAAGTAAATGCCGTATAACAATGAAACTCAATATGTATGGAGTTCTTACTTGGTGATATCCTTCTACTAGAAAGTAGAATATGGGAAGCAGGGTACTGGGATGGGGATTTGACAAATGGGTGTGGCTCCGATCCAAATAATTCAAGTATCCAAATAATTCAATGAAGTGTAGGAAAAACTTAAGCGTATTAAGACCGTTTAGAGTTCTGTAGATTTCGTGTTTAGCCGTTTTTGTGGGTAGCTGATTTCGAATCTGATTTCAGAATTTTAAAATTAAAGATGGTGGATAGGGTTGCCACCTAAATTTTTTGTAATTTAAAAAATTCGGTGATGGGGTGAACAGTAAGTAAAAATTGGTCGCTGAATCCGAATCCGTTGTAATAAAAGCATCGAATTCGTAAAAATAAAAAAAAATTAGGTGGCAACCCTATCAGCCATCGTGAATTTTAAAATTCTGACATTAGATTCGAAATCAGCGACCCCCTAAAACTGTAAGATAGTGATTAAAACTTTTAAAAAAGCATATTTTTAGGTGGCAACCCTATAGGGTTAAAAATTTCATAATTTTCAAATTCTGACAACGGATTCGGATTCAGCGACCCATTTTTACCTAGTGTTCGCCCCAGCATCGAATTCGAAAGATAAAATAAAATTAGGTGGCAGCCCTTTCAGCTATCTTTAATTTTAAAATTCTGACATCAGATTCGAAAACAGTGACCCCCCCTAAAACTGTTTTACAATGTTTAAAACTCGTAAAAAATACATTATAAGGTGGCAACCCTTTTGTTAAAAATTTTATCATTTTAAAATACTGACAACGATTTCGGATTCAGCGACCTAGTTTGACCTAGTGTTCGCCCAAACATCGAATTCGTAAAAATAACATTTCTATTTGCCAATGGTAGAAATATTTACTTCGCCAAGGTTCTGTTGTGTTAGGTGTGATTGGTGCATTTCTCGATGTTAGTAATTGTTCTGTTAAAGCAAACCGAACACATGGTTTGATTTGAAGCTGACGAGCAGCGTTGCCGTTTTGCTACAATTGTAGCAAATTGGCTACGTTTAAAATGAAAAGCTACAATCAAAGATCATACAATATAAAGATGCGCCACGGCCATACAAATCAGCGACACAGTCAAAATAGAATGTGGATTTATCATAAATCCACTTTAAAGCTTTGTGAGAGTCAGTGAGCGAACGAGTTAAAGTTTATGAGAGCGGGAGAATAAGCAAGCGACATTGTGAGTATAATATTGAGAAGCAGAGAGAGCACATGAAATTGTTTAGTTTACGAAAGATCTCAACAAACGATGTGTCTGCAAACGAATTGTAGCTAAATTGTCTAGCGTAAAAAAACAAAAATTTAGGCATGATTTGTATTTAAATACCCTACGCACGTTATAAAAAGGTAATATATTACATATGTATATTATATTAATTATATATATTATATTGTATTATATTATATTATATTATATTATATTATATTATATTATATTATATTATATTATATTATAGTATAGTATATTATATTATATTATATTATATTATATTATACTATATTATATAATATTTTATTATATTATACTATATTATATTGTGTTATATTATATTATATTATATTATATTATATTATATTATATTATATTATATTATATTATATTATTTTATATTACATTATATTATAGTATATAATATTATATTATATTATATTATATTATATTATATTTTATTATATTATATTATATTATTTTATATTATATTATATTATATTATATACATACATATACTAGCGATTCCCTGCGCGCGTTGTTACACCCGGCGTGTTGTTATATTAAGTAAGTTCAAAACTTTAATTAGACCCTTAGTCTGACACCAAGCACATGGTCCACTGTCCGTTTCAGTTTAAAAGTTTCCCCACATCACTCTGAGGTGGCAATTCAATAAAATACAATATTGGAAAAACAATTTTTTTCAAAAAAATCAAGTGGTAGCTTTGTTTTCTGAACCACAAAAGCTGTTTTTAATTTTTGGGTGAATTTGAAATAACTCTAGCTTATAAATGTTATAGCCAGGGTCCGAAAATAACTGTTATATTTCGAAATTTCAATTTAACAAGTCAGGCGAAAAAAATTTGTCTTTTCGAGAAAGCAATGTGGTGCTTGTTAGCTAAGAAATAATAATCTTGAAAGCTTTTTATTTATTTGACTTTTTTAAAAAAAGTAAAAAACTAATGGTTATTTTTTGATCGGTTTTTGTTTGGTCAAAAATATAAGTTAAAATTTGACTATTATTTTTTTCGGTCCGAAATAAATGTTAAAATATGACTTACTTTTTCGGTCAAAAATAAAACTTAAAATATGACTTACTTTTTCGGTCAAAAATAAAACTTAAAATATGACTTTTACTTTTACTTTTTTGAAAAAATTTGCAAATTTGAATTTAAATTATTTTTACAATAAAAACAATGTTTGTCCCTTTTTTTTAGGAAAACTCCAATATTTCAGACCTTTTTGAAAAAAATATTTAAAATATACCTATATACTCAACTAAAGGTATTTTTGCAATAAGGTAGGTTTCTTAAGACAAAAAAAAAATTTTCAATAAAATGTGTTAAAATCAGATATTTGAATCGAAAGTCACAAAATTTAATTTCTGATTGTTTTTTTCTCATTTCTGAGCAACGATGTTGTATTAAATATATCGTTGCACTAAAATTTTTCATAGTTTTCAAGATATGTTCATGTTTTTGGTGTCAAATTGACGAAATTTGTTTTTATGTTAGTTAAACGAAAAATCTTTATTTAACAAATCTTGGTGCACTGGTTTTGCTAAGGGAAAGATCTCGCTTCTAAAATTTCATTGTGATCAAAATTTTCGCAGTATTGAAGAAATGTAAGTGTTTTTGGTATCAAAATAACGAAAATTTTCTTAATTTTACGAAATTTAAGAAAAATTTTGTAATTGATTTTCATATGGTATGTAATCTAAAACAACAAAAAAAATATGCCATAATATATATATATATATATATATATATTGTAGACATATTATAGTTTTACGCAATTTGGTCAAAAATTTGTACTACAGCGCTTTTGGTGTGCAAGGTGGATCAAAGAAGATAGCGAAAAAACACTCATCCTACTTGAAAACCACTATATTTCAATTTTCATTCGAATCGCATGAGCGGTTTTTGAGTTTTAGGCGGTTTTGTAAAAAATTTGTACTACAGCGCCCTCTGGTGTTCAAGGCGGATCAAAGTAGATAGCCTCAAAACACGCACCGTACAAAAAAACTTCTATACAGAAATGTTCATGCTAATCGGATGATTAGTTTAGGAGTCTATTGCGTATTTACACACAAAAAATCTTTTTTATATGCTAGATATAGATTAAATTATATAATTTATTAATAATATAATTAATATATAATTATTTATATATAATTAATGGCATTTCTGTGTCCACATACGAATAAAGGGTGTCTCAAAATCAAGAAATTTAAATAATTTTAAATTCGGAAAATTTCATTTTGATTTCCTACAATTTGACAGAATTGAGTAAAAATCCAATCATATGTAATAGAATGTAAAAATAAAATCCAGGGCAGCCATCAAAATCATATAAATCGTATTAAGTGAAATATTTGAATATCAATTCAATCCGAAATAAATATCAAAATCATAAATCAATTAAATATCCATTCACACAATATCAAACAAAATACTGTGGTAAGAAAAGAAGGGAAACAATAGAAATGCAATTGAAATAATTCAATGACTATTTCAATACCAAGAAAAACTTTGTTTTTTTTTCTCCGACGCATAAAACAAGCCATCTGTACTCGTTCGCCATGGTATAATAATACAAGGTAGCATTGACAGTTGCTTGGGAAATCATATACTGTCAAAAAATATACTCAAAAAGAGAGCGCTCACAATCCGCCATTGAAAACACAAGCAATGTTGAAAACGTTGAAGTGAAAAAAACAACAACCACAGCAGCTGCTGATATATTTCCACAAAAAGCTATTTTTGACAGTTTATATTTTCCTGTTGAAGAGAAAATAAGCAGTTGTCAATGCTACCATGTATTATTATACCATGGTTCGCTATCAAAATCATAATGAAGAGAATGCAAGCAATTGATGTTAAGTAGATCATGCGGAGAGGAAGGGCATGGAGAAACGGAAAACTTTTCTCTCAAGCAAGAATTAAAAGCTTTTTCATATCGCACTCACAAAAGCTATCGTGTTGGTCTGAAAATTATTTGTTACATTTTAATGTTCTACGTAACTCATCTTTATATTATATGATCTTTGCTACAATGCTACATTGCTTCTTAAAATGCTACATTTTCATAGTTTCAAACAATTTTTGTATTGTTAATAGAAAAAATTAGAAAACGGACACTTTATATTTTAAAACAAACCTTTAGTGCATTCACCTCTCAAACTCCATTTTATTTTTCGATGTAAATAAACTGTGCGATTCGTTGATGAATGTCAACGTAAAATTCGTTGCTATCTTCACTTTAATGAGATTTTTTGTAAAGCTTAAATTGGATACGTAAGTTGATATCTAATTTATAATTTTAAATCAACAGGCTTAAATTCATTGTTTTTTTTTTTAAATTCGTGGTTAACCCTTTCGGCATATTTGTTGCCATACGGCAACAGTTTGCTTTGTGGCTTTGTTTCTAGTTTGGGACACCCCGCTTTTTAATAATAGATTGAAATGTGATGAAAAAGAAGAGAAAATCAAAAATACGAAAATTAATTTTTATAACATGTTTTTCAAGGTTATTCCAAGTGAACTCATGAGCGCGACTCATGAACTCATGAACTCATGAGCGCGGCCACGCGACTTCAAAAAAGAGCAAATTAAAAAATTATATTTTTAAATATTTCCGAGAATTTTCTAAAGCTCAAGGTAATTAAATATAATCAGCCTTATTCCAGGATCCGTCGTAGCTGTGATTTTCTTTCGAATTCGTAAAGTTGTATTCTACGATCCGAATCGTTACGTCGTATTCGAAATTTGTAACATTGTTATTCCACGTTCCGAACGCATCAACATTTGACAGTTGTTTTTGCGGATTTCTTACGACAGGTTTCTATTGGCGGAATTAATTTTGAACAAGAATTTTAAAGTATAATTGTTGCAGAGTTCGTGTGTGAATTGTGTGTTTTCTTTGAAAATAAGCTGCATTTAGGAAAAAATGTAAGTATTTTCATTTAAATCACCAAAAAAAATGTATTGTCTGTTTTTATAGGTCAAAAACAACAAACAGAAACCAATACGTGCGTTTGGTCAGCTTAATGACTGAAAGGCTAGATTTGGCGCAGGGATTTAGCAAGTATTTAGACGTTAGAAAAAGTTAATTACACCAAGTCAACACAGTCACAAACTTGTGTCGAAGAATGTCGAAAGTGTATTAAATGCGTTTTGAAAATAATTTTTTTTGCATAAATGCTGATGTTAAATACCGGCCAATTCATTGCGGCAAATAAGGATCTAGAGACGATTCGCGGCATGCCTGATCGTTGACAAAATAAGTTTTCATCCACTAAGTCGAGCACAACTTACATTTCGTCATCCATTTCAAAAGGATCACTGTAGTCTCTCAATACTTTTCGCCGAATTTTCAACGCTTTTTTATGAAGAATATCCTCCTCATGCTGTGCAAAAATTGAAATTGCAATGGAATTCATTTTAAAACAGAATTTGTGACACTTTTTAAATACTTTAATTAATCAGTTCTTTTACAGTTCTTCTTCTTTTGAAGTAATTCTTTTAAAACACAATTTATGTGACACTTTTTAAACACTTTAATTTATCACTTCTATTAAAGTTTCTTGTCTTCTGTCAAAAACAGCAGTGTTCGAATTTTCGAAATTAAATTTCAATGAGGCAACGCTCCGCATCGTTTTGTTCGGATCCTAGAATAGCAAATTTTTCGTATTCGTAGCGTAGTCTTACGTTCGTAGATTTATTACGACGGATCCTGGAATAGGGCTGAATACTACGAATGTAAGAGATTTTATTTACATTTTTAGTTAGAAAAAATATGTGATATTTATACCGCTAGAAGTTTTTAAAATTTTTTTGAATATTTCTAAAAATTTTTGTAGTATCTATTAGGAAAGCAATACGGCTTTCAAACTTCATACTCAGCTTATTTTAGTCAAAAACTGACGCTGAACGAAGTTTGGAATGTTTGGCATTGCCCGGGCTAATTTGGCACTGAAAGGGTTAAGAAACCAAGAGTAGAAAAAGTGGACGAAGAAATTGAAGTGGAGAAAAAATGTATGAGATGTAAGTATTTTGGATGTTTCTGTATATAGCTCTCATGAGAGAAATTTTTTTGATATTGTACTATTTCTTTGCGGTGAATCTAAGAAAAACTACAGGAAGTTGAGAGGGGAGTGGCTGAAAAAATGTCCATGGCTGTAAAATAAAAACTTTTTGCAAGCTTGCAACAAGAGTACTGACAATATTTTATCACATCTTAATAGACACGCTACGTGTTCTGCACATGTACAAAATGTGGAATCCCGAAAAAGACAAATATTGATGGATTCATTTTTGGATGCGGAGAAAGAGTAGATGGATAAAATTGTAAAAAACGTAGAATTAACGATGGTCATGCTCTGGATATATATGCTTGATATATAAGCAGTTCCACTGCTTCATTACTGTAACTTCATTAGCGCATTGAAACACTCAAAGAGACCTGGCTTAGGCGCTTATTAACAAAATTCAATAATAGATAATATTCAATAATAAGAAGTTGGGATAATGAAGCAGTGGCACAGCCCGTAACATTCATATTTATAAAAACAAGAATTGTTCCATTATTTACAGAATTTCAAGTGTCTCTTTTAATACTATTTAAAACAATAATTGCTTTTTTTATCTTGAATAAAATAAAAATATAAACAAATGAAATTTTCAAAAAATTACAATTTTTTTTTATTTTGCTACACTGCAGCCAGATTTGATACTTTTTTTGCTACGGAAAAAATGTATTGAGTGGCAACACTGCTGACGAGTGCTCTGCAGTGTTCGTTCGTTATCATTAAATGACTTGGATACGCTCTGCTTGACTAACAGAGTTCTGTCAAGCTCTGAACTCTGCACTGTTGGATCTACTGTTGTGGAAAAAACGAGTGCATTTGTGCAGAGGTTTAACATGTACAAAAAAACTAATCTGATTGTTATTTAGTCCAAAAATTTATTTTGATATTGTATTTATTTACATCAATTCAACAAAGTATTCAATAAATTTAATTAACTCAAAAAAATTTTAGGGGTTTTTTTTTATTTTTAGGGGAAAATTGAGTTTCACTAGTTAAACCGATCGGACGTGATAATAATTAGCTCCGCGAGCCCACTTGCCGTTGTAAGCATAAAAAAAACCTTTAACTCCCCATTGTGCTGTGTAAGTTCTGCAAAGTTACAACTTTTAATACAGCTTAAAACTTAAACAATTTAAATAATAAAATTATACCTAAGTGCTTAACTGCAATTCTGCAAAATAATAACGGTCAATCCAGTGCGAGTGAAAAAAAAAAAAAAAAAACAATCCTAAACAAAAGCAAACCAAAACATAAGCCAAAACAAAAAAAAAAAAAAAAAAAAAAAAAATAAATAGCTGCAAATCGGCAACAACGTTTTTTTAAAGCTATTAACCGATTGTAACCTAATTACGATTTTAACAATGGAAAACATCTGCAACTCCTCTACTTGTATTTCAGATGATAAAAAAGGATCCACAATCGGTTGTAAGGGCCTATGTGGAAAGTCTTTTCACACCTCCTGCATAGGCTTATCGAAGAGAAGTCTAAATTACTTAAAAGACTATCTCGAAAACTTTGTTTTCTACTGCGATGAATGCAAAGACATTTCCCTCTCGCATGTCCTTCTCGCGGTAAAGTGCCTCAGTGATTCTATAAACTCGCTTAGGTCGGAAAATAAACTGTGCCATAAAAAAATTATCGAAAATCAATTAAAATTCGATGAAACCATAAAAATCGCGGAAGACCTCAGCAGCGCTTTTGAGATAGGGAAAACAAACTTAGAGGCAAAACTAAATAAAATTTCAAAAGCTTGCGAAAAAGTGACGGACTTAAATTCCGAAAACAATATCAACGCAAGCACGTTTGCAAGCGCAATCACGGATATAAAAAAATTAATTAATACAAATTATGGAAAAAATAACAATGATGAGTCGATAAACATTATCAAAGAAAACCTCTCGTACCTAAGAAGTGACCTCGACATAATGCTTCAATCCTCTTCAAATAAGCCCGCGTCTTCACCCCAGCAGCCAGATCCAATGATGACTGTGCTATTTGATAAATTAGACGAACTCAGTGACGATCTAGGCATATTTCGGGCAGCTCTTGCAGAAATATCGGATGTCATTAGTTCTGCACCCAACAGAATTCAAAACTTCCCAGAGTTAACATTACCTCAACAAAATTCATCCTCAATCTTTGATCAGAACCCATCTTCAATATTTGAAGAAATTGTTGAAGCCTCATCACGCTCACCGTCAGAATCTTACAATATAGCTTCTATTGTTCTGGACTCACCATCTGATACCATTCTTTCTCCGTCGGCTCGTCCATTTCTACCACCATCATGGACAACATCCGAATGGGACAGTAGGATCAAAAAGCTGGAGAGTGCGAACGAAACTCAAAAAACGGCTTTGTTCATTAAGGGCACATCTGTGAAAACAAGTGTATCTTGGATGCGTAACTATTTTCGGAAGAAATTCGGCATCTCAATCTCAAACTGTATAAAGATGTCTAGCAGAGCTAGAAAATTTTGCAGCTTCAAACTGAACATTCCAACTCAGTACGCGTGGATGTTCCTGAATGGCTCTGGTGGGAGTGCGAAATATGGGAATTGGGTTATTGCCAAATGGATAGATAATCCTAGAAGGAAGTCGAAAATACCAAGCACCAACAGCAAAAAAACTCAATATAATTCCAATTTTAGCTCAAATTCTAATTTAAGTTCTAATTCTAATTCTAATCACAACATAAGAAAAATTAAAAGTAAGCCTGAGTATAATGCTAATTCTATTTCTAATTTTATTCCTTATTCCAATCCTAATCATAAATCAAGTAAAATAAGAAATATGCGTAATAGTAATGATATAATTAATGTATCTAAAAAGTCTTTACCAGATTCTAATTGGACTTGCAAAACAACAATCTGCCCTAATTTCTCTTCTCTTTCAAAACAGCCTTTAACTTCTTCTTCTTTTATTACACTAATGGTTCCCAACATCCATCTAAGCCCAAAGATTCTAAACAGAAAAGAGTTTCTTTTAACCTTTCACCGAAAACTAATCCTCCCTCAAGCACTAACGCTACTAAAAAAATGTCTGCGCCTACGATAAACTACCCCAATTTCATTAGCTCCCATATTTTAAATCCTTCCCCACCCTCATCAAATCCTACACATATAGAACAACCATCCACTATAACAACTCCCACCCCAACTCCACTCGCTAATCTTACGACAGCTCAAGTACCTTCTAGCCAACCCTCCACTAATGCACCACTAGCCTTTCTTGATCCTCTTCTCCCACCAACGGCAAAGTTAACTAAAAATCTAGCTGATGTTAGTAGTGAAGGCCGCTTTATTATGTCTCGTCTTAAAGACCGTCGATTCTTTGATAATGTGCGCTTGTACCTAGCATATCTGCACAACAAATCAGAATCGGTTTGCATTGAGGGAACAACAAAAACAAGCGCAATGGCATCAATTCAGCAAGAAGGTCTTCCGACGGACCCACTTGAGTTGAAAAAAATGTTTGTAAATTTTCACGAAAGTCTTAATATCTCGCCAAGAGATGTGGAAAATGATCTCACTGCGTTTGCCTCGCACACTAGTTCAAAGTATCTCTGGCATCTGCAAAGATCGCGTTCTAACTTTAAAAATTACTACTGTCCCTAACTTATATCCACACTGTCTTATACCCAGTTTAAACACATTCTATCACAACTGTGGTGGGATGCGAGGGAAACTAAATAAACTGTACATGGAAGGAAAATCTACCAACTTCAATGTATTAGTTTTCACTGAAACATGGTTAAATGACACTTTTAAGAATGAGGAAATTTTGGACAGTAGTTGGACACTTTACAGAAATGATCGGGATTATTTAAAAACTGGCCTTTCTCGTGGAGGTGGCGTTTTAATCGCAACTAGAAACTCCCTTCCTTCTGAACTTGTCGAAACCACCTCCTGCCAATTTTTCGAACACCTAATAATCAGGATGTGTTTACGAAAAAATCTCTACATCTACATTTGTGTCGTTTACATTCCTCCAGCAACAGAAAACGCGTACAACGTATTAGGTGAATCTATTTCATCGTTAATGATGACCTTGAATGAAGAAAATAAGGTTATAATATTTGGTGACTTTAATCGTCCAAATGTCTCCTTTGAAATTGATGATAATGACAACTGCCTTCTACCAGTTAACCTCTTAAATTCGATAGATTTCACTTTATTTAGTACGCTCTATAATAATGATCTGCAGCAAGTTGCACCACGCCCAAATCAGAATGGCAATTGGTTAGATTTAGTCTTCACAAACTCCTATGATGAAGTCAAAGTTGGTCAAGCTTCTTATGCCGAACATATTTTCTCTAATACACTTCACCACACAGCTATAACAGTTGAGTTGTCCATTACTAATATAACATATGCCTTTTCGTTCAACAACTCAATTGTTTACGATTTTCGTAACTCGGATTACACAAGTATAGTAATTGATATGAGCACTTGGAACTGGAATGAACTTGCGGCTATGGACTTGGATAGTGCTGTGTCGCTCTTTTACCAGCGTGTTCTTAATATAATTGATAGGCACGTCCCAAAAATTAAGAAAAGAGGCAAACTTTCAGAGCCTTGGCTAGATAGAAATCTTAGGTATCTAAGAAATCAAAGAAATAAGCTTCACAAAATCATTAGAAACTCCCACAACGTTAGTGACGAACAAAAAACCAAATATGAAGAACTGTCTAAAGAATTCTCTATCAAGTCAAATGAAGCGTATGAATCTTACACAAATTTAATTGGTGAGAATATTATTAAAGACCCTAAAAAATTCTTCGATTTCGTTAATATTAAACGTAAATCATGTGGTTACCCTACGTCTATGTTTAAAGGTAACGAGATTTCTTCCAACCCACAAATGATCTGTAACCTCTTCGCTGATCATTTTAAAGAAGTATTTTGTGTGCCTTTAAATCAGACTAAAGAGTGATTTTTTAAGTGCCTGATAACTTTTTTTTTAAAAAAAACGCATAAAATTTGCAAAATCTCATCGGTTCTTTATTTGAAACGTTAGATTAATCCATGACATTTACTTTTTGAAGATAATTTCATTTAAATGTTGACCGCGGCTGCGTCTTAGGTGGTCCATTCGGAAAGTCCAATTTTGGGCAACTTTTTCGAGCATTTCGGCCGGAATAGCCCGAATTTCTTCGGAAATGTTGTCTTCCAAAGCTGGAATAGTTGCTACCAAGTTCAGTTCTTCCATTTTTGGCAACAAAAAGTTTGTTAGCATCGAACGATAGCGATCACCATTCACCGTAACGTTGCGTCCAACAGCATCTTTGAAAAAATACGGTCCAATGATTCCACCAGCGTACAAACCACACCAAACAGTGCATTTTTCGGGATGCATGGCCAGTTCTTGAACGGCTTCTGGTTGCTCTTCACTCCAAATGCGGCAATTTTGCTTATTTACGTAGCCATTCAACCAGAAATGAGCCTCATCGCTGAACAAAATTTGTCGATAAAAAAGCGGATTTTCTGCCAACTTTTCTAGGGCCCATTCACTGAAAATTCGACGTTGTGGCAGATCGTAAGTCTATTCATGATGAAATGTCAAAGCATACTGAGCATCTTTCTCTTTGACACCATGTCTGAAATCCCACGTGATCTGTCAAATACTAATGCATGAAAATCATAACCTCAAAAAAATCACCCTTTATATCAGCATCTCTCTCTCCAAACATGTCACCCTTAATTTATAACCTCAGTTTAACTCAGGAGGAACTACATAAGGCCATCATTAATCTTGATCCAAACAAGTCTCCTGGCCCCGACCAAATACCTGCCTGCTTATTAGTTCAATGCGCAGATAAATTTATCAGGCCGCTTCATATCATCTTAAATAAATATTTGGCCCTAGGTACCTTTCCATCGTACTGGAAATCTTCCCATCTCACACCCATTCAAAAAAAGGTGATAAAAGATCTGTCGAAAATTATAGGGGCATTGCAATATTGTCAGCTATTCCAAAACTTTTTGAAAAACTCATATGTGAAAAGCTTACAGGTCTTGTGAATCCATTACTAAACGAACCACAGCATGGTTTTCGTAAGGGTAGATCAACCACAACAAATCTTGCAATTTTAGTCTCATATGTGCTTACTGAAATGGAAAAAGGACATCAGATCGACGCGGTATATACTGACTTCAGTAAAGCCTTTCATCGTGTTGATCATGATATCTTAGTTCTAAAATTACAGAAGTTTCGTATTTCCGGTTCTGTACTTAATTGGCTCAAATCTTACCTACACGAAAAGTCCCAGTATGTTAAGTTCCAAGGTATATTGTCTAAGAAAATATCTGTCTCATCTGGTGTTCCTCAAGGCAGTCATCTCGGTCCACTTCTCTTCAACATCTTCATCTCTGACTTGTCTGAAGTATTAAGTGGCATCCCACATCTTATGTACGCAGATGATCTTAAAATGTACCACGTCATTAAGTCGGAAGTAGATGCCAGTTTCTTACAGTCGAAACTATATGCTTTGGAACAATGGTGTAATCTAAACAGGCTCTATCTCAATGTAAGCAAATGTAACGTTATAAGTTTTTCCCGAAAGATTCTAGTAGAGAATAACCGCTACTTTCTGAATAGCATTGAACTTAAAAGAGTAAATCATATCCTAGATCTTGGCGTAATTCTGGACAACAAGCTACGCTTTAATCTTCATTACGACAAAACTTTATATAGAGCTAGTAAGCAACTCGGATTCATAAAAAGGCGTGCAAAAGAATTCAAGAATGTCTGGGTAACTAAGACCCTTTATAGCACATTAGTGCGCCCAATACTTGAATATGCCTGCATAATCTGGAATCCTGCCTTTGACTCACATAGCGCTAGATTCGAATCTATCCAAAAACAATTTCTGCTTTTTGCTCTGAGAGAATCTTATGACACTCGCGACTTTAGTAACCTGACTCCGTACGAACACAGACTAGGCCTTTTAAATCTGATGCCTCTATCATCACGGAGAATCTTACTAAGTTCATGCTTCACATTTGATGTTATAACTGGAGTTATCAGCATTGAATATATCTCGAGTAAGATTACATTTAAAATTCCTGGAAGACTAACTAGGCATACAAGACTGTTAAACGAATACCAGCACTACACTGTTTATGCATATAATGAACCCATAAACAGATGCTGTAGGATATTCAATAATATCAGCGACTGTTATTCGCCATCCATGTCCAAATCTACATTTAAGTGTTCCCTCTCCAAATATCTGTTTCCCACTTAACTTCCATCTCTCCCTCTCTTGTCTTTAAAGTTTGTAAGAACAATTTGCATAAGTCCATTTTTGCTTTTCTTCTCTCTCCTTTATAGTTTGTAAGAACAATTTGTTGCTTTTCGTCTCTCTCTTTTTGACATGTTTAGAAAATAAAATGTCAGTGACGTGGGCGGATCACGCCCACTTCGCATAAAACACCTTAATTACAAAAACAAGGAAAGGAGTAAAAAAAAAAAAAAAAAAACCTGTTAGTATAAGTAAAAATTGCCTTGTTTGGCTAAACAAATAAATAAATTTAAAATTTAGCAAATTTTTTCAAATTTAGGGGAAAGAAGCTCAATCTATCTGGCAACACTGCTCGCTGCAAACAACTTGTCGAGATCCCTTTTATATAGGGTGTTTTTTTAGGGGTTTGTTTTTCGAATAGAGATAAAACACAAGAAAATCGTTTTAATGTCCATCAATTTGGCTCTATTGGAAGTATAATTTTATGCCATTAATGTTTAAATATGATTTCGGGCATGTGGCCGCCGCGGCTGGCTCGAATAAAGCCAATTCTACAGGTCCAATTTCCAACCACTTTTTCGAGCATATGGGGCCGTATGCCGGCAATAACGCCACGAATGTTGGCCTCCAAGTCCCCTAACGTTTCTGGTTTGTTGGCATAGACGAGCGACTTCACATATCCCCAAAGAAAATAATCCAATGGTGTCAAATCACACGATCTTGGTGGCCAATTGACAGGTCCATTCCGCGAAATTATGCGCTCATCGAATGTTTCTTTCAATAAATCGATTATGACGTGCGCTGTGTGGCATGTAGCGCCGTCTTGTTGGAACCACAACTCATTTACATTCATGCCATCCAATTCGGGAACAAAATAGTCGGTTATCATGGCTCTATACCGGCCTCCATTAACGGTAACTGACTCTCCAGCATTATTTCGGAAGAAGTATGGCCCAATGACTCCACTAGCCCATAGAGCACACCGAACAGTCAGTTTTTGTGGATGTAATGGCGTCTCAAGGATCTCATGTGGATTCTCTTCACTCCAAATGCGGCAATTTTGCTTGTTGACGTAGCCATTCAACCAAAAATGAGCCTCATCACTGAACAAAATTTTGCGATGAAAATCAGCATCGAGATCAATCTCATTTTCGGCCCATTTGCAAGCGTTGTTCTTTTGTCAACCTGTTCATGATGAAATGGCAAACCAAACTGAACATAAATGACATAAGAGTTGCCAGATTTGACCACAAAATGCCAGTTTTATCTCTATTCGAAAAACAAACCCCTAAAAAAACACCCTGTACAAAAGACGCAGTGATCCACAAGAAACAAATAAACCAAGGAGTATATTTGGCGGAAACCCTGGTACGCCCAATCAAAAATAAAGTAAAAGTTTTTTTTATGAATACAACGGAAGAAATTAAAGAAATCAATTTAACCAAAGTTCAATATGAGTGGGAAAGGTAGAAAATTTCAATGAAATTAAATTAGACAAAACAAAAGATTTTATGATGGGTAGATTAAAGAAAATAGAAACAAACATAAAACTAACGTATTGTAATAATGAAGAAAGGAAATCAATTCTAGAAATTTGTAGAAATTATAATGACATATTTTATTTCGAGGGAGATCACCTCACTTATACTCAGACAGCAGAACATGAAATTATAAAAGAGGCAAACAAACCTCCTTTATTCGTTAGGCCATACAGACTTCCTGAAAGTCAGCGGCAAGAAATACATAAGCAAGTTAATGAAATGTTAGGCGATGATATCATTCGCGCAAGTTCAAGTCGATGGAACTCACCCTTGTTATTAGTACCTAAAAAGGCAGATTCCGAAGGTAACAAGCGATGGAGAGTTGTTATAGATTTCCGGAAGGTCAATGATTTAACCATCGGTGATGCATATCCTTTGCCCAACATAACTGATATACTTGACCAATTGGGCAGAGCTAAGTATTTCAGCACCCTAGATTTAGCTAAAGGTTTTCACCAGATTCCCGTCAAAGAATCTGACAAATGTAAAACTGCTTTCATCACACCTTTTGGGCATTACGAATACAACAGGATGCCATTTGGATTAAAAAATGCACTTGCGACATTTCAGAGGCTTATGAACAACGTACTTATGGGCTTACAAGGATTGGAATGTTTTGTATACGTCGACGACATTGTTGTACTATATATTAGGGCGTATCGAAAAATGTAGATCGTTTTCTAAGAGGTCTCAAAAGTTGCATGGGGTTGTCAAGATTACCCAAAAAAAATGTAAGGAAAAACAAGGATGTCTTCCTGCCCAGCAAGGGGGGCAAAATAACGACCTTAAAATGCTTTGACTTTTATAAAAAAAACTACGTATGTCTTAAAGCAAAAGTAGGTATAGGCTTAAACTAACAATATATTGGTAAACACGATGCCACTCACGATTCTTATCCACAGTGTCCTGTTTGAAAGATATTCGAAGCAAAAGTTGTAATCGAGATAGCACAGTGTTGTGACCCGCACAACATTACCCTGTACACTTTGTACAGCCCGACCTCACACAAAGCCAGAATCTTCAATCGATTCTTTTTAAAACTCATACATAAATATCAATAAATATTGCCTCGGCATTTGCTGGCAAAATTTATGACTATTATTTCCATGAACGACCAAGACCCAATTCAAGTGCAGTGACTCGAATTGCTGGCGTTCATGAAAAACTGACCTAATTTTAGCGCACGCTTAAAATTACCAAAACCATTGCTTGTTTTTAGTTGTCAAGTGTTTCCGACTACAACGCCGGCGACAACAAAAAGCAAAGCAATGAACTGTTTGGGTGCATCGGCATTAGCTGAGAGATTAACAGAGAGACAGAGAGAGTTTAAAGAGTTATAAGATAAGCCAACTAATAAGGTCGCAGCCTGGCCTAGACAGCGGGCCTTTTAGTTAAAATAAAATATTTATAAAAACTTAAAAAACACAACATTGGTCGCAGCCTCGCCTAGACAGCGGGCCTATGTTGAAAAATAAATAAAACTAACTAAAAACTTAAACTAAAAATCTTTTTACTCGCTCTCCCGTCTCTGGTCTCTCTTCTCCTTGCGGAAAGCACGGAGGCCACGGACGTTAAACACTACAACAGAACTTTTGCTTATTACCCAATAGTCTAAATGTTGATGGTATTGATTATAGTGTTAACGTATTCCTTAAAGTTGAAGTTGCCGAATTAATAATTAGCATAACGTTTGCATATGCATTTTCCTATTTCTGAGAAATGTATACTTGAATGCAATTTTTTAACTTTTTCAAAAAAATGAATATAAGATTTTATATCTCGTGTGCCAGAAATGGTACCGAAGAAACTTTGCTCAATTTGGATTCTTTAAATATTCCTGAACAACACCCTGTCTAAGTTTTAATTTTAAATACCAGCTACGTATTCCATGTACGTCATCATTTTTAGGATTCGCTGGATACTATCGAAGATTTATAGAAAATTTTTCAAGCATCGCGAAGCCTTTAACTAAATTATTAAAAAAGGATGTAAAATTCAGTTGGGATGCATTCTGCGATAAATCATTTACAAAGCTAAAGACAAAACTAATAAGTCCACCAATATAAGCATATCAAAACTTTGATGAGGAATTCATAATAACCACAGATGCAAGTGATGCAGGACTTGGCGCAGTCTTTTCCCAAGGTATAATTGGAAAAGACAAGCCAATATGTTTCGCGAGTAGAACCTTAAATGACGCCGAAACAAGGTACAGCACTACCGAAAAAGAACTGTTGGCGATTGTTTTTGCTGTAAAACAATTTCGACCATACGTACATGGAAGAAAATTCACCATCCTCACAGATCACAAACCGCTCGAATGGTTAATGAAGTTAAAAGACCCTATGTCAATACTGGCAAGTTGGATAATTCTACTATCGGAATATGAATACACGATCAAATACAAAGCAGGGAAAAGTAATACGAACGCTGACGCACTCAGTCGCATCAATGAAGATAAAAAGCTTGCAGATATAGAAAACAAAGTTTTAGTTATGACCCGCCAAATGACAAACAGACAAGCAAATAAAAACATAGCAACTCCAAGTAAAAATCTCATAACCGAAGAAACACATAATAAATGCAACATTATAGAGGAACAACAACACATTTTTTCAAATGGAAGACCTAAATTAAAAATATTCATACTCCCGATCACAGAATCAATGCAAGAAAAGTTATAAATAAAATACCATAATTTATAAAACCTCTCATAGGAGAAATTGAAATCTATCAGTATAACAACGAAAAGTTATATATTACCACATTACCAATCCCTTTTAAAACCTCAAGAGATCTGAAACTGGATAGAGAAACGCTACACAAAATTAAAATAGAAATTTGTAAACAAAAGCATGAACCTATAGTTTTAGCAATCCCAAACATTAACACTCAATTTAAAGAAAATTTTAAAATAATGCTTTCAGAGATATTTATCGATACAACAATTTATTTACACATAAACCAGAGAGTAATTTTAGAAAACGCAGAAGAAATGCATACGATCTTAACAGAATACCATGAATCGGCGTTCCTAGGACACCAAGGTATAAATAGAACCTTGAAAAGATTGAAAACAAATTATTACTGGCCTACAATGAAAAAGGATATACAAAAGTTTATTCAAAAGTGCGAGTCATGCCAAAAGAATAAACTCAACAAATTGCCAAAAGTACCGATGAAAATTACCACAACAAGCTCTTCTCCTTTCGAACGAGTAGCATTTGATATAGTCGGTCCACTTCCAGTAACATACAAAAACAACAAATATATCTTAACCTTTCAGGATGATTTAACGAAATTTACAGAAGCGATGCCTTTAGAAAACACAGAAGCAACAACAGTTGCACGGGCTTTCGTTGAACAAATTCTTTGTAGATTTGCATTTCCAGATTCTCTTTTAACCGATCAAGGAACAAATTTTCTCAGTGATTAAAAATTTCCTCATTTAAAGAAATATGCAAATTGTTAAAGATTAAAAAGCTACAAACTACTCCATATCACCCACAAACAAACGGAGCACTTGAGCGAAGCCATCGCACTTTAGCGGAATACCTTAGGCATTATGTCAATAATGACCCACTCACTTGGGACGATTGGATCCCATATGCAACACCTCATAGCAGCACTAACTACAGCCCTCATGAATTACTTTACGGATATCCAGCAAAAATTCCTTCCACCCTACAAAAAGATCCCGCTTTAAATTACAATTATGAAAATTACGCCAACGAACTTAAGGCAAGACTACAACATGGGTTTAAAATTGCTGGACAAACTTTAAAAGAGAAAAAAGAAAAGTCAAAGGAATACTATGACAAAGGTGCTAAACCAAAAACATTTAACGTAGGTGAAAAGGTTTTAATTAAAAACCAAACAAGGAAAAACAAATTCTCGTCACTATGGGAAGGTCCATATGAAGTTCTACAAATAATATCACCAGAAAACACTGCTATTAAAATTCGTAATAAAATTAAAATCATACACAATAACAATCTCAAACAATTTTCAGATTAATATAACAAACACACATAATACACACCCACAACATTAAAATAAATATGCAACCTAGGCAAGTGACATCTAAGGAAATGTATTTTTCAGATCATGTCGCTGATCATCCTAATGACGTTAGAGTCATATACATACGCTTCCGTTAAAATAACCCCAATACAACATAACCCGGGCATATACTTCGAGTAGATAGGAAACCTACAACTGTACACGAACGAATGGACCATAGTAGCATATTACAATATAACGGATCTAACTCAAGGAATAGATAACATGGCCACAACTATCGAAAACATGAACAAAATCTGCAACCAGATATCTTCAGATAATGAACTCTCAAACATCTGTAGCAGCACCGTCTTCGAAATAAATCACATAACTGCAGAGCTCCGCCAAAAAATGGATGTACTACAACCGAACTACAGACCGAAAAGAGCCCTCTTTGGAGCAATTGGCACAATCGAAAAAACTTTATTCGGAACACTCAGTGAGGAAGATGCAGAAAATTATAATGACCAAAAAGATAAACTAAAGAAGTGGCGTCCGTGGCGTAGTTGTTTAAAGTGCGTGGCCGCTATGTCAACGAATCTGGAAACCCGGGTTCGAATAATTTTTCTGTACGGCCGCCACCTCTCTGCAGCCAATGGCAAACCTCAGAGAGTAATCAAATGCCATGTAAAGCTTCAGAACAAGAACGTTCTGTTCGGAGTCGGCGTTAAACAAGTAGGTCCGGTTCTCGGTCAATTGTGTACAAATTTAATAACACGCACAAAACAATTGATCATAAGAAGCTAGGTCAAAGTCCTTTCAAGGGCTTTAATGGCCAGTTATTTATTTTATTTTTTTAAATAGATAAACTAAAACAAAACGAGAACCATCTTCTCGATCTAATCAAAAAATAAACCCTAATCATAGAAAGAACTAACAAATTTCATCAAAACAGAATATAAACTATACCTTTGTCACGCAGAACATCCCGTGTACACAGTAACCGAACAAAACACAAACTGCGCAGTCAGCCTACTCACAAATGAGCAAACCCTGCT
Source organism: Pherbina coryleti (assembly GCA_943735915.1). Taxonomy (NCBI): domain Eukaryota; kingdom Metazoa; phylum Arthropoda; class Insecta; order Diptera; family Sciomyzidae; genus Pherbina; species Pherbina coryleti. The sequence goes on along the minus strand of OX030948.1, from coordinate 117,604,802 downwards.
AAAAACTGTGATATTAGAAAAGCAGACGTAGGTATAATCTGGATACAACTCGCTCAGGCAAACCGATGGATTTACTCAACAATAGGCGAATACCAAGTAAATGTCATACGTGAAGACAAAGTTACACCATTAACCTTGACGAATTCTGCTATACTCGAGCTTGATGACAACTGCTATTTAAAATCAAAAGATTTAACCTTAAGAAGTTCAAGCATTAGAACATCAAAACTTAACAACCACTACCTTCCGCCGATGAACATAACCAAATTCATTCCACAACCGACACAAAAAATCAGTACACTAACAAGCGTTTCAAAAAAAACGGTTTTGCTTGACACTGCCTCTCAGCAGGAGGAATTAAAAAAACTCTCCACTCTAATAACAGACGAAAAATCCGCAGAAAATACCGATATTAATCAGGCAAATGTGCATGACGTACATCAATACAGCCTGATCTACGGGATTTTGTTCTAATTAACCCTTTTTGCTAGTTACAAAATATACATTCGTTACACACATGGAAAAAACAAAAAAACCCATAGCAACGGAACTCACAGAAAGTAACTACGCCAAGCCAAGGTTTGTCTTGCCGACATAGTTACTACACATGTAGCACGCAATAATAAATAAAAAAAAAAAAAAAAAAAAAAATAATAATGAAGAAAATTATGAACCTATTCTAACTTGCTCAGCACAAATTTAAAAAAAAAAAAACAACACAGCTAAATTTTCTTCCTCGTCTTCATATAAAAGCCTGAAGAAGATAATCAAAATTATTCAGTACGCAACACGAACATTCAGTACGCAACATGGACAACGCCACCTCATCCAACGAAGCCAAAGTCCGGGCCATGAAAATGGTCTGGGCTGACATTGGTAAAACTAACAGAACGCCTACGGTGGGGGACTACCAGAACCTGGACACTTTAGAGGAAGAAACTCTAGCGATGATCCAGGTCACGAAGGAACTACAAACTATTCAAAAGTTCTCACAAATGGAGAGAAATCCTGTCCTCGGCGACGACGAGGACACAGTAGACTACACCAGAGAGCACCCAAGGGTACTAAAAGCGAGGCAGCGAAGACTGAAAAGACTCAATTAATAAATTCTATAACTGTAAACATTGAATGTTAATAATAATAATAATAAAAAAAAAAAAAAATGTTTACCTTTTTACTTCTTTCGAACAGGAAAAAGCATTTTTGGTAGACATTTTTAGAAAAACATATAACATAACCGCATAATTTTCCGCGGCGTTTTATTTAGATAGAACGAAATATTGCCAAACGATTTTAAGCAATACAATACGACAATTTTTTTTCTTTCACAAAAACTTTCAGCTTTTTTTAAGAGAGATAATAATTTCTATAAAATATGTTTATTTATTAAGTTCACATTAACTAAATTAACAAAATAAATTTAAATTCAATTCCACATCTACACATAGAATCAAATTTTTTTTTTTATAAATTATTTATAAATTAATTTTTTTTTAAACTACAAAATATTGCGCATAATTTTTAAACGCTGTAAAATAATTAAATATTCATTTACAATACATAAACTATATACATCATATTAGAAAATTAAAAATGTACATATATTTAAGTTGTAAAAATGTAAAAACTGTAGTGTGCATATAGGCAACATGTGATTCATAGCGTACCAATAACCCACTCAACAGCAGCTATCATATGCTGACTAACTAGACCGTCGCTTATTGTTATGACACACTAGCAGCGTCAACTTTAAGTGTGACAAACTGCAATTTGAGCGACATGCAGAGCAGAATTGGTGTGTGTCCCAATGACTGACTTTTCGTTTCTTTTTGTGCTATGTTTTATTTGCATTGCATCTACTTGTAAATATCGGTCAAAGATGATCGATTAACACATGTTAACAATATGTCACATATTCCCGTAATTTTATATTAGTAGATTTATATATGTGTTACGAATTGTAATTAGAATATTATCTAGAATAAGAACAAGAATACCAAAAATCTTGGTATAAATACCAGTAAATTTTAATAAAGAATTCAGACTTGAATTATATCAAAAACAGTGCGCTAGTCGCTCTTTTCTTTTCAAGTTCTCAAGTGGGGCATTTTAATGCTTTGAAAGTCGGCAAAGCCTTGCTGCAAGTTAACACAAAAAGGCAAAAATAGGGAATTAAACCAAAAAATGTAAAAATCCTTTACCGTCGTTAAATACACCAAAATACTCTATGCTCATTTCTGCTCACCGGTCAGTAAAGCGACAGAAAATTGTTCAACCTCTTCAAGGAGAAAAATTTTTTTTTATAAGGGGGGAGCGATGTTGTGACCCGCACAACATAACCCTGTACACTTTGTACAACACAAACATGCACTTAACCCTGTACACTTTTTACTGGCCGACCTCACACAAAGCCAGAATCTTCAATCGATTCTTTTAAAAAACTCATACATAAATATTAATATTGCCTCGGCATTTGCTGGCAAAATTTATGACTATTATTTCCATGAACGACCAAGACCCAATTCAAGTGCAGTGACTCGAATTGCTGGCGTTCATGAAAAACTGACCTAATTTAAGCACACGCTTAAAATTACCAAAATAAACAAAACCATTGCTTGCTTTTAGTTGTCAAGTGTTTCCGACTACAACGTCGGCGACAACAAAAAGCAAAGCAATAAACTGTTTGGGTGCGTTGGCATTAGCTTGCACGGTCAGCATAATACCGATCATTTACCTACCCTAGTTGCTGCGCTGCTCGCAAAGTGCAATGCCTGCAGCTACGCAACATGTAAGGCGTACGTGAACACGTATCGCTAAAGGGGAAGTAATATGTAAATGAATGTAAAGATTTTATGTATGACATGTATTGTTTTGATTGGGTAGAACAGATACATAATTTCCACTTATTGGAAATTATGGGAATTGTGGGAGTTTTCTGGAAGAAAGGAACCTCTCTGTGTGAGGATTTTCCTTTATAAACCCGTGACCGCCGCAGAAACGGACAGAGAGTTTTAAAGAGTTTTTAGAGTTAAAACAAACTAATAAGGTAGCAGCCTCGCCTAGACAGCGGGCCTTTTAAGTTAATAAATAATTATAAACTTAAAACACAACATTGGTCGCAGCCTCGCCTAGACAGCGGGCCTATATTGTAGAATAAATAAAATTAAATTAAAAAACCTAAACAAAATATTTTTTACTCGCTCTCCCGTCTCTGGTCTCTCCTCTCCTTGCGGAAAGCACGGAGGCCACGGACGTAAAATACTACAGCTGTATAGATTAGTTGCCACAATAAGCTACTATCAGAGTGCCGAGGTACATTGCATCACCAAAACAAAACATCGAATTGCATGGTTTTGTCGATGGTTCTTCAACGTCCTATGCTGCCGTCGTTTACAGCCGAGTTTTCAGCGCCGGTGCTTACGTGACACGCCTGATTGTGTAAAAAACACGCGTTGCACCCTTGAATCCAATCTCCTCGCCTCGAATTGAACTCAGTGCACCTGCTCACAAAATTAATATTTAACGTCTTTAAAATCATCTTTAACTATAAACATTTCAAAAATATACTGCTGGTCAGAAAAAAAACCACTTGGTACTGTGCTCAGCCAACAACGAAAACGCCTTGGAATTTTTAATAAACAAATATTCGTCGTGGACAAAACTACAACGTATCGTCGCTGTGTCTTCGATTTCGTCGATGTTGCACTCGTAGTAAAACATCAAACACACTAGAACCTGATTGAACATCATATCAGCTAAAAGCAGCAAGAGAGCGCATCATACAACACGAACAAACCACCGCGTTCCAGCGAGAAATTGCCCTGCTACAACAATCGATGCCGCTGCCACCTAAATCACCTTTACTTCGTTACACACCGTTCATAGACGAAAGCGGATTGTTTCGTGTCGGCGGACGCATAAAACACGCAAATATAAACTATTCTATAAAACATCCAATTTTATTACCAAAAAAAACCAATATTTCTCTTCTCATTGCCAGATATACACACGAAATCAACCTGCATACTGATGTAGAAGCAACTTTCGTCATAATACGACAGCAATATTGGATTTTAGGTGGTCGCAATTTGGTATGCAGTGTAGTTTTCCGCTGCAAGAAATATTTTACGCAACGAAAGATGACAAGCATGCAACTCATGGGCGATCTACCATCACCAAGCGTAAATCCTAGTCGCTGCTTTTTACACTGCGGCCTTGACTACGCTGGCGTGGTTAGCTATTTTCGTGTGCCTTTCAACAAAAGCGCTGCACATTAGGGCGTATCGAAAAATTTAGATCGTATTCTAAGAGGTCTCAAAAGTTGCATGGGATTGTCAAGATCACCCAAAAAAAAAATGTAAGGAAAAAATAGGGTGTCCTCCTGTCCCGCAAGGAAAAAGTTGTTTTTTGAGGAAAACAGTAAAAAATAACGATCTTAAAATACTTTGACTTTTACAAAAAATACTACGTATGTATGTCTTAAAGCAAAAGTAGGTATAGGTTAAAACTAACAATATATTGCTAAACATGATGTCACTCACGATTTTTATCCACAGTGTCCTGTGTGAAGGATATTCGAAGCTAAATTTGTAATCGAGATAGTACAGAACTTTTAATTGTTACCCAATAGTCTAAATTTTGGTGGTATTCGTTATAGTGTCAACGTATTCCTTAAATTGGGCGAATTATTAATTATCATCATTTTTGCATAAGAATTTTCCTATTTTTGAGAAATGCATACTTGAATGCAATTTTTTAACTTTTTCAAAAAAATGAATATAAGATTTTATATCTCAGTTATCAGATATGGTACAGAAGTATTAAGTTTAAATATCACCTTAAGGCCACGATTTTATTTTTTACTTTCGTATTTTTTGATGGGAATTTCATGTAAGTAAGTATTTTTTTTTTAACTATCAAAACAGAAAATAATATCGAGGCCTCTAGCTAGTATTTTAAATAAAAACTTTTAGACAGGGTGTTGTTCAGAAATATTTGAAGAATCCAAATTGAGCGAAGTCTCTTCGGTACCATTTCTGATACTCTAGATCAGTGGTCATCAAACTCTATACAAGCATACTTTGTTGTTTGTGTATAAAAGCTCATTGAAAGCTTTGAACTGAAAAAAAAAATACTACTTGAGTCTCAGTCCAGCTTTCATGCAAGGCGATTGTTATCCTGTTTGATTATTCAGTGGCTCTGTAAAAAATGTTCATCTGGTGTATTACAAATCTATGGGAAAGGCGTGAGGGGAAATTTTTTAAAAAATTTTGCGATTTACGTATGCTTACTACTGTTCATATAAACACAATTCATATCGAAGAAACATATTAACATTCACTATTTTATGCACTGTTACAAAAAAGGAGAAAACTTTAAAATAGTAAAGGTTAATCTCATAATTTAATTTCAATTTTTAAAATTCAATTTTTATTTAGAAGTGTCAATACTTACTATACGAAACTGTCTTTTTTTTTTTTGTTTTTGTGTTTTTTTTTTTTAATTCTTTAGGTTTTTTTTCGTTTTTGATTTAATTTGAATTCATTGTTAGAAAAAACTATTTGTTTACTTCTATTATTTTTCAATTTAATAACATTATTTATTATTTGGAATATTTGGTCTTAGCAATTTGTGATTGTTTTTTTTTTTCTTTATAATTTTTTAGAATTTTTTTAACATACTTTTGTATGTTAAACTATGACAAGAATTATAATGCCGTTCAATGTTATATTTCTTACGAGCAGAAACAATCCGGTAGCACACCATACATTGAGGTTCAGAAAAAATATTTTCTGTCTGCAAAAAAGAATTGCAACTCCCATTCAAGTAGACATTTTGCATAGAAATAGCAAAAACTGATATTTTTATGAGTGTAGCATAAGTTTCGTATGCGCAGCAAAAAAAAAAACAATCTAACAAGCATGCATGTGCCGCAGGTCTATTCTGCATGAAATTTCAATAGATACTGACGCAGTTCAGTGCTCGTCCGTGAGTTAATATGTATACAGATAGCTTTTAAGCACAAAAGCTCAAATGCCCGCGGGCATAGGCTTTGATGATCACTGCCCTAGATATAAAATCTTATATTCATTTTTTTGAAAAAGTTGAAAAATTGTATTCAAGTATGCATTCCTCAAAAATAGGAAAATTCTTATGCAAAAATGATCGGTCTATAGACGAAGAAGAATTGTTTTTGCAAATCGGCACAACTCTAGCCACTTTCCAAGATGAAGGAAACTTGGGAACGTAAGAATACTATTGTCGACAAATAACAAATGACTTTGAATGTAGGGGAGAATTATTTTAATGTATTTTAAAGGTATGTTATCATTTCCAATAGCATTCGATTTGACACCCCAAATGTCTTCAACAAGTTTAATAACAAAGAAACTATTTAGACAATCAACATCAATTTCTTGACTTGTCTCAATTGAGTTTAAACAACCCCTATTTCTTAAGGTATTCCACATTTGTTTTGAATTAAAACCCTCAAATAGTCGTGATCCAGACTGCCTTTTAAATTTATGTATAACGGACTTAGCATGATTACAATACTTACAAAAAGTTTTCGAAGTATGTTCCGATCTATCTTGTAAATATGCTTTAAAAGCAAGATCACGCATAGACTTAACGAAAATAATTTCTTTACAATTCAACTCAATACCTTGATTATACTTAATTTTATATTTAGTAAATATGCTTTAAAAGCAAGATCACGCATAGACTTAACGAAAATCATTTCTTTAAAATTCAACTCAATACCTTGATTATACTTACAGCCCGATTCTGTGTACTTGATAAATTCACCAAATTGAATATTTATCAAGTATTGACTATTTATCAAGATTTGCTATTCTGTCACAGAAAAAAGCTTTTTAATTGATAAGTTTGTCAACATCTCATTTGCTATTGATAAATTTATCAAGACAGTTGTGGTCGCTCATAGCAGGCAATATTAAGGTTAATATTAACGTAATAATATTAATAATAATTATTACTTTCTACAAATTTACAAACTTTTGTGGCAAATTAGGAAAATAGAAGAAAAAATCGTTTAATTATTGCGGCTGTTGTTGTACGCATATCGAGTGTTACTGCTTTTCACACTCCTCTCTTTGCTTTTCATGCACCACATGCTGCTTCTCACGCTCTTTTCTCTGTTTAATGCCATTGTGAGAACAATTAGCTGTTAAAAGGAACTCACCTCATCTGGTGAATTTCGAAAGCTTTTTATTTATCAAGATTGCTGCAGAATAATAATAAGGCTTACGCTTGATAATATTCTTTACAAATTTTATTGATAAATTACTTAGCAAGAAAATGCAGAATAGGGCTGTTAATTTTATATTTAGTTATAGAGACCAAAGAAAAAGCTTCAGCTAAAACTAAATTCAGTACACGACACGTCACTGGTGGAGTACATTTCACTGAAATCAATTCCAGTCATAAATAAATTTAACTGCTCACAGTTTATTGCTCCATAATTCCAATACTCAACAAACATATCCTCACGAACAATCGGAAAGTAAAGAGAAACAAATAAAAGGGCATGGTGAGAAATTATAGGTGATAACATTTGTCCTGAAAGTTTCACGATGTTTGGATCATTGATCAGAATAAAATCAATTAGAGACGTTGAGTTATTATGAGAATCGTAATAGTTGGAAGCGAATTGTGAATACAGGACAAATTACAACGATTTGAATTGATTGAAAGGAATAATTATAAAATACTTTAATTACTTTATACTTTAATTTATTTTACTGTGTCGATTTACCTACCTACGATTCTACCCTTTATTCGAAGTTATATCTGCTGTCATTCTTTTTTTTTTCATTAGATTATCAATGTTAATGAATTTTTAAATAATAAGATCGTTTACTCATTTAATTTCACAACACTGTGCAGCTAGTGCTTTAGTTATAAGATATATATATATATCTTGTTGTACTAGCATATCTCGAAATAAATAAATACAAATACAAACACAAATACAAAATAAAGCCGTGGATCGAAGACTGGTTGACTTAGTCGAATCAAAGAGATTATGATTGAAGTCACCTACAATAACAACATTAGAGTATCGCACGAACAAGTCACCTAACAAATTTTCAAAGGACACAATAACACCACAAATAAACAACACCAATTAATAGTTTTTGGAAATTGTGACAAATTTCTACAAAAAGAGCCTCACAGACACCATACTCAGTAGAACGAAAAACTACTTTATACTTGAATTTTTTCGATATAAAAAGACCTACACCACCACCTCTTACATTCGGACGATCACTTCTGCAAAATGTATAGCCTGGATTAATTTCATTCAGTTTTGATGATTAAAAACGTGAATTAATGGCATCTTGCTGTAAAACGAAGACTTCGGCTGAAGCCTCGTTCTCTTGCAAACGATGTCGGATAAAATTGGCTTGCTGTTTTTAATCTGCGTCACCGTGCACTATTACGTCACTTACGTTACTCAAATACTCTCGACGTGAATATTTGTCAAAAGCATTGCCAGATAATAAAATTTCAATATTCTTCGTAAATTTTCTAAAATCCTTACAAATTTTAATGTTAAATCATTACACCTGTTTACGTTGGCAATGCTTTTTTCCATCAGCTGTTTATATTTTTGCTTAGAAATAATTGCTGACTTTTGCAGCAATCTGCAATTTGTTTTCATATATTTTGTTAAATTTGAGTAAAATGGTATTTTGTTATGTTTTCTGCGACAGCATTTTATAATTTTAACAACGAAAGTGATAGTGACGAGCAGTGCATTTCCTGCACAAGAACCCCAAATTGCTCGCTTGTAGTTTTCTTTGTGCTGAAAACATAAAATATTGTAAATATATGTTTTTATTATTATTTTTTATATAATAATGTTAAATTTGCTTATGAAAATGTATTTAAATGTTTCTACACAGCAACTTCCATTATTAAAATTTTGTGGACGATGGCAATTTGTTTATCATCGTTTTTTGACGTTCCGCTGCGGGTAATTTTCTTACAGCAAGCCAAATTTTTACTGCTGTTACGTCTTCGTTCGTAACTGAATCAGCTGTTCTCGTTTGTCTAAAATTGCCTAAATAGAATTTTTTGTTATTTTTGTATTATCATTTTTTTTTATGTATATTTTGTAAACTTGAATTAATAATATTTTCACTGATCACAAGCACGGCGGGAATTTTTGTTACATAAAATATAAAATTAATATTTTGTCCAAAGTCCTTTAGCCTTAATGACGTTATTAATACGTCTCTGCATGCTCTCGAGCAGTTTTTCAATAGTTGCATGTGGAAGAGCACGCCATTCCTTCTGAACTCTTGACCATAGTTCGTGGATGTTCTTTGGGGCCATTTCGTAAGATGCTAGCCGTTTTTTAGGATAGCCCACACATTTTTAATCGGGTTTAAATCACGACTCTGTGCTGGCCGTTGTAAAAGCACGAAGTCCTGATTTTTAAGCCACTCTTAAACAATTTTAGCTGTATGCTTCGTATCACCGTCTTGCTGGAATATCGCATCTTCTGTTGGATATGCGCTTAGCTCAACAAAATTTGCGTCCGAAAACGCTTGTTGAGTGGTTTTACATTTTTAATTTTTACACAACGAATTTTTACTCAGTTCCTTTGAATTTCTACTTTCGCCCTACTAATTTTTGTTCAGTTAATTTCCTTTCAATTTTAATAATTTCACAACTAATTTTAGTTTTCTGAACTAATTTTTCTTCACTTAATAATTTTTAAATTTTTCTTTTTACACAGTTAAATTTTGATCAGTAAATTTTTTGAAATTTTAATATTTTCTCAACTAATTCTCTTCAGTTTATAATTTTTTAATTTTATTTGTTTCCTTCTATGAAGGGATTTTTATCAGCAGTTTCCTTTTTGTTGTTGGTGTTGTTTTTATTGTTGTTTTTTTATTTTTGTTATTTTTGATTTTTTTGTTATTTTTGGTTTTTTAATTATTTTTGATTTTTTTTTTTGATTTTTTTATATATATATATATATGTATTTTCGTTATTTTGTTATTGTTGTTGTCAAGTGCAATATAGCCAAATCACGGTAGCGGACGCTTAGAATGCTTAAAAAATTGTTAGAACGGATTGTTGTTGTTGTTGTTGTTGTTGTTGTTGTTGTTGTTGTTGTTGTTGGTGTTGTTGTTGTTGTTGTTGTTGTTGTTGTTGTTGGTGTTGTTGTTGTTGTTGTTTTTAATGTTGTTTTTAATGTTGTTTTTGTTGTTGTTTTTGTTGTTGTTTTTGTTGTTGTTTTTGTTGTTGTTTTTGTTGTTGTTTTTGTTGTTGTTTTTGTTGTTGTTGCGCCCACTCCGTGCATGGTGAAGCCATCTTATAAGGCTGTGCTTGCCGGACACTCGAGGACCCCTTCTGGGACATCTCGAGACCTGGCAGGCAGAGTCTCCACCGGGGAGCGCGCCGGAACCTCAGGATTGCAGGCCAAACGGCAAAGATCCGAGGATGAAACCAGAGGAAACGGACCCAAAAGGCCCAACCTTCCCCTGGTTTCGAAGGCGCGCCTAGTGACCTGCAAGTAGCCATCATCGACCAGCAAAATCCGGACGGTAGGATATCGCTGGACAGATGGCTGCTTGTGGAGAACGAGATCCTCAAAAAGATGATGGCCAATACCGAAAACGGCGATTCCGAGGAGTATAAGTTTGACGGTGCTGGTTGGGCCAGGGGGGTGAAGATCGTCGGGTGCAGCAACGGGAAGTCACTTGAGTTCCTCTCCCATACCATCTCTAATATAGGAGAACTCTGGGAGGGGGCCAAGCTCAAGGTACTACCCCGCGCAGCACTTCCGCTTCGCCGACTAGCCAAAATTTGGATCCCACCTCCTGCTGCGCACGAGGACAGCTCCATAGTTGGACTGTTGGCAAAGCAGAATGACTGGGCCAACGTGAAAGACTGGAAACTACTCGAGTCCAAAAAGGGTTCCAATGGCAACGGTAAAGAACTTACCTTGGCCATGGACAAAACCTCAGTAGATCTGGTCAGGGGTCGATCAGGGGTGCTGAAATTTGGGCTCGGGGCAGTGAAAGTCAGGGTGCATGGGGAAGGTAAAGGCGCTGATGCTGCAGACAGTGCAAATTTACTTGCACCACTGCAAAGCAGCCACTGAAGATCTGTTGATCTTCATGTAGGAGAAGGATGTGGACGTAGCCCTAATCCAGGAACCCTGGCTAATAGCCAATAGGGTAAAAGGACTAGGGGCGAAGCAGTTTAACCTGTTTCACTCCACTGAAGGTAACAAGATAAGAAGTTGCATTCTTGTGAAGAAATCTCTAAATTTTCTTTTTCTTCACAGATTCAGCGACGGAGACACGGTGGCTATAAGGGCGGAGTCAAATGATCACCCAATCATTTTGGCCTCGTCCTATATGCCATATGAAGCAGCAGACCCACCACCGAAGGCAGTCCGAGACCTAGCGACATACGCTAGCACCAGGAACATCTCTATGGTGCTGGGCTGCGACGCAAACGCACACCACATTCAATGGGGCAGCAAGGACATTAATAGAAGAGGTGAGTTCATTTTTGAATACCTCCTTACATCAGACTTGACATTATGTAATAAGGGAGACCATCCCACTTTCCATAATAGAGTCAGGGAAGAGATTCTTGACCTCACTTTTGCACTAGGAAAAAATAGGGAATTAGTTAGAAACTGGAGGGTATCTCCTATCGATTCTTTTTCAGATCACTTTAGGATACTCTTTAATATTGACTTTGAGAACACTACTCGCACAGAACCATTCAGAAACCCAAAAAGAACGAACTGGACTGAATACACTAGATGGCTAGAAACTCAGATCTCTCACCCATGTAAGGATGACCTTTCTGACAGTATAGCCATTGACAGTGCAGTCGGTTTCATCTCAGGGAAAATGAATAAGGCTTTCTGCAAGTTCTGCCCCATCTCCAGGAGTCGCAAACCCAAACAAAAATGGTGGAACAGCGATCTCAAAGCAAGGAGAACTGAGGTTAGAAGTCTGCATAACAGGGCCAGGTTAAGCAAGGAAGAGGCAGACTGGGACTCTTACAGATCTGCTCTCAATTCCTACACTAGAGACCTAAGAAGAGCTAAAAGGAAATCGTGGCAATCTTTCTGTGAATCCATTGAGAACACTAGCGAGGCGGCCCGACTACGCAAAATCCTATCAAAGGATCCGGTAGCCCCGGGCTACCTTAAACGCTCAGACAACTCGTGGACGGAAACTTGCCAGGAGACAGTGACACTACTCATGGAAGCCCCCTTCCCTGGCTGTACCGATCCCGCAATACATGCGAACCCGTACAGATCCAGAAGCATCTTCCCAGAAACCCACACTGATATACCCAATTTAATAACAGAGCAAAAAAAAGAGTGGGCCATTAAATCTTTCAAGCCCTATAAATCGGCTGGACCCGATGGTATCACCCCCGCTATGCTTCAGCACGCTCTACCGGCTATCTCAACCTGGCTTTTAAAAATTTTTAATAGTTGCCTAAGGCTGGGTTATGTGCCCGTAAATTGGAGAGAGGTGAAAGTAGTCTTCATACCCAAAGCTGGGAAAGCTACTCACTCCACCGCAAAAGATTATAGACCCATTAGTCTTTCTTCTTTCTTACTGAAAACATTAGAGAGAATTCTGGATCAACACATAAGATCGCTCCTTAATGACCGAAACCTGTGTAGCAAACAACACGCCTACCTTAAAGGTAAGTCGGTGGAAACAGCGCTACACGAGGTAGTCTCGGTAATTGAGAGAAACCTCCACTTCAAAGATTACACCCTAGCTGCTTTTCTTGATATCGAAGGGGCTTTCAACAATGTAAGCACAGATTCAATAAGGGCAGCTCTTGAAAATCTACAAGTGGAAGAAAAGATAACCAAGTGGATTGTTGAAATGCTGAAAAGCAGAATCATCAACACACAAATCGGAAAAAGTAAAGCAAGGAAAACAACTTCAAGAAGAACACCTCAAGGGGGAGTCATATCTCCCTTGCTTTGGAGCCTACTTGTAAACGAACTGCTGACTACTCTCAGCGAAAAAGGCTTTAAAGTGACAGCATATGCTGACGATGTCGTACTGCTGGTGGGAGGGAAACATCTCTCAACCATCAGCAACATGATAGAAACAGCACTTAAAGAAACTGTCGCGTGGGCAGTACCAAACGGACTAGGGGTCAATCCCGATAAAACCGAACTTGTGCTATTCACAAAAAGAAACAAGATTGAGAATTTCTGCCTCCCAAAAATAAATGGCAGAACCCTGCAGCTATCCAATAAAGCAAAATATCTCGGAGTAATCCTTGATTCAAAGCTCACTTGGAAAAGCAACACTGATGAAAGAATAAAGAAAGCAACCAGTGCCTTCTATGCCTGCAAGAAAACCTTCGGTACCAATTGGGGGATGAAACCCAATGTCATCCATTGGATGTACACGGCTATCGTCAGACCCATACTAACCTACGGCTCGATTGTATGGTGGAAGGCCACTGAGAAGACAAGCTACCTCAACTCTCTCTCTAGAGTACAGAGACTGGCCTGTCTAGGAATAACAGGTGCACAACGATCAACGCCTCAGGCAGGCCTGGAGGTCATATTGAACCTTCTCCCCCTGGACGAGTACATGAAATCCACTGCAACCAAAGCGGCGTTTCGACTTAAGGAGGCTAAGCTTTGGAGGCACTGGACGCATGGACATGCCTCTATACTCACAAAGTATAGTCCTGAGGATCTCGCTACCACCTCGGATTACATCAACCCGAAAATAGAGTTTCGGCAGAACATGTCATTCTTCTTTCAAAAAGAGAAGAATGGGATTCGAACCACCCTTTCAGTGAACACGACATCCAGATCTTCACTGATGGATCCAAAATGAAGAATGGCACGGGGGCCGGAGTCTACTGCAGTGCACTACAATTATCCTTGTCATACAGACTACCAGATTACTGTAGTGTCTTTCAAGCAGAAATTTTTGCGATTGAAAAAGCGGCTACGACAATCCTAACAAAGAACATCAATCCATCAAGGATAACAATCTTTGTGGACAGTCAAGCTGCGATAAAAGCACTCCGCAGCAAAACAACCAATTCGAAATCTGTACTGAGCTGCCGACAAGCTCTCATCAGAATGAGTCCTACCCACAAGATTAATATCTGCTGGGTCCCCGGTCACCGTGACATAGAGGGAAACGAAATAGCGGACAGATTGGCAAGAGAGGGCTCAGAACTGGAAAGAAGTTCTGCGATCGGGTCGATTATGGCTCCAATCGGAGAATTTAAGAAGAGAATAAATGACAAAGCCAGAAATAACACAAACAACTCCTGGTCAAACAGGGACGACTGTGTTATCTCTCGCCACCTATGGCCTAAACTCTGCGAAAAAAGGACCCAATCCCTACTTTCAATGAGTAAAAATGAAATTCGCATCCTAGTAGGAGTTCTCACGGGGCACTGTTGTATAGGCACAATGGCCTCGAGATTGGGAATTCCGCACCCAGACTTCTGCAGAAGCTGTGGAGATGTCGAGGAAACAGAAACCATCAAACATCTGCTTTGCGAGTGTCCTAACCTCCAACAACGCCGACTTCGCCACATGGGAAGCAGAGTGTACGGAGAACTGCAGGAGCTCGTGGATGTACCACTGATGGATCTTTCCAGATTTATACGGAGCACCGGTTGGTTCAACCAACCTCGCTCCAGTGACTAGCAAGACTTAGTTGTTTTTGACATATTAGGACCACAGATATAGGGAACCACAATGGACCAATAGGCCCCCGTGTAGGCAACGTAAAGTTGCCCCTCCCTTTTAACCTAACCTTGTTGTTGTTTTTGTTGTTGTTATTGTTGTGCAAGCTAAGCCGAATCGTTTAAACAGATGCTTAGGTTGCTAAAAATTAACTCCAGCGGATGTACATGCGGAGTTATTTGGAATTTATAATGCACTGAAGTTAACTTATCATTATAAAATATATTCTCTTTGATTAATATTCTTGAGTGTTTATATATTTTATACTTATTTAAGGTTTCCCGATCAGCGCGAAGTTGGTATTTCATTGTTATAAATAACTTTTATATTTTGACCTAAAAATATGAAAAAGATTCATTATTACAGTACTCTTATTCTGAGTACTTCAACCTAAACTTACTATCTTTAGAAAATTATATTTAACTGAAGAATTACCACAAATGAAACCATTTATAAATCATAGAAAATTTACATCATCTACACTTAAATAATATATATTACACAATTAAAAGTATCAATTTATTGTTTTGAGTAACTACAGTGCAATTGCGATAATTCGTAGTCGCAAGGGACCGGCAATTTTGTTCGAATTAGAGGGGTGTACGATTTGTTGAGATTTCGATTTATAGAGGTGAATTTAAAAAAAATACGAATTAGAGGGTTTTTTTTATTTCGATTATGGGTAGGTACATATGTATTTTGTGAAATTCGCTAACATATTTTTCTTACTTTGTTAATGATTATAACAAAAACAAACATTTTTTCGATATGAAGATAAAAAAAAAATTAAATTATGGCTTAAAGAATTCTGTTATTTTGTGTTGTTTAAAACTTTTCTCGCGTATTTTATCAAGAGAATTTTCTAAAATGACGAAGGATTCAAAAACTTTCTCATCAACAACATGATTTGAAAAAAATAAGCGCAATTGATGTATGTTCGATTTAGCTTCTTTGTTTGTTATAAAATGCTCCTCGGCGCTGCTATCATCGTTATCACTTTCGCTGTCGTCAATTAAGACTTCTTGTAAGATTTCCACATCGTCCAACATTCCTGCAACAGCCACCTCATTGTCAACATTTGCATAGTCATCAAACGAAACATCATTTTGAGAATCAGTCGGAAGACGAATCCACAAGTGGTCTGCGTTTATTAGCTGATCATCGAGTGAATCACAGATTAAATCTTTATCGAAACCGCGTGCACGAAAGCAGTTTTGAATGCAATTCTTGGTGATGCTCTGCCACGATTTGTAAGAAGTTTGCATTGCATCAAAAAGTGTAAATTTGAAGTCTTTTCCATCATCAATACAATCTACCAAATTCGAAACTATTTCTTTGCGATATAAAGCTTTGAAATTTTTTATAATGCCCTGGTCAAGAGGCTGCAGCTTGGATGTCGTGTTTGGCGGCAAAAATATGAGCTTTATGTGGCTAAGATATGGGGATCCATTGTGTGCCGTGCAATTGTCCAAGAACAAAAGTATTTTCCTTCTTTGAGTTTGCATGCTCTTATTAACAATTTGTAGCCATTCATTAAATAATTCAGTTGTCATCCACGCCTTCTTATTGTGACGGTAATGCATAGGAAGACTTTGTATATTTATACCCCCACGTTTAAAAAACGTAAATGGGGGTATATTAATTTTGTCACTCCGTTTGTAACGCCCATAAGGAGGCGTGGTAGGTATAGAAAAGTATATATATTATTGATCAGCATCACCACCCGAGTTGATTTAGCCATGTCCGTCTGTCTGTCCGTCTGTCCGTCTGTCGTCACGATTACAGCCGTAATTTTCAAGCTATCATCACGAAATTCAATATTTAAGCTTTTATCTAAAAAACTAAGGTCAAGTTCAAAAATTAGTCAAATCGGATGAAAACCACGCCTACCTCCCATACAAAGTGCCTTTATCAAAACGGTAAAATCTCTTAGAATTCCACAAAAATTAATATATGGACTTGAAATTTTGCATATGAGCTCCGATATTTAAAGTGCACTCTAAGTATGAAATTCAACCAAATCCGATAAAAACCACGCCTACCTCCCATACAAAGTGACTTCATCAAAAAGGTAAAATCTCTTTAAATTCCACAAAAAATAATATATGGACTTGAAATTTTGCTTATTAACTTTGATATATAACATTCACTTTGTGTATAAAATTCAACCAAATCGAGTGAAAACCACACCCACCCCCCATACAAAGTGATTTTATAAAAAATTAAAGCGAATATTTTCTGTTAAAACTATGTAGGTATAACAAAAATGTTTTATACAAATAAACATTTTATTGACGGCTTAAGACTTTGAATATACTTCGGTTCGGACGTGGGGGTATTTTAACTTCGGCCCAGTCGAAGATCATTTCTTACTAGTTTTGAAACACTTTGGTTTAGCTGATTTTCCGATTAGTAGTGGTTTCAATTTATCGGTTCCATCCATGTTTACAGCGAACAGTACAGTTACTTTATCTTTGCTGTGTTTACCACCGCTACACTTTTCATTTTTGAAGCAATGTGTTTTATCTGGTAGGCATTTATAAAACAACCCTGTCTCATCTGTGTTAAAGATGTCTTTTGCGTCATAATCTTTTATCAATTCCTTTAGTTTTTCTCGCCATTCTAAACACACATCATCATCAACAGCAGCGCTCTCACCGCAAATTTTTTTAAATGAGATATGGTTTCGTTTTTTGAAACGATCGAGCCAACCACTGCTTGCTTTAAAATTGGTTATGTTTAATTTTTTGCCAAAAAAAAGCGCTTTTTCTATTAATAAAGGGCCACTCACAGGAACATTAGACTGCCGGCATTTCCTAAACCATAACAGAAGAGACT
This sequence comes from Pherbina coryleti, assembly GCA_943735915.1. Classification (NCBI taxonomy): domain Eukaryota; kingdom Metazoa; phylum Arthropoda; class Insecta; order Diptera; family Sciomyzidae; genus Pherbina; species Pherbina coryleti. The sequence continues at coordinate 117,587,206 of OX030948.1, read as the reverse complement.
TCTCTATTTCTGGATATTCAGGAAGTTTTTGGCGCATCAATTTACTTATTGGAGATGCTTGCAATATATTTTCTCGTTTATTCAAAATTGAAGTAAGTGTTGATGGAGCGATATTGAATTGTTTGGCAACATCTTTCTTTTTTTCTCCTTTATCAACAGCTGAAATGATTTGTTGTTTTTTCAACACAGATAAAGTTTTATGCGTACGTTTTTGCGACATTTCTACACGCGATGTATGAATGAACTGAACAACAAGAAACACGAAAAATTCCATTGCAAAAATATAACGGTAAACATTACTACGCAGTTGAGAATTAATATCCATAGATTATTTTGCCAAAGAAAAAAAAAACAAAAATATTTTGCTCTTGAATTACGAATTATAAGAGGTTTTAAAAAATCAATTACGATTTATAAGAGGTTTTGCATTCCTCGTTTTGAAAAATAATTACGAAATATCGAGGGGACCAAAATGTATGGAAATATTACGAATAATTGAAACTTTCTCAAGAGACCGACAGTTTGCTACGAATTATCAAGGTTTACGAATTATCGGGGTACGAATTATCGCGATTGCACTGTAATTTCCCGTTTTTACACTCAACAATGAATTCGTATTTCGATTTGAAATACTCGATTTGAAATTTTCGATTTGAAATTTTGTTATTGAGTATTCAAAATTGAGTTTAAATCGGGTCTTAAGAGACATAAAGTTTACAAACCGATATATTATAACATTATCAGGAAGAGTTCCATTTTCTTTTTCGTATGCAATTAGAGATGATATAAAAGAAGAACATAATCCATTCACAATTTCTTCTCTTTTGGTTTGAATGACAGCTTTGCTATACCATTTGGTATATGATCCATTTAACGACCCGATGAAAGCTTAAAGAAAATAGATTTAATACACTTCGACAAGCACATACATGTTTTTATTGGTGATTTACCTGACACAGAATTTCCTTTTTGATTTGGATCATGAAAAGAATCAATTCCACAAATCATGACTTTCTTAAAAGGAATTTTGACACTCCAGAGGGCACCGCCCAATTTGCAATTTATTTGTAGAGCAATCTTTTGGACGATTGATCTATTTTTGCTTTCATTTGAAAGTGTTTTAGCATTCACCACCTAAAAATAAAAATATATTATAGTTTCCTCTTATAGTTTTATTAATTGCAGACAAAACTTAAGTATGTGGTGGATGTAAATTGGCTTATATTGTAAATTAATTTAAGCTCTGACTCACAAATTTCATCAATTGTGAGAGTAATTTCCAAAATTATGTACACTCTAACAAAAATGCAACTGGATCGCTTACAATTAAGGGGGGTAAGATTTGACAACTTTTTTTTTTAATTTCTTTTTATTTTTGTTTCTGAAAGTACAACATCTGAAGAATATTGTATTAAATTTTTAGGTCCGTACCTCTAACTAAGTTAGTCAGTGTACAAAACTTTAAATCGATTTTCTCAACCATGTTATTTTTAAACTCGGCGACCAGCCTACAGAAAAAACTACTGCACCGATCGTTTTGAAATTTTGTACACATATTCTACATATAAGTAGCTCTCCTTTCTCTGGAAGGGAAAAAAGTTTGTTGCTTGGAGAGTGCTGGAAAGAGTGGTGGCGAAGACATCAATTTTTAAACATAACACATTTCTGTATTTAAATATCCTTTATAAATCAAAAGGTTTTCATTTTTGTATGTACAAATAAAAAAGCAAATAAAATAAAAACCAAAAACATAAATTTGCTAGCCGCCACACAGTGTTTCAAAATTCAAAATTACGAGCTACTTTGCGTGAAAAAAAAATTCAACAGAATAATGGTAAAATGCGATGCCAATATTCTCAGATATTCAATTAAGCAAATTTAAAGCTTGCAGCTTCAATGCTTACTAGATTTGCGTGTAAGTGTCTATTCAAAGTGTAGTGATCATACACAGGCGTATGTTATCTTTGCGCTGCGTAAAAAAGTATTATTATATTTATTGTGAAAGTAGTGAAAGTGTTTGAAACGCTAAAATTTTTTTTTCGTCATGACAACTGATCTTTCCAGAAATTAAATAATTATTGTTTTTCTTATTGGTGTAGATGGTTATTTTTAAAAACTTAATTTACTTTTAAGTATACAAAAACATTTTTTAGTAATATTAGTAAGAATTTGTTGGTGTAGAAGTAACATGAACCATCTTGAACTATACAATTTTGTTTTTTGTATTTTTGTACATATATTTAACTCAGAACAGGTATTAATTTTTAGTGGCGCAAAGTTGCGCATAAGTGCACAGAGGTGCAGAACTCTTGCAATAGCCTAACCCTAGAAGAGTCAGGGTATATTGTCTTTGCGAAAATAATATTCAATAATTAATAATAATTCAATACAATAATAATCTTTGAATAATATAGATGCCGTTTTAAGATTTGCTTGTAACATTGATACCTTTTCGTGCGGATTATTCACACTGCATGCACATATCCGATTTTTTGAGTGCATACTTCATATCTCATGCAGATTAGGCTCCAAGAAGTGGCGAGTGCAAAAATGTGACAAAGAGGCAGTGGAACATAAGAAAACTTTCGTAATAAATCAATTTCGATCTACTACCGGGGTTCTAGTAGATATGGTGAGACAAGGTTGCGGAACTACAAACTACGATAATACTGCAATTTTTTAAGGATGCAAAATTTGCAGCAGAGGTCACGGGAGTGGACGAGAATTTGATCAGTTGATTCTCGGTAATTTTGCAAGCGCTTTCGTGTTGGTTCAAGATAAAATCTGATCTTTTAAGATTTATAAGATATCCTCTGTCCACGGCAAGACATTTTATTTCCTTGTACCTATGGTACAAGATGCCCACCAGTATTCACAAAATATTACTGCATGGACGTTATGGAGTCTCTTTTGTCTCCCATGGGACAGCTGTGCGAAGAGGCTTTAGAATCCAGGTATAAGGAATGCAAATTCTATCGGGAGCATAACACAAGAAAAATTGGTCCGAAGCAAAATAATGAAGATTTGCTGAATGCTCTGGTTAATTTTTTCTGACCTTTTTATATCCAACATTATGTATAGCATTGGTATAGCATCCAGCATTGGTATAGGCCCACAAAAAAAACATCGTCATTGACACATGAGGTACTTACTTTGTTAGAAGAACCATAGACCCCACATCCGGAAACGTTCGAAGACTTCTTCTCAGTTTCATCAATTACAAAATGCAGTGCCATTGAATAATAATCATTCAAAGATGTTTACTTGTGCCATTATTATAAATTAATTACATTTACTTTAATTTGTTTTAGTAAGTTTTTTAGGTGGAAATTCTATTTGTGAAATTAACATTTTTTGAAACGTGACATTTTAGGGGAAAACATAAGAACTCAAGTCAAGATGCCACATTTATAAGTTTTATGGAGTAGAACGTGAATGCACCAGTAGAAATTTATTCGTTCACTAGCGGCATTGAAAATATTTACGTGGAATCCGCGATATTCAAAGGATTGGAATGGTCTCTAAGTCTGCGCCGTTCCAAATTTTCAGACTTTCTTGCTTCCTTTTCACTCAAAAAACTTGCTGTGGCAAAAAATACACTCAATTATTAATTTTTTGACAATTTTGCAAAAATTTGTTAAGTTCAATTCCATTCGTTCCGCAAATCAGCTGTTTCGAACATGTCTTCGAATTTAAATGAAATCGCGCGATTTCCATCACACAAAACAAATTCGTACGATATGCAATTTCGTTTTCGTTTTGAAACCGTACGATTTCCATCACATTCCTGATTATGTGCTCATTTTTGATTCCTTTGATGTAATTTGTACATATCTGGCCATATTAACCGCCACTTTATGTATTGCGAAAAGGGCACTATCGTTCGTGTTGGACACAATAAGTAATACATTTTTTCATATCAAAACCTATTGTTGCTCGTTTCTTTCACGAACGAGAGAGCACTTTTCGGAATACATAAAGATGCGGTAAGTATACATGGCGCCCTTACTGCTGAAAATGCTTAAACACTATTTTTGTCGATACATTTTTTATTTCAGTGCATGCAAATGCAAATAAAAATGTAATTCATTACACTTACGCTGATATTGAAAGGTGTATAGCATTTGTTTAAAAATACACGACTCTTTTAAAATTCACGCGCACTTTTTGCAATCATGCAAACTCATGCACAAAATTTCAACACCCTAGTACCAATATTTACCAAGTTAAAGTGTATATATTGCGGTGCCACGCTCTTTTATTCAATATCGCCTACTTTTTGAAATATACTTTAAGCAGTCTTGTTTACCGGCTTACCAAATTTCAGGACTCTTCCTCCTATATTACATTAGTTACAGAAATTACAATTGAAGTAGCACGTAAATTAGCATTTTCGAACACTGTGCGCCGCCTTTACAGTGTGAACGGACCGTCGAGCGAAGAACGGCAACACTGACAATTTACTTAACGACAAGCGAGACGGTCAAACTAGAAAAGCAAAGAAACAATTATATGTCAACTGGAAGACGCGTGGGGTCGACTACGAACAGCAGAGAAACGAACTGAGAAACACAAAAGTAACGCTTAAGAAAATACTAGAAAATCGCAACAACAAGAAATTTGAGAGATCGGAATAAATTCAGTGTAGTGATTTTTTTTTTTTTTCTCAACGATTAACAGTAAAATGGTAAACATTTGTGCTCAAATCTAGTTAACAGAATATTAAAACACAATAATCTTTAACAATTTTTAAGAAAAAAAAGGCTTATCCAAAACTAAAACTCACAAAAATAGTAACGAAAAGTATATAATTAATACTGATAAAAGCATTGCTTTAAACAATGTCAACAAATTTTAAAAAAGTAAACTAGAAAATTGCAACAAAATAAATGTACAGTTTCGAAACATAAAAAACGTAGTTCGGTAAAGAAGTTCGGGAAAGAAAGCGTACAAAACAAAAATCAAACGCATCAGAAGTAATAGCGCAAACGAGATTATGCTGATGGGCGACATAAGCAAAGATGAGTTACGTTAGCAGAGGCAAAAAAAAAAAAAAAAAAAAATAAATAACTGGCCATTTCAGCCCTTGAAAGGACTTTGACCTAGCTTCTTATGATCAATTGTGTTGTGCGTGTTATTAAGTTTGTACACAAATTTCTCGGTTAAAATGGACCTACAGGCTTAACGCCGACTCCGAACGGCGATGAACGGAATGTTCTTATTCTCAAGAAGCTTTACATGGCATTTTGAATACTCTCTGAGGTTTGCCATTGTCTGCAGAGGCAAACGCGTATAAAATAAAGCGCGAGCAGAGACGAGTGGATGAAAAAGAGTAAACCAAGCATTTTGACGACAAAAGCAAGGGGCGCAGGCAGAGGTTTGTGCGTACAAAACAAAAATCAAGCGCACCAGAGCAACGAATATTTGGTAAGAAGTGGGCGACATAAGCAAAGGCCAGTTTCGTTAGCAGAGGCAAACGCACATCTAAAAGAAATCGAGTGAGCAGAGAAAGCAACACGAACGAGCAGCAGCAAACCAAAACTACCCTTATTTTTCTACATCCAGTGTTGGTGTACGTATCATTTGTAGAATATATTGTAATGTTATTCAAATGCAAAGTAACGTTTAGAAAAAAATCTTTTCACCTAAATTGCACTTTTATTTTTTATAAAAAACTAGTAAGAAATGATCTTCGACTGGGCCGAAGTTAAAATACCCTCACGTCCGAACCGAAGTATATTCAAAGTCTTAGGCAAAAACAAAATGTTTATTTGTAAAAACATTTTCGTCATAGTTTTAACAAAAAATATTCTCTTCTGTTTTTTGATAAAGTCCCTTTGTATGGGAGGTGGGTGTGGTTTCCACTCGATTTGGTTGAATTTCATACACAGAGCACAAAGTTCTATATCATTATATAGAATATATCAATGTTCTCATGCAAAATTTCAAGTCCATATATAAATTTTTGTGGAATTCTAAGAGATTTTACCGTGTTGATAAATTCACTTTGTATGGGAGGTAGGCGTTGTTTTCATTTGATTTGGCTCATTTTCGAACTTGATCTTTATTGTTTTAGATACACTAAGGGAAATAACTCATATTAACATTATCCACGCCTGAGTATATATTTCATTTAAATATTAACGTGGATAAATCAAATATTTTCCTTGCAACTCGTTTTTTCCCGTATTTAAATTTTATTTATGCCACACACTGACACACATATTCCATACAGCTGCCAAGCAGCCGCCAAGCAGCAGCAGTTGCAGGTCTTATAGTTCTCATTTAGTTAATGTTTCAAGGGTAATATATCATGGATATTTGGCAAATATGATTTGTGAGTGCGGTGGTGAGTGCGATGCAATTGAATTCATGTAAGGTGGAGTGACAACTCGGTATTTTCTCAAGAATGTCACTCCACTCTACATGATTTCATCATGCATCGCACTCACCACCGGGCTCACAAATCATATTTTCACAAAAAGAAAATAAAATATACCACTAAATGGCGTTTGATATGGACGCAGCTCGTGGGAAATATTCAAATAAATAATTTTTCAATTTCAATATTTTTATATAAATTTTCCTTAAATGCGATAGTTTTATTTTTTAGTTTTAGTTTAGTTTAGTTTATTGTCTATAAATTTTTACAATTTTTTCAGACAAGCAAACATTAAATTTAAAATTAAATAAGTTAATTAATCAGTTATAATATAGATTAAGTTCATGCAAAAATTCATTTTTAGAGTAAGAAAAATCAATACATATTTTTGAATTCAGTAAATTAAACTCACTTAGGCCCGGTTTCTCAGTGTCAGTTTAACCCTAAGTTTAAGGCAAACCTAGTTTAAACCAACGTTCAACATAAAAAATCGTTTCTCACTGTAAGTTTAATTTTAATCTGGAGTTTAAACTTCGTTCAATTTAACTAGTCTTCAACGAGCGTTTAAACTGACGTTTTCAATATTTTTTTATTTTTCAGTGAAAAATAATGAATTGAAATATTAATTTGAATTGTGGTGTTGAATTTTAAATTAAAAATTTCGTAATGAGCGACTTTGAGGACATGAGCGATGGGGAGTTATCGCTGCTTATCTATTCATCACGGCCAAGAGTAGTTCGAGAAAGACTTAATCACTTTGATATATGGAAAATTCATAATCTCAATTTTACACTCGATTTAGGATGAGCAAGCATACTGCTCAGCGTGTTTTGAATCAGATAGCGCCGGTCATAGTCAATAAAACTAATTGGTCAGTAATTATATTTCTGTTAAATAATATACAGGGGTTAAACTCATAGCATCATCATTATAGGAATAATTCTTTGTCAGTCGAAACTATGTTTTTGATGACTATTCGTTTCTTTGCCAGTGGAGGAATGCTTATCTCATCAGGCGATTTTTGTGGTGTGTCCAAATCAACTGTTTCCAAAGTTGTTAAGAAAGTGTCATTGGCTCTTTGTATGTTACGTGAACAATATTTGAAGTTTCCACTCAACAGTGATGAAATAAATAACACTGCTCTTGGTTTTTACCGCTTAGCTTGATTTCCAAATGTACAGTAATACCTCGATTTACGTTTTAATTCGTCCTAGAAAAAGGCGACGTAAGTCGAAACGACGTAAATCGAAAAACAACATTTTCATATGGTATGAAACTCAGGTTATTTAATATTAAATCAGAACATAAAATACAATATAATTCAGCAGTATCTTTAGATTAAAATTAACAAAAAGTACACATTAATAGGAAACAAAAATTTAAGAAATACACATATTTAAGTATCATATAATTAATCATTAGAATCATCGCTTGATGTTAAAATTGCAGATATAAGGGAATGCAGCGATAACACCTTGATCCATGGGTTGGATAAGAGATGTAGTATTTGGAGGTAAGAAGACGACTTCAATTCCAGTGTCCGTCTCCACCGAATTGATAGAATGTACAGGTGCATTATCAATAAGGAGCAGTGCTTTGTATGACAAATTATTTGTTACGCAATATTTTTAACTGCAGGGCAAAAATGCAACTTAAACACATCGTCAAACAATTTAGCAGTGACCCAAGCTTTTTTATTTGATTTCCAAATTACCGGAAGACTTTTTTTACAAACATTTTTCATAACCCTTGGTGTTTCAGACTTATATGTATACCAACAAGGGCTTAAGTTTTAAATCGCCGGCAGCGTTACCTCCAAGAAGCGTAAGCCTATCCTTCGAAACTTTGGATCCGGATGCTAGTCTTTCTTCTTTTGCTATAAATGTTCTTTCCGGCATTCGCTTCCAGAAAAGCCCAGTCTCATCGACATTGAAGACTTGCTGGGGAGTGTATCCGCCATTGTCAATTAGTTGCTTCAACTTTTGTGCAAAAATCTTAACTGCTTCACTATCAGCACTTGCAGACTCACCACCGACTTTTATGTTATGAAGGTGTGCTCTTTTCTTGAATTTTTCCAGCCAGCCACTACTAGCATTGAAAGAAAAATCGTTAAATTCCTCATTATCCGCAGCTTTAAGATCGTTGAACAAATTTATGGCCTTTGAATAACTACAGAAGTTAGCGGGATCTTGTTTCGAGAGAACGCACTCCAATTGCACTTCTAAGAATTTTGTGGCCGTTTTTTATGATAGTTCTTGCTGTAGTCTGAGGCAGCCCCATCACACTAGCTATCCGAAAAGCCTTTTCTCCACGCTCATGACGGCGAATAACTTCGAGTTTTGTTTTTAATGATATAGCATTTCGCTTTTTTTATATACAGATCAATTTCAAAAGGGAATTCCCTGTTTTTTATTCCACATTTTAGTTCCTTTACAGAGACGACGCATATCGAATGAAGACGTAAATCGAGTTTTGAAGAAACAATTGTTTGCACGACGTAAATTGATAAAACGTAAATAGAGACAACGTAAATCGAGGTATTACAGTAATTGCAGCGTTAGATTGTACACACGTTCAAATACAGTCTCCAGGTATTTAAAAAGAGCAATAATAACCCGGAAACTTAATTCCAACATATATACTTTTAATATAGGGGGACAATATATACTTTTAATATGGCGAAATATTTCGAAATATAAAAGGTTTTTTTTCAATGAATGTGCAGGCTTTGTGTGACGCAAATTTGAACATATTAGATGTTGTTGCACGCTGGCCAGGATCATGCCATGATTCAACAATCTTCAGAAATTCCCGAATATATGCACGATTGAGTCGGGTGAATTCAGTGATAAGATATTAGTATCTGACGGTGGCTATCCTAGCAAACCTTACATAATGACGCCAATGCGTAATTGTTTGAATACTTTGCAACAACACTATAATAAGGTTCAAATTGCTACGAGAAATCCTATAGAACGAGCTTTTTTATTTATTTATTTATTTATTTATTTATTTAAGTCTATGAACAATGTTCTTACAGACTACGAATAATAACAATAAAATTTTTGTATATCATTAAACAGGAAAAATACATCTTATAAAATCACAAATAAAATCACAAATAAAAATAAAAAATAAAAATATTTTATTTTTAGTTACTATTTAGCAAAGACTTAAAAGAATCTTTGGAGTTAGCAAAATCAATATCACAGGATCCCGATAGCACATTGAACTCGTGTAAGGCTCTGTATATAGGAGAATTGAAAGCATAGTTAGTACGGCGCAAGCGCAGAAAAAATAAATTAGAATGCCGAAGTGTTCTAGTTGGTACATTAAAATTTATCAGTTCTAAAAGTTGAGGACAATCGACTTTCCCAACAACAATATCAAAAACAAATAACATAGAAAGATGAATTCTTCTAGTATGCAGACTTTTTAAATTAATGAGTTTACACCTAGCCTCATAAGAGGTAAACGGATCTTCAAGGTTAATTGATCGAAAGGCAAATCTAATAAAGGATTTTTGAACACGTTCTAAGCGAGCAGAATGTATATTGTAGAAAGGATTCCAGATAATAGAGGCATATTCCAAGATAGAGCGCACCATAGACATATAGAGAGTTTTTGAAGTATACGGATCCTTGAAGTTGGAAGAATTACGACGCAGAAACGCTAGCATAGAGTAGGCTTTGGGAATGATGTAATTTAGGTGGGAAGTAAAATTAAATTTACCATCAAAAACCACACCAAGATCTTTAATTTCTGTCACATAACAGAGCGGAGTATTATCAAGAAAATAGTTATTTAAACAGATCTGATCAAATTTAGAGTATGTGGAATAAGCACATTTACTACGGTTAAGAAACAACATATTTCTAGTACACCAATCATAAACCGAACATAGGTCAGCCTGAAGATTAGCGGCATCCACAGTATTTCTGACTCTTAGAAAAATTTTTAAGTCATCTGCATATAGCAAACAACAGGAACATCTTATCGAGTCGGTTATGTCATTTATAAATAAAATAAACAATAACGGGCCCAAAATACTACCCTGAGGGACACCAGATGTAACCAAGAAAGGCCTAGATTTGACATTTTCAACGCAGACATAACATATTCTACCAGTGAGGTATGAAGCAAGCCAATTATAAAAATTAGAGTGAAAGCCCAATTTAGCCAGCTTATCCATAAGAATTTCATGAGCCACTTTGTCAAAGGCTTTTGAAAAATCCGTATACGAGCCCTAACCACTATTAATTCGTACAGCAAGCACTTTTATGGCAATGTAACATGTAAGGGTACATATTTTATTAAATAATATTGATAACACTATTAAATTGATACTTTTCTGAAAGTTTGTTTTATTGTCTTTAATTTCATAAACAAATATGTGCACATATCATGATAAAAAGTTTTGAAAACAGAAATTAACGGAAAGTCCATTTATTTTGATAACAAAAATTTGACCACTATTAATTCGTACAGTGTATAAATTCAGCTAAAGACAACTGTGAAAATTAAAATGTAAACAAATAATGAAAATTTACCGTTTTATTAGAGTAAAGAAATGCAATTGAACAATAACACGATTTTTTTCGTGTTGTTTCTTTTTATTTCTGATTAATTGTTCAACGATGGCACTTGGTAAGCCAGTTTGTGAAGAAATTCGATTATAAATTATTGACAAAGTCAAATCGGGAAAAAGCTATAGCGAAATATCGGTTGAATTAAAGCTTCCCAGATCAACAGTATCAAGTATTGTTCAAAAATACAAAAAAAAATGAGAATTGTAGCAATAATGTTGCAAACAGAGGCCGGGTCTCCAAAATAACGATTCGCGACAAAAGAGCTTTAGAAGTTATACTTAAAAAAAATCGTCGAGGCACTATTAGATACATAGCTTCAGAGTGGTCAGAAAGAATTGGAAAAACCATTAAACGTGAATGGACGCGTCGGCAAATGAAAGATATAGCTTATGGTGTTTATAAAGTAAGTTTAACACTCTACTACTGGTGATACCAAAAACATTTATTGAAACTTGAATTTTTTAGGCCAAAGAAAAGTCCTTACTTACTGTACTTCAAATGAAAAAACGTTTATTATTGGCAAAAGAAAGACGTTCTTGGGTACAAAGGCAATGGTACACCATTATATTTAGCGACGAATCGAAGTTTGACGTATGCGTCGGTGATGCCAGAAAAAGGGTGATTCGGAAAAGCACAGAGGCATATCATAAAGACTGCTTAAAGCGTACTGTAAAGTTTCCAGCTAGCATTATGGTGTGGGGATGTATGTCCTCAAAGGGTGTCGGTCAGCTTCACTTTATTAAGGGAACAGTAAATGCAGAAAAATATATTTATATATTGGAAGAACATCTCATTTCGTCAGTACCAAAGCTAGCTGACTGTGGCGAATATGTATTTCAACAAGACGGTGCATCATTCCATACAGCCAAAAAAACCAAAAAATGGCTACAAGAAAATGGTATTAGTGTTCTGTACTGGCCATCATCTAGCCCGGACTTTAACCCAATCGAAAACGTGTGGGCACTCATGAAAAGGAAGTGATGAAATGACCCACAACGCACTCTTAGCGGATTAAAAGCCAACATTCAGGAAAGTTGGGACTCTATAACCCCTGAAGAGTGTAAAAAATTTATAGATACAATGCCAAAGCGATTAGAAGCTGTTTTAAAAAGCAAAGGGGGCGTTACACAGTATTAAATTAGAAAATGTTCCACTGTACGAATTAATAGTGGTCAAATTTTTTTTATCAAAATAAATGGACTTTCCGTTAATTTCTGTTTTCAAAACTTTTTATCATGATATGTGCACAAATTTGTTTATGAAATTAAAGATAATAAAACAAACTTTCAGAAAAGTATAAATTTAATAGTAATATCAATATTATTTAATAAAATATGTACCCTTACATGTTACATTGGCATAAAAGTGCTTGCTGTACGAATTAATAGTGGTTTGGGCTCGTATATAGTGTCAACCTGACACCCATCCTGGAATGCATTGATGCAGTATTCAGAAAAAATACTTAGATTAGTAACTGTAGAACGCCCTGGAATAAAGCCATGTTGGAAAGGTGAGATAATACTTTTAGCTGCAAAGAAGATCTTGTCCTTAACTATATGTTCGAATAGCTTAGATATGGTCGACAATTTAGTAATCGGCCTGTAATTCTTTATGTCATTTTTATTACCAGATTTGTGGATCGGAGTAATGCAAGAAACTTTCCAATCATTAATAAAAACGCCTGCCTGTAACGATTTATTAAACATAAGATGCAGTGGTTCAATTAAAGAATTACAGCAGTTTTTTAGGAAGAAGGGTGATATGCCTTCTATATCAGATTTAACAGATATTTTAATGTTATCAATGCCCTTTTTAATGTCAAGAGTAGAGAGCTCGAGATTGCCAAAATCAATGGGGGACAAAGTACTATCCGCTGGAGAAGTAAAATAATTGAGTGGAGGTTCAAAGTTTGACTCAAAGAAATCCGCAAAAAGGTTAGCAGTTTCACATGCATTATTAGCTGTTCTATTATTTAAGAACATCGACGATGGAATATATGAGCTATTTTTTCTGGAATTAATGAAGCGCCAAAATTCTCTAGGGTTGGCTTTGATTCTAGTTTCAAATTTGAAGATATATTGATCGTAGAGATATTTGTTCAAAAAGTTAAATTCCCTCATGAAATGCCTATATCTGAAAAAACATTCAATATTACTAGTTAATGCATATCTTTTATAAAATTTATTTCTCAATTTTTTAATTAAATTAGAATTAAATTAAAATTAAATTAAAATTAAATTAAAATTAAATTAAAATAAAATTACAATTAAATTGAAATTAAATTAAAATTAAATTAAAATTAAATTAAAATTACAATTAAATTAAAATTAAATTAAAATTAAATTAAAATTAAAATTAAAATTAAAATTAAATTAAAATTAAATTAAAATTAAAATTAAATTAAAATTAAATTAAAATTAAAATTAAAAATAAATTAAAATTAAATTAAAATTAAATTAAAATTAAAATTAAAATTAAATTAAAATTAAATAAAAATTAAATTAAAATTAAATTAAAATTTAATTAAAATTAAATTAGAATTAAATTAAAATTAAAATTAAAATTAAAATTAAATTAAAATTAAATTAAAATAAAATTACAATTAAATAAAAATTAAATTAAAATTAAATTAAAATTAAATTAAAATTAAAATAAAATTAAATTAAAATTAAAATTAAAATTAAAATTAAAATTAAATTAAAATTAAATTAAAATTAAATTAAAATTAAATTAAAATTAAATTGAAATTAAATTAAAATTAAATTAAAATTAAATTAAAATTAAATTAAAATTAAATTAAAATTAAAAATAAATTAAAAATAAATTAAAAATAAATTAAAATTAAATTAAAATTAAATTAAAATTAAATTAAATTAAAATTAAATTAAAATTAAATTAAAATTAAATTAAAATTAAATTAAAATTAAATTAAAATTAAATTAAAATTAAATTAAAATTAAATTAAAATTAAATTGAAATTAAATTAAAATTAAATTAAAATTAAATTAAAATTAAATTAAAATTAAAAATAAATTAAAATTAAATTAAAATTAAATTAAAATTAAATTAAAATTAAATTAAAATTAAATTAAAATTAAATTAAAATTAAAAATAAATTAAAATTAAATTAAAATTAAATTAAAATTAAAATTAAATTAAAATTAAATTAAAATTAAATTGAAAGCAAATTAAAATTAAATTAAAATTAAATTAAAATTAAAAATAAATTAAAATTAAATTAAAATTAAATTAAAATTAAATTAAAATTAAAATTAAAATTAAAATTAAATAAAAATTAAATTAAAATTAAATTAAAATTAAATTAAAATTAAATTAAAATTAAATTAAAATTAAATTAAAATTAAATTAAAATTAAATTAAAATAAAATTAAAATTAAATTAAAATTAAATTAAAATTAAATTAAAATTAAATTAAAATTAAATTAAAATTAAATTAAAATTAAATTAAAATTAAATTAAAATTAAATTAAAATTAAATTAAAATTAAATTAAAATTAAATTAAAATTAAATTAAAATTAAATTAAAATTAAATTAAAATTAAATTAAAATTAAATTAAAATTAAATTAAAATTAAATTAAAATTAAATTAAAATTAAATTAAAATTAAATTAAAATTAAATTAAAAATAAATTAAAATTAAATTAAAATTAAATTAAAATTAAATTAAAATTAAATTAAAATTAAATTAAAATTAAATTAAAATTAAATTAAAATTAAATTAAAATTAAATTAAAATTAAATTAAAATTAAATTAAAATTAAATTAAAATTAAATTAAAATTAAATTAAAATTAAATTAAAATTAAATTAAAATTAAATTAAAATTAAATTAAAATTAAATTAAAATTAAATTAAAATTAAATTAAAATTAAATTAAAATTAAATTAAAATTAAATTAAAATTAAATTAAAATTAAATTAAAATTAAATTAAAATTAAATTAAAATTAAATTAAAATTAAATTAAAATTAAATTAAAATTAAATTAAAATTAAATTAAAATTAAATTAAAATTAAATTAAAATTAAATTAAAATTAAATTAAAATTAAATTAAAATTAAATTAAAATTAAATTAAAATTAAATTAAAATTAAATTAAAATTAAATTAAAATTAAATTAAAATTAAATTAAAATTAAATTAAAATTAAATTAAAATTAAATTAAAATTAAATTAAAATTAAATTAAAATTAAATTAAAATTAAATTAAAATTAAATTGAAATTAAATTAAAATTAAATTAAAATTAAATTAAAATTAAATTAAAATTAAAAATAAATTAAAAATAAATTAAAATTAAATTAAAATTAAATTAAAATTAAATTAAATTAAAATTAAATTAAAATTAAATTAAAATTAAATTAAAATTAAATTAAAATTAAAATTAAAATTAAATTAAAATTAAATAAAAATTAAATTAAAATTAAATTAAAATTAAATTAAAATTAAATTAAAATTAAATTAAAATTAAATTAAAATTAAATTAAAATTAAATTAAAATTAAATTAAAATTAAATTAAAATTAAATTAAAATTAAATTAAAATTAAATTAAAATTAAATTAAAATTAAATTAAAATTAAATTAAAATTAAATTAAAATTAAAATTAAAATTAAATTAAAATTAAAATTAAATTAAAATAAAATTACAATTAAATTAAAATTAAATTAAAATTAAAATAAAATTAAATTAAAATTAAAATTAAAATTAAATTAAAATTAAATTAAAATGAAATTAAAATTAAATTAAAATTAAATTGAAAGTAAATTAAAATTAAATTAAAATTAAATTAAAATTAAATTAAAATTAAATTAAAATTAAATTAAAATTAAAAATAAATTAAAAATAAATTAAAATTAAATTAAAATTAAATTAAAATTAAATTAAATTAAAATTAAATTAAAATTAAATTAAAATTAAATTAAAATTAAATTAAAATTAAATTAAAATTAAATTAAAATTAAATTAAAATTAAATTAAAATTAAATTAAAATTAAATTAAAATTAAATTAAAATTAAATTGAAATTAAATTAAAATTAAATTAAAATTAAAAATAAATTAAAATTAAATTAAAATTAAATTAAAATTAAATTTAAATTAAAATTAAATTAAAATTAAATTAAAATTAAATTAAAATTAAATTAAAATTAAATTAAAATTAAATTAAAATTAAATTAAAATTAAAAATAAATTAAAATTAAATTAAAATTAAATTAAAATTAAAATTAAATTAAAATTAAATTAAAATTAAATTGAAAGCAAATTAAAATTAAATTAAAATTAAATTAAAATTAAATTAAAATTAAATTAAAATTAAATTAAAATTAAAAATAAATTAAAATTAAATTAAAATTAAATTAAAATTAAATTAAAATTAAATTAAAATTAAATTAAAATTAAATTAAAATTAAAAATAAATTAAAATTAAATTAAAATTAAATTAAAATTAAATTAAAATTAAATTAAAATTAAATTAAAATTAAATTAAAATTAAAAATAAATTAAAATTAAATTAAAATTAAATTAAAATTAAAATTAAATTAAAATTAAATTAAAATTAAATTGAAAGCAAATTAAAATTAAATTAAAATTAAATTAAAATTAAAAATAAATTAAAATTAAATTAAAATTAAATTAAAATTAAATTAAAATTAAAATTAAAATTAAAATTAAATAAAAATTAAATTAAAATTAAATTAAAATTAAATTAAAATTAAATTAAAATTAAATTAAAATTAAATTAAAATTAAATTAAAATTAAATTAAAATTAAATTAAAATTAAATTAAAATTAAATTAAAATTAAATTAAAATTAAATTAAAATTAAATTAAAATTAAATTAAAATTAAATTAAAATTAAATTAAAATTAAATTAAAATTAAATTAAAATTAAATTAAAATTAAATTAAAATTAAATTAAAATTAAATTAAAATTAAATTAAAATTAAATTAAAATTAAATTAAAATTAAATTAAAATTAAATTAAAATTAAATTAAAATTAAATTAAAATTAAATTAAAAATAAATTAAAATTAAATTAAAATTAAATTAAAATTAAATTAAAATTAAATTAAAATTAAATTAAAATTAAATTAAAATTAAATTAAAATTAAATTAAAATTAAATTAAAATTAAATTAAAATTAAATTAAAATTAAATTAAAATTAAATTAAAATTAAATTAAAATTAAATTAAAATTAAATTAAAATTAAATTAAAATTAAATTAAAATTAAATTAAAATTAAATTAAAATTAAATTAAAATTAAATTAAAATTAAATTAAAATTAAATTAAAATTAAATTAAAATTAAATTAAAATTAAATTAAAATTAAATTAAAATTAAATTAAAATTAAATTAAAATTAAATTAAAATTAAATTAAAATTAAATTAAAATTAAATTAAAATTAAATTAAAATTAAATTAAAATTAAATTAAAATTAAATTAAAATTAAATTAAAATTAAATTAAAATTAAATTAAAATTAAATTAAAATTAAATTAAAATTAAATTAAAATTAAATTAAAATTAAATTAAAATTAAATTAAAATTAAATTAAAATTAAATTAAAATTAAATTAAAATTAAATTAAAATTAAATTAAAATTAAATTAAAATTAAATTGAAATTAAATTAAAATTAAATTAAAATTAAATTAAAATTAAATTAAAATTAAAAATAAATTAAAAATAAATTAAAATTAAATTAAAATTAAATTAAAATTAAATTAAATTAAATTAAATTAAAATTAAATTAAAATTAAATTAAAATTAAATTAAAATTAAAATTAAAATTAAATTAAAATTAAATAAAAATTAAATTAAAATTAAATTAAAATTAAATTAAAATTAAATTAAAATTAAATTAAAATTAAATTAAAATTAAATTAAAATTAAATTAAAATTAAATTAAAATTAAATTAAAATTAAATTAAAATTAAATTAAAATTAAATTAAAATTAAATTAAAATTAAATTAAAATTAAATTAAAATTAAATTAAAATTAAATTAAAATTAAAATTAAAATTAAATTAAAATTAAAATTAAATTAAAATAAAATTACAATTAAATTAAAATTAAATTAAAATTAAAATAAAATTAAATTAAAATTAAAATTAAAATTAAATTAAAATTAAATTAAAATGAAATTAAAATTAAATTAAAATTAAATTGAAAGTAAATTAAAATTAAATTAAAATTAAATTAAAATTAAATTAAAATTAAATTAAATAAATTAAAATTAAAAATAAATTAAAAATAAATTAAAATTAAATTAAAATTAAATTAAAATTAAATTAAATTAAAATTAAATTAAATTAAATTAAAATTAAATTAAAATTAAATTAAAATTAAATTAAAATTAAATTAAAATTAAATTAAAATTAAATTAAAATTAAATTAAAATTAAATTAAAATTAAATTGAAATTAAATTAAAATTAAATTAAAATTAAAAATTAATTAAAATTAAATTAAAATTAAATTAAAATTAAATTTAAATTAAAATTAAATTAAAATTAAATTAAAATTAAATTAAAATTAAATTAAAATTAAATTAAAATTAAATTAAAATTAAAATAAATTAAAATTAAATTAAAATTAAATTAAAATTAAAATTAAATTAAATTAAATTAAAATTAAATTGAAAGCAAATTAAAATTAAATTAAAATTAAATTAAAATTAAATTAAAATTAAATTAAAATTAAATTAAAATTAAAAATAAATTAAAATTAAATTAAAATTAAATTAAAATTAAATTAAAATTAAAATTAAAATTAAATTAAAATTAAATTAAATTAAAATTAAATTAAAATTAAATTAAAATTAAATTAAAAATTAATTAAAATTAAATTAAAATTAAATTAAAATTAAATTAAAATTAAATTAAAATTAAATTAAAAATTAAATTAAAATTAAATTAAAATTAAATTAAAATTAAATTAAAATTAAATTAAAATTAAATTAAAATTAAATAAAATTAAATTAAAATAAATTAAAATTAAATTAAAATTAAATTAAAATTAAATTAAATTAAAATTAAATTAAAATTAAATTAAAATTAAATTAAAATTAATTAAAATTAAATTAAAATTAAATTAAAATTAAATTAAAAATTAAATTAAAATTAAATTAAAATTAATTAAAATTAAATTAAAATTAAATTAAAATTAAATTAAAATTAAATTAAAATTAAATTAATTTAAATTAAAATTAAATTAAAATTAAATTAAAATTAAATTAAAATTAAATTAAAATTAAATTAAAATTAAATTAAAATTAAATTAAAATTAAATTAAATTAAATTAAAATTAAATTAAAATTAAATTAAAATTAAATTAAAATTAAATTAAAATTAAATTAAAATTAAATTAAAATTAAATTAAAATTAAATTAAAATTAAATTAAAATTAAATTAAAATTAAATTAAAATTAAATTAAAATTAAATTAAATTAAATTAAAATTAAATTAAATTAATTAAAATTAAATTAAAATTAAATTAAAATTAAATTAAAATTAAATTAAAATTAAATTAAAATTAAATTAAAATTAAATTAAAATTAAATTAAAATTAAATTAAAATTAAATTAAAATTAAATTAAAAATTAAATTAAAATTAAATTAAAATTAAATTAAAATTAAATTAAAATTAAATTAAAATTAAATTAAAATTAAATTAAAATTAAATTAAAATTAAATTAAAATTAAATTAAAATTAAATTAAAATTAAATTAAAATTAAATTAAAATTAAATTAAAATTAAATTAAAATTAAATTAAAATTAAATTAAAATTAAATTAAAATTAAATTAAAATTAAATTAAAATTAAATTAAAATTAAATTAAAATTAAATTAAAATTAAATTAAAATTAAATTAAAATTAAATTAAAATTAAATTAAAATTAAATTAAAATTAAATTAAAATTAAATTGAAATTAAATTAAAATTAAATTAAAATTAAATTAAAATTAAATTAAAATTAAATTAAAATTCAATTAAAATTAAAAATAAATTAAAATTAATTAAAATTAAATTAAAATTAAATTAAATTAAAATTAAATTAAAATTAAATTAAAATTAAATTAAATTAAATTAAAATTAAATTAAAATTAAATTAAAATTAATTAAAATTAAATTAAAATTAAATTAAAATTAAATAAAATTAAAATTAAAATTAAATTAAAATTAAATAAAAATTAAATTAAATTAAATTAAAATTAAATTAAAATTAAATAAAATTAAATTAAAATTAAATTAAATTAAATTAAAATTAAATTAAAATTAAATTAAAATTAAATTAAAATTAAATTAAAATTAAATTAAAATTAAATTAAAATTAAATTAAAATTAAATTAAAATTAAATTAAAATTAAATTAAAATTAAATTAAAATTAAAATTAAAATTAAATTAAAATTAAAATTAAATAAAATAAATTACAATTAAATTAAAATTAAATTAAAATTAAATTAAAATTAAAATAAAATTAAATTAAAATTAAAATTAAATAAATTAAATTAAAATTAAAATTAAAATTAAATTAAAAATTAAATTAAAATTAAATAAAATTAAATTGAAATTAAATTAAAATTAAATTAAAATTAAATTAAAATTAAAAATAATTAAAATTAAATTAAAATTAAATTAAAATTAAATTAAATTAAAATTAAATTAAAATTAAATTAAAATTAAATTAAAATTAAATTAAAATTAAATTAAAATTAAATTAAAATTAAATTAAAATTAAATTAAAATTAAATTAAAATTAAATTGAAATTAAATTAAAATTAAATTTAAAATTAAAAATAAATTAAAATTAAATTAAAATTAAATTTAAATTAAAATTAAATTTAAATAAAATAAATTAAAATTAAATAAAATTAAATTAAAATTAAATTAAAATTAAAAATAAATTAAATTAAATTAAAATTAAATTAAAATTAAATTAAATTAAAATTAAATAAATTAAATTGAAAGCAAATTAAAATTAAATTAAAATTAAATTAAAATTAAAAATAAATTAAAATTAAATTAAAATTAAATTAAAATTAAAATTAAAATTAAATTAAAATTAAATAAAAATTAAATTAAAATTAAATTAAAATTAAATTAAAATTAAATTAAAATTAAATTAAAATTAAATTAAAATTAAATTAAAATTAAATTAAAATTAAATTAAAATTAAATTAAAATTAAATTAAAATTAAATTAAAATTAAATTAAAATAAATTAAAATTAAATTAAAATTAAATTAAAATTAAATTAAAATTAAATTAAAATTAAATTAAAATTAAATT